>OY992876.1:454486225-455066225 GCA_963921405.1 Cepaea hortensis | reverse complement strand
TTAGTTTATGTTATATTATACTTGTAATTATAGACAGCTAGGCATTAGTTTATGTTATACTTGTAATTATAGACAGCTAGGCATTAGTTTATGTTATATTATACTTGTAATTATAGACAGCTAGGCATTAGTTTATGTTATATTATACTTGTAATTATAGACAGCTAGTCATTAGTTTATGTTATATTATACTTGTAATTATAGACAGCTAGGCATTAGTTTATGTTATCTTATACTTGTAATTATAGACAGCTAGGCATTAGTTTATGTTATATTATACTTGTAATTATAGACAGCTAGTCATTAGTTTATGTTATCTTATACTTGTAATTATAGACAGCTAGGCATTAGTTTATGTTATATTATACTTGTAATTATAGACAAATAGGTATTGGTTTATGTTATCTTATACTTGTAATTATAGACAGCTAGGCATTAGTTTATGTTATATTATACTTGTAATTATAGACAGCTAGTCATTAGTTTATGTTATATTATACTTGTAATTATAGACAGCTAGGCATTAGTTTATGTTATATTATACTTGTAATTATAGACAGCTAGGCATTAGTTTATGTTATACTATGCATTAGTTTATGTTATATTATACTTGTAATTATAGACAGCTAGTCATTAGTTTATGTTATATTATACTTGTAATTATAGACAGCTAGGCATTAGTTTATGTTATCTTATACTTGTAATTATAGACAGCTAGGCATTAGTTTATGTTATATTATACTTGTAATTATAGACAGCTAGTCATTAGTTTATGTTATCTTATACTTGTAATTATAGACAGCTAGGCATTAGTTTATGTTATATTATACTTGTAATTATAGACAAATAGGTATTGGTTTATGTTATCTTATACTTGTAATTATAGACAGCTAGGCATTAGTTTATGTTATATTATACTTGTAATTATAGACAGCTAGTCATTAGTTTATGTTATATTATACTTGTAATTATAGACAGCTAGGCATTAGTTTATGTTATATTATACTTGTAATTATAGACAGCTAGGCATTAGTTTATGTTATACTATGCATTAGTTTATGTTATATTATACTTGTAATTATAGACAGCTAGTCATTAGTTTATGTTATATTATACTTGTAATTATAGACAAATAGGTATTGGTTTATGTTATCTTATACTTGTAATTATAGACAGCCTGGCATTAGTTTATGTTATATTATACTTGTAACTATAGACAGCGCGTCATTAATTTATATTATGTTATACTTGTAATTATATACAGTTAGGTACTAGTTTGTGTTATGTTAGACAGACAAGAGAAAACAGAACCGATGAATAAGTATAACTATCTCAGAATAGCTATCTCTCTCGCTTGTTAAAGTTTGTAGAAGCAATAATGATCAATCTACGCAAAACAGATTTGTGCAAACAGAAAGACATGTTAGTCGGCTTAATTTTACCGTGGTAGACAACTGACATTACTGTGCGAACATGTGTATATTTCAGCTTGAAAGATTTATCTAGTTAATTTACTTTATGTTGTGTGAATTCTACAGTATGTACCTGACGAGATGAAGCGAAATATGCCAGGCCATAAATCGTGTAATCTATTGTTTGTGTCTTCGTTATTCAAATTCACTAAGCGAAAACATTATTTTGAGTATCTCAGAACAGTTGTAACAGTTGACGGGAGATGCCTTGTGGAAGATGAATTCAAGAATCGCTATGGAAAAGTTAACATTTTGCATGATAGAAAACAGTAGCAAAAAATAACAAGTGAGAAAATAAGAGTGTTGAAGCCCTATGCATAACTCATACTGTTGGGGGTGGTAAAGGCGTGGCTTCTGCGGAAATATAAAGAGCATAATAGATGGACAGAAACAAGAACGAGAAAGTCCTACAAGAAACAAATGGAAACCGTAAACTGATTAGAGAAATTAGACGTAGCACGTTAAGATTTTCTGAGCATGTTATGAGGGGGAGGGGGGGGGGGGAACTTAACAACTTAGTGACAAATGGCAAACTTAAAGAAAAATGCAAGGGGAAGACAAAGAGATACAAACCTGGATGATTTGGTGACATAACATAATCGTGAGAAGACCAAAACCTATTCCAAGACCAGGGATAGCGTGACATGCAGGATAATTATCTCACACGCATATCGATATGACACACCATGTTGACATTGATGATGATTTTGGGATTATTTGACAGAAACTGGAACGGGGCGTAAAAACTAAAAATTAAAAACCTTCTGAGCACAGGTTAAACAGTGCTGTTTTGAGGAAAATTCCCCTCACATCTAAATAGGCAGGCAAAGCAATAATAAAGCGGGAACTTCTAGAATACCAACAGCAACATTTAGAACATGAAATTTAAAATTAATAAATATAAATGTGATCTAGTTTTATGCAGCAACAAATGATAGGGATAAATCACTTCAGCAGGAAATGTATATAACACTTTAAAGTGCCGTATGTAACAAAAAAATGGTAATATTACAATCTTGATGCGTACCTGAAAGGCCAAGGTAGGATCGGATAACACTGGTTATGAAGAGATCAAGAGGAAACGTAAACTTGGGGTAATGGAGAAAAAAATTGGCGAATTTTTGCGAAAGTGATTCAAAATATCATAGGCGGAAGATTTTTGTTTACATACAAGAATACATAAAGCAACGTTAGTATTACCAGACCACAAAAGAAAAACAAAAATAATCATATCTGTATTAACAAGAAATTAGATCTCCTCTCTGCACGACAGAAAAATTTCTAGAAGTGTCAGTGTAGATTCAGATCACCATATGCTGATCAGTAAAGTTGAAAATCAAGAGATGCATAGCATCTTGTAAGCATGGAAATCATCAAAACAATGTAGGATGTTTTAGAAGTCAATTAATTAAGCAATGTTATAAAGTCATTGTATCTAATAAGTACCAGAAATTACAACAGTTAGTAGACGAGGTTAGTACGGATGACAGCCGGCAGCAGGTTTAAAAACATTTGGAAGCGTAAAGAAGACCTTAAAAAAAGGGAACGGAAACATATGGGCTGGATAACGCCGGAAACCTTTAAAACACAGAAGAAAGAAAATGTAAATGAAGCAGATTTAAATACCAAAACCGGAGCTACTAACGCAAGAAACTACAGAGAACTTAGTAAATAAATTAGGAAGCTGATAAGGATAGAGTAAAGACAATATTTAGCTGGCCTAGCAAAAGAGGCAGAAGTAGCAGCAGCAAAAGAAACCCTTTGAGACCTTTTCAGCAGCCCCAAGGTAAAAAGAAGGAAAGTATAATTAACCAAGTTAACTGACCAAAAATCGTAAAGAGAAAGTTCTTATCAACAATGTAGATAGATTAAAAGATAGACTGAATACATTGAAAAATCTCTGAGTAAACCAATCCCCCAAAGAAAACCTCCAGACATCCATATTCACGAATGAAGCTGGATATCAATTATAACAGTGGTTCTCAACCTTTATTGGCCCGTGCCCCCCCCCCCCCCCCCCCCCCTTTCACCATATTTTCAGAACGTCATTCCCCCCTTACGTATTTCATACCTAAAAATCCCGCCTCAGTATACGTAGACGTATAGCCGTAGACAGTATACGTAATAATGAAAGCTAAATTTAATAGCACATGCTAAAACAAGTCTCTCCCCCGATGTGTCTCCACCTTGCCGTGGTGGGGGCCCTTGCGTGTCCCTTTGACCCCATCTGCTGCCGATGGACGAAAACTACATATCGGACAGCTTATGGGATAGGGGCCAGACTAAGAGAGACACAACCTGCTGATCTGCAGGTAGACTGAGGATAGCAGTCAAAAGTTTAAATCAGGCGCACGAAGGCAGACATTCTTGGTCTGGACAATACCCTAAGGCTCTCTGTCGAGGATTTAGGCTGAATGCCTCTAAGCCACAAACCCTCGGATGTGAGAGCCGGACCAATACCCACCTACCAAAACTATAGGTGAGATACTGCGCACGCTACATGCCCAGGTCTGATATTTGTTCGAAATCTCTCAGCTGGGGAATATGAGGGATTCCCGGATGAGAGGGCCTGGCCGTTTCTCGTTCACTGCTGCACGGAGGTAAGGTGCTGAGCCGGCAGCACATGTAGCTTACCTCGTGAGCGAGTACTAAAATGCAAAAAATGCCCCAGTCGAGTGAAATTGTTACGAAAACTGTCTGTATCTAACTCATAGAGAGTGTAGACAAAAGTTAAAAATCGTCTTAATAACACGAAATGGAACGCACGGTTAGCGAATCCATTGCGTGGTCCGAGGTCAAAAGCAAAAGCTTACCGAGTGGATGTCGCCCGCATCTGACCGTTCCTGGTGTGTGCCTTAGCGACCAGTGGCAAGCGAGATGCCCAACACATGGAAGTGAGGAACTAAAGCAGCCATGAGCAGGACGTTACAACTCCTCGGGTGAGCCCAGTCTCAGAGCAATATGTGCCGGCTCTGCAATTATGGAAGCCTCCTTGGATAGCGAGGGAATGCCCATGGTCTGCCCCTGCCTTCCCTTGAGGGTCGACCGCGATGTCGCTGATCTTCTATCTTGACCAGCTGAGATGTGGGCGACATCACAACAATAAGTCTAACGTTCCTCGAAACCCGAGGAAGGCTAACCTCATTATAAAATGCCCGCCGAAGTCGGAATTGCCGTCCTACGAGTGGCAAACTAAACATTGGCACTACGCATTTACGTCCGAGTGAAATGTCTCGTCCGAATGTCTCTCGTGCTAGGAAAAGCTCTGACTACCTAGTTTCCGAATGCCGCTCTTGATCGGAACAGCTCTGACTAGGTAGTTTTCCGAATGTCTGTCGTGCCTGGAACAGCTCTGGCGGGCGCAACGACAAGCACATGTTCGAAAACTCGCTGAGTGGATAACATCTGCAGACCTGTCTGGTTTTGTGCGGGAACGGCCCGGGGCGAACGAAATGCCCAATATATTGAAGTGAGGAATTAAAGCAGCCATGAGCAGGACGTGACGATTCCCTCGGTGAGCCCAGCACCAGAGCGTTATGTGTCGGCTCTGCAATTATGGAAGCCACCCAGGATGGCGGAAAATGCTATGGACTGTCCCTGCCTTCATTTGAGGGATGATCGTGCAGCCTTCGACTGTTCCAACTTGACCAGCTGGGAGGTGGACAGTACCACAAAAGTGAGAGTCTCCCAGGAATGCTAACCTGGTCAAAAATGCACGCTAAAAGTCGGAAGTGTTGGCCTAAGGGTTTCGACCCAAGGATGCCTAACCAGATACATCGCAATCACATCTGAAAAAACACTCCGGATGAACGCAAAGAAGATATGAAGAAAACAAGTCTAGACGTCCACATAAAACATGATTTGTGGGTCTACTTTATAAATTGAATTTTAGAAGAGTGAGACGGACAGAATCGTACAGTATGAAATGGAAAAACAATATCAAGTAACCGGTTCCTGTATTAACGCGATCTTGAAATAATCTTAATTCCCCCCCCCCCCCCCATGGAAACCCTAAAATTCCCTTCCTGGGGGGGGGGGGGGATTCCCCACCGGTTGAGAACAACTGAATTATGAAAACACATCTAAAGAGAAAATTATAAAACTTCTGAAGGAGAGGAAAGCTGCTGGTCAAGACTGTATCTAAGCAGAAGCTATTACAACCAGTTTAAATACTTAAACTAAATTACTCCACAAAATATTTAGCAGGGTCTCGGAGACCAAACAAATACCTGAGAGAATGATATCTGGTGATAAGCCAAAAATATGGCAACGGTAGCAGTGAGAACATAATATAGAAATGATGCTATTGTCAGTTCCTGGGGAAATATTAAGCAGGATTATTCTGGGCAGACCATGAAGTGCCACTGGCAAACACATAAGACGTTAAAAGGCAGGCTTCCGACCAAACAGATCCTGCATTATCCAGATAACCAGCCACATAGAAAAAAGTTAATTCCATATCCTTTACAAAACGTCGCAGTCAACACCAGCATTGGTTGCTGTTGTGATCTCTTGGCAGGTTTACCTTCAGTAGTTTGCCATTGCTTTCTGATCGACCGGCACCCAAATTGCAGTTGTGGACTATGAAAAGGCCCGACACTTATAGGGAATCCCCTTTTGGCCATGGATAAGGAACGATGAGATCCCATCGAAATTCGTTAAACTTAATAAGGACAGCATATAAAACATGGTACTTCAACAAGGAAAGCTAATAGATACTTCTGAAATAAAAACAGAAGTGCGACAAGGATGCCTTTTGACAACCTTATTATTCTTACTGACTACAGACTAGATTGTGGAGACGACAATAATTACTGCCATAAATGGAATTCAATGGGTTGTGGATACAGCAGGATTTGAGTTTCACGGACACTGTTGTCGCACAAAGAATCTGATGCAAGATAAACTATACACATTTGAGGGGAGATCACAACAATTTGGTCTACAAGTTCATAGGGAAAGATACAGGTAATGAGAATAAATGCTAGATTCCCCGATCTCAAGAGGTGAATAATACAAGAATTTGGGTAGCAATGTAGACAAAATGTGAAACATCACTTCAAGAGGTGAATTATTCAAGAATTTGGGTAGCAATGTAGACAAAGTGTGAAACATCATCTTTTCATTCTTCTCGTCCCGTTCTTATACCTTAATTTAGTCACTGTCGGGTCTTCTCCGTGATTATATTTTGTGTTTTGTTTAAGTATTTGTTTGCTGATGAAGGCTAGTCGCCGCAGAGAGTGCAGAGATCAAAGTTGCAAGACGCTATTGCCTCGCGGTGTAGAGGGATGTCAGTATGGGGATTGATACAGAGCTGGTAGAGGATAGTAGTGGAATATGATCACCTCCGGCAGGCAATAAGAGGACAAAGATTAATAAGAAGTAGAAGAAAGAAAGAAAGAAAGAAAGAAAGAAAGAAAGAAAGAAAGAAAGAAAGAAAGAAAGAAAGAAAGAAAGAAAATTCTGTAAAGCTGCATTACTTTGTGTTATTTTATATTGTTTTGATTTACACAGCTTTACCACAGTTTCAGGACGCGCACGGATTTTATTACAGACATCATCATCATCATCATCATCATCATCATCATCATCATCATCATCATCATCATCATCACCATCATTGCCCCGCCAGCTGGCGTAGGCGTTCATGTCTCTCCACAGATCTCGGTCTTTGGTGTTCTGGATCAACTCTGTTGATGATACTCCTCCATGTCACTATCTCAGTCTATTCATTTCTCTTGTTCTGATTCTGCATCTTTTTCCACTGATCTTTCCAGTTGTCACGATGTTTTCTAATGTCTCTCTTCTCGTCACATGACCAAAGAAAGCTGTTTGACTCTTTCTTATTGTTGTATATAATGTTCTGGTTTCATTAGTCTCTTCTAGGTAATCGTTGTTTCGTTGCTCTAGCAGTCCAAGGTATTCACAACATTCGTCTCATGAATCACAGTCGAAACATTCGTCTCATGAATCACAGTCGAAACATTCGTCTCATGAATCACATTCGAAACATTCGTCTCAGGAATCAAATCTCATTTGCCTCCAAACTCTTATTAATTTGTTCATTCAGTTTTGTCACACACAGATGTCCCAAAAGAAGCCAAGCCATGAAGTATTTTGACACAAAATTTAGAATCATCGAGTCAAAAGGGCGTTGGTTTTGTCAGACAAGAGAAAACAGAACAGGGAAGAAATTTGACGAGAGGTGAGATGCACGATACAAGAGATACAAGAGTGCAGAGATCAAAGCTGCAAGACGCTGTTGCCTCGCGGTATAGGGGGGTGTAAGTGTAGGGACTGATACAGCGCATTCCTAGTTGAGGGTGAGTGATGGAACAACATAGCTTCCGTCAGGCAAGAAGAGGACGAAGATGAATAGAAAGTAGAAGAGAGAGAGAGAGAGAGGGAGAGAGAGAGGGGGAGAGAGAGAGTGAGAGAGAGAGAGCGAGAGAGAGAGCGATGATGAGGAGGAGGAAGAGCAGATTAAGAAGAAGAAGAAGAAGAAGAAGAAGAAGAAGAAGAAGAAGAAGAAGAAGAAGAAGAAGAAGAAGAAGAAGAAGAAGAAGAAGAAGAAGAAGATGATGATGATATGATGATGAGGAGGAGGAGGAGGAGGAGGAGTAGAAGGAGAAGTAGAGGAAGAAGAAGAGGAGGAGGAGGAGGAGGAGTAGAAGGAGAAGTAGAGGAAGAAGAAGAGGAAGAAGAAGAACGCTGAGGAGCAGATAGTGGTGGTGGTGGTGGAAGAGGAGTAGAAAAAGAGAACTAGGTATGTAACAGGGCGTCTCTACTAAGAAATAGTGAAGTAATATAGCCAGCTCCTTCCCTCAGGTCAATACGTTATACGGCAGTGCAGCAAATAAATAAGTTACCGCTAAACTACTGATTGTAAAGGTCATTAGAAGACATTGTCGGAGGCAGAAATAACATCACAGGGGTTTGACTGAATGCCTGGTGTGACACCACAACCCTAAATGAACCATTCATTTACTTTGCCATCCTAATCTGGTGCACCCTACAGAGAGGCTCGACAGAATATGAATGGGGAGCTGGGTCGAGTTAGAAGTACCAGCATCAAATGAAGTGCGGTTGAAGTTGTGAATGGGGAGTTTGTTTCACTGTGTTCACTTACAGCTTTAGCGGTTTCGTAATGAAGTGAAGGGCGAGTAGGGCGCTGGTGCGTTCAGGCGGCGAGCCAGCATACTGCTTGAAACGGTGAACTTCAAGAGGGAGATTATCAGATGTAGGGAGAGAGGCGGGAGAATGGTAGTGTACCTGTAGACCAGCATGGGGCAACCGTGGGCACGTTTCACGGCAGACAAGAAGAACATAAAAACACGGGATAACTATGAGGAGAAAAGGAAGAACGAGGATGAGGAGGAAGAAGAGCAGCAGAAGTGGCAGCAGAGGAGGAAGAAAAAAAAAGACGAAAGAGGAGGAGGAGAAAGAAGAAGAAGAAGAAGAAGAAGAAGAAGAAGAAGAAGCAGAAGTGGCAGTAGAGGAGGAGGAAGAAAAAGGCGAAAGAGGAGGTGGAGAAAGAGGGGAGGAGTAATGGCTGAAGAAGAAGGAGAAGCAACAGCAGCAGCAGAAGAAGAAGGGGTGGGGTGGAGGAGGGTAACAAGAAAGGGAAGAAATCGACAAAAAAGAACAAAAATAGAAGAGAAGGAGTGGGAATAGGAGGAATAGCAGCAGCAAAGACATAAGAAGGAGGAGGAAGAAGACAAAGACGAAGTAGTCGTGATTTTATTGTGCCGAGCTGCCTCAACAAGCATCCTGTCATCGGTCAAGCTTAGTTGTTCTTGAGGACTTCCAGATATTGTTCTTGGATCCCCTTTACCATCTTTTCTCTGATAAGCATTGCTGAGGGTCATAGATATGTTATGAGAGCTCCGTGTACAATAAGCTCCACTGCCATCTCATACTGTTTACAAACACAACCGTAAGGATATCAAGAGAGATCTCTTTTTTCGTGGTTTGGGAACTTTCTTTGGTGGCTTGAATGTTCATTTTGGTGGCTTGAGTGCTCATTTTGGTGTCTTGAGTGCTCTCTTTGGTGGCTTGAGTGCTCCCTTTGGTGGCTTGAGTGCTAATTTTGGTGTCTTGAGTGTTCTCTTTGGTCGCTTGAGTGCTCTCTTTAGTGGCTTGAGTGTCTCTTTGGTGGTTTAAGTGTTCTCTTTGGTGGATTTAGTACTCTCCTTGGTGGATTAAGTGCTCTCTTTGGTGGCTTGAGTGCTGTTTTGGGGGGCATATACTCGTTATCAGTACCGGCCTTCCATACTCCACAAATTTCTGAGCTTGAAGAGAAGAAGAAGAGTTTTGCAACGCAACCACCGTGCTGATGGTGCTTTCGAAACAGGTCGAGAGAGGTTTAAAAAAAAAAAAAACCAAAAAATCTCACTCGGATAAAGGCAGACATGTTCAAGGTGCCGATGTCTGTATTACTAGGGCTAGTAAAGTCCAACCAATACACTCGACAAACACAACCAACCAACACAACCAACCAACACAACTAGCCAACACAACCAGCCAACACGACCAACCAACACAATCAACCAACACAACCAGCCAACACAACCAACCAACACAACCAATCGACACAATCAACCAACACAACCAACCAACACAACCAGCCAACACAACCAACCAACACAACCAATCAACACAATCAACCAACACAACCAACCAACACAATCAACCAACACAACCAACCAACACAATCAACCAACACAATCAACCAACACAACCAACCAAATCAACCAGCCAATACAACCAACCAACACAACCAGCCAACACAACCAACCAACATAACCAGTCAAAAACAACCAACCATATCAACCAGCCAACACAACCAACCAACGCAAACAACCAAAAAAACTAACCAACCAACATGACCAACGGACATAACCAACCAACACGACCAACGAATACAATCAACCAACACAACCAGCCAACACAACCAACCAACACAATCAACCAACACAATCAACCAACACAACCAACCACACAACCAACCAACACAACCAACCAACCAACACAACCAGCCAACACAACCAACCAACACAACCAGCCAACACAACCAACCAACGCAACCAACCAAAAAAAAACTAACCAATCAACATGACCAACGGACATAACCAACCAACACGACCAACGAATACAATCAACCAACACAACCAACCAACACAATCAACCAACACAACCAACCAACACAATTAACCAACACAACCAGCCAACACAACCAACCTTCACAATCAACCAACACAACCAGCCAACACAACCAGCCAACACAATCAACCAACACAATCAACCAACACAACCAACCAACATAATCAACCAACACAATCAATCAACCAACATAATCAACCAACACAACCAACCAACACAACCAACCAACACAACCAACCAAATCAACCAGCCAACACAACCAACCAACACAACCAACCAACACAATCAGCTTTCAAGGTAACCAACCCAAACAATAAACACAGCCAACCTAGTCGACCAACCAACAGAATCAACGAAGAAATTCAAACCACGCGACTGATCAATCAACAAACACAGTCAACTAACAACCACTCAAAACAACACAACAACCAATCAAAACAATCAACCAACACAATCAACCAACATAATCAATAGGAAGGTGTGTACATATGTAGGTAGGTAAGTATATTGACGTGTGCATGATTTGGTCACGTTATGAGAAGACATAAATTGGAGAACTTGGTGACAACTGGCAAGGTCGAGGTTAAGAGAACAAGGGGAAGACAGAAAAGTAAATACCTGGATGATTTGACCACGTGGCATGGTCGAAACAATAACACTGAGCTGATCCACGACTCTAGTGATCGAGTTAGATGGTGAAAAAATGACCGTCCAAGCTTACACGTATGACACATGATGATGATATTTGGATGAGTCGTTAGGAGAGAGGGGAAGAGCTGGGAGGACATAGAGAGAGAGAGAGAGAATAGAGAGAGAGAGAGAGAGAGAGAGAGGCGGAGGGAACAGAGTGAGAGAGAGGGAGGGGAAAGAGAGAGGGGGGAAAGAGAGAGAGGGGAGAGGGGGATAGAGAGAGGGGGAGGGGAAAGAAAGAGAGTTATGGGAAAGAGAGAGAAATAGGAACAAGAGAGAGAGAGAGAGGAAAGTGAGAGAGAGAGAGAGAGAGAGAGAGAGAGAGAGAGAGAGAGAGAGAGAGAGAGAGAGATAACAATCTTGTAGTTACAGAAACCCCTGCTAAAGTAAATATCGTCCGGTACACATAGAGTACAGGCCGGGAGGGACAGAAAGGTGGGGATGAACAAACCGTGCCCGCTAACTTAAACAGTCGCCGTGACATGTTTATGTAAACACCAGAGGTGGGTTATAGTTCAACATGAGGAGCGTTCAGAGGCCCAGCTCGCCTCGCTGACCAGCAAAGCTGCTCCAGTGTGGATTTATATTTTTTTCATGATTCTGAAGGAAAACGGTCCTTGATTGGTTTGTGTCCCTTTACTGCACACTTGCGATATTTGAATTTGAGAACGCCATCGCGGAGGTTTGACTTTATTCTTAGAGTGGTTAGCGGGTTGGTTGTTTTGGTAGAAAGTGTTGGTTTATAGTGTTAGATGATGGGTGGGGTGGGTGTGTGTAGGGGTGGATGGGTGGGTTTATGGGTGGGTGGATGGGTGGGTGTGTGTGTGGTTTGGTGTGGATTTGAAGGGTTGGATTGACTGTGTTGTGTGTGTGTGTGTGTGCGTGTGTGTGTATGTGTGGGTGGGTGTGTGTCTAAAACAATTCTACATCAACAAGAAGACAACCGAAGAAATTAAAACTAAAAGTATCGTAAACAACAGCGGAAGAAGAAGAAGGGGGAAAAAGGGGGGAGGGGGAGTAAAGGGAGAAGATACAGACGAAGTTGCAGCAGCAGCAACAGAAGAAATGGAAGAAGAAGAAGAAGAAGAAGAAGAAGAAGAAGAAGAAGAAGAAGAAGAAGAAGAAGAAGAAGAAGAAGAAGAAGAAGAACAACAACAACAACAACAACAACAGCAACAACAACAATAAGAGCTAAAAAAAAAAAAAAACTGCACGGGGTCGGCAGGGGGAAAACAAGCTGGATGGGCTGCCAGAGCGGCATGGAAGACTGTTGACCTTACCAAGCACACATAGAACTGTTGTTTCTGGAGGGGCATGATCGCCCGACATCCATGTCAAATATTGTGTGAGCCAATGATTTTATTTTGAATAAATACTTGTGCGAAATGTCACAAAGAAACCGCATCTTATGGAGGATGTAATCATCTAAACCTGTTAACCTTCAAGATAAATACGAAAATATGCTAGGTACAACATCCACAGACGCCCTTCATCCCTTTACAGGTACTTGTTATTGAAACCGTCCCCTCTGGACGTTGAGCTCATGACCTAGTTCATGAAATACAAACTGGCTTGGACAGCAATAAGAGAATTAAAAGATATTTTCACCCCGGGAGTTCTAATACCACGTCCCCTGTCTCCCATTATCATAACATAATGGCCGCGTCGCTGATGATGGTTATCTTTGACAAGAACTTAATGAGCTATTGTTGAATAACTAAAGGGAGGTAAGGCGTATAAACAAAATAAGGGGGATAATCTCTCCCCCCCCCCCCCACCCACCCAACCCCCTTTTTCAGGTTAAATAACATGTAATCTAAAAATAAAAGAGGGAAACAGTTGTCGGCATAGATAAATTCTATAGATGATTGTTGCGGAAACAGAGCGAAATTCCGTTATTTATGAAATGGTAATATGCAGTTTATAGTAGCCATTATTTATGGCTATTTATCTCTGTGGCTAAGGGCTTCCGAACGCGGTTTGTGAGCCCGTAAGAGAAGAAAAAAGAAAAAAGAAAGAAGAAAAGAAAAAACAAAAGAAGAAAGAGAGAGAAGAAAAAAAAAATGGTTTTTTTTCTAAAAAGGTATAGGAGCCGGTCGTTCAGAAAGCAATGGCAAACTACTGAACGTAAAATTTGCCCAGAAATCACGAACAGCGAAAATGCTCGGGTTGACTGCTACGTCCTGTGAAGGACATGCAACATTAAAAAATTTATGGAGTCTTTGTGGCGAAGTGGTAAATCCGTTTGTCTCAGGCTCCGAAGGTTGTGGGTTCGATTCCGGGCCGCGTCCTTCGGTTCACGAGTTAAATTTGTCGGAGGGGTCGTCGCTAGAGCTACGGAGTTCGTGCTTTGTGCGACGCTCTCCGCGCTGCGGAAAGAGACCGAGCCATATGGGATAACACCCAGTGCAATGAAGTCGACCCTGTCGACTTTTAAGCGTGCGTGCGCGCGCGCGCGCGTGTGTGTGTGTGTGTGTGAGAGAGAGAGAGAGAGAGAGAGAGAGAGAGAGAGAGAGAGAGAGGTCTTAGCCAGAAATGGAATACAGACAAAGGAGAAATTTATTGCAGATAGGATAGAAAATGATATATGGAAATGTACGGCATGATTAACTCATGATTAAATGATTAACTCTTGGTTAAATAAATATCTGCACTACATATAGCAATAGAGACACGCAAAGAGTGTGGAATCTCTGGTACATTGTCATTGCCTGGAGAGAATGGTGTGGCAAGGAGACAATGGTGTGGCAGGGAATGACTAGAGAGAATGGTGTTGCAGGGAGTGAGTGACTAGAGAGAATGGTGTGGCAAGGAGACAATGGTGTGGCAGGGAATGACTAGAGACAATGGTGTTGCAGGGAGTGAGTGACTAGAGAGAATGGTGTGGCAAGGAGACAATGGTGTGGCAGGGAGTGACTAGAGAGAATGGTGTGGCAGGGAATGACTAGAGAGAATGGTGTGACAGGAAGTGACTAGAGAGATTGGTGTGGCAGTGGGTGACTAGAGAGAATGGTGCGGCAGGGAGTGACTAGAGAGAATGGTGTGGCACGAAGTGACTAGAGAGAATGGTGTGGCAGTGAGTGACTAGAGAGAATGGTGTGGCAGGGAGTGACTAGAGAGAATAGTGTGACAGGGAGTGACTAGAGAGAATGGTGTGGCAGTGAGTGACTAGAGAGAATGGTATGGCAGGGAGTGACTAGAGAGAATGGTGTGGCAAGGAGTGACTAGAGAGAATGGTGTGGCAGGGAGTGACTAGAGAGAATGGTGTGGCAGGGAGTGACTAGAGAGAATAGTGTGGCAGGGAATGACTAGAGAGAATGGAGTGGCAGGGAGTGACTGTCGTGAAATACTGAGAGTTAATGATTCCCAGATGGACGACTGCATACACTGACTAACCAGGCAGAAGAAGGGTTAACAAACCAGGCAGGCGAACGGTTAATTCCCGAGTTAAAAACAACGAAGTGACCAGGCGAATGTGTTTATAGGTCAAGACACGGAAGTGCCCACCGACAGCCAGGTAAATCTGTCGCGTGGAAAAATTGGTTTGCAACAAAGGCAGACAGCATTATTGGACAGCATATTGCGGTCTGGGTGAATGAATAACGGAAAAGTTCCAGTTCTGTAATTTTCCACTAAAAGGTGATAATGAAGTAGGGACTTGAGATGTCAAGCAAGGTCAAGGACTATGCGGCAGAGATGGCCGATATAAAGAGGGTCAATTCTTTGTGTAAGTTTAGTGTGTGTTCCAAACTGACCTGAAGGAGATATGTTCTTGAGTGGGAATAGAAATACACGTCCCTAATGATGGAAAGAGGGGATAATAGTGTGTTATTCGCTAAGTGTTTTTTCAATTCCAAGAACATAGATGCCTAAATAAGGTATAAAGATATTAGATATAGTTTAGCATAGGAATATAGATGTGTGTGAATAGCAATTACCATTTCTTTCTATTTATGGATAGTTTAGACTTTGGTGAATTCATATGTCTTATGCGGATGTACTTCGGAAGCCTTATCATTATGGCTGGAGAAGGACACTTGCATAAGTAGTAGAAAGGGGCGGCTGCTTATCACTGGATTTGTTATACTTTTCCAGGTTCCACTCTCCTAGTGAAAGCAGAGAAGAGATGAAGAGTACTACATTGAGTAAATAACATACTTACATGGAACAAAACAGAATATGAACATATTTACGATGAAGAAAGAAATAAGTTAAAATAAATACAGAACACTGTATGCTCAAACGAATATAACTCTAAGGCCCTGAAAGAGAAGAGATGGAGAGGAATACCCTTGAGTAAACAAAGAAGAAAGAATAGACAATTAGAGACATTGATATTAATCTATAGACAATAGGAATAACTGTGACGAGGTGGTGGTTTTTTCGATGTTGGATATGCACCGTCATGAAACAGACTCGAGCGCAGTCATAAACTTACGGGACTTTTATTACTGTACAGTGAATCAGTGGTGAACAGTTGTTTCATTCAATAACGGATTTACCATCAGATTCAAGCATACGGATAATCCCGGGTGAGCTCTGTCCTGTTTGATGTGCTGTCCTGTGATCTTGAAGAATGACTGGGCGAGAAGCCACACCGCTGATAGACATGCAGAGTTCTTTCTAACACCAACCATAGAACACCCTATCAACTACACTTACAAAATCCATACATACACCAGACATAGTTTTATTAATAAATCTTTTGTTTATTGTTGAAAGAAACTGTTGTCGGAGTATGTGTTGAGAGAATAACAGAGAGAGAGTGAAACCACTAGATATATGGAAGGGAAGACAGAAGAGAGGAGGGTAGACTAAAGTCAGGCAATAATCCCAACAGATAATAAGTTGAAGATGTACTTGTTGATTCCCACTCTCCTCTCGGGGAAGAACAGGACATAATTGGTGGAGCGAGCGGGGTAGGAAAAATACCCATATGACCTGGAGGCATAACAGGGCATATACATAGAGGGGTACCTGCATGTTGGGACATACTGATTGGAATAAAAGGAAAAGAAGTATATATTGATGACTTTTAATGGAAGGACGTCCATTGGATATATGGTGCCATTACATTTATGGTAGAAACAGTTCATTAATGCTGGTGACTTTACAGTGAGAAAGTTCCAGACAGAGTGAATGTGGATAGGTGGTAAGACACATTACATACCTAGTCACACGGTCACACGTCTACATTAGTCTTTATCCTATATCTCCTGTTGTGGATGAGAGAGTGGTGGTGATGTACGGTGTGGTGTTGTAGATTAATAATAGTAGATAGGCATAGATTAAGGATATAGGTTCTAGGTAGATTATCTGTTTATAGTGAGTATTCTTTACTGCCTTGAGGTGTCTTTACTAAACGGGCTGACTTACCTGCTTTAACTATGGCCACTCCCAAACTAACTACAGCAGAACTTAGGGCAAACGGAGAGGAAATTGGGTTGGCTGGTTCAGACTTAACTGATTATATCCAGGAAAGAGAGCGAGAGATTCGTCAAGCGGAACGAGAAGAGCGAAAGACCGAGTTGGAAGTGAGAAGAATAGAGGTGGAGACCAAGCGACTGGAAATGGAACAAGAGGCCAAGAAAATGGACCAGGAGACCAAGCGACTGGAAATGGAACAAGAGGCCAAGAAAATGGACCAGGAGACCAAGAAACTGGAAATGGAACAGACTGCCAGGAGACAAGAAATGGAACATGAATACCGCTTGAAAGAGCTAGAACTCAAGACACAAACTAAGGGTGAAGTAGATGCAGCAGAAGGAAGTTCATCTTCACCTGGGGCAACCCACATGAGTGGACAGGGTTACCATGCCATGAAGTTTCCCTTGGCGGTCTTTGATGAAAGTAAAGAGAAGATATACCAGTTTTTGGATCGGTTCGAGGCTATGGCAGTCGCTATGGGACTGGATAGAACCAGATGGGCTCTTAAAGTATCCCAGTCTTTACGTGGTTCGGGATACGAGGTCTACACACGCCTACCACCAGGACAGGAAAATCAGTATGAGGAATTGAAAGCCGCTTTGATGAAACATTATGAAGTCACCGCACAAACGTATAGGAAGAAGTTTAGATCGTCTAGACGAGAGCCGGGAGAACTATTCGCCGCCTACAGTCTAAGGCTGAAATCCTATCTCCAGAAATGGATGGACTTGGCAGAATTCAAGAGGGATTATGAGAGTCTCGAAGAGATGATGGTGGTCGACCAGATGCGAAAGCAAATGTCGAAACCTCTCAGAACCTTCTTGGGAGAACAAGGGGCGGAACGGATTGATGTTGTGAATAAGCTGGCGGAACGATTCGTGGAAGTACATGGTGAAACTGAGGAACTAAGTACACAAACCAAAGGTCAGGAAAAACAAGACCGAAAGAAATCGACGAACGGAAAAGAAACTAAAGTGGAACCTTATATAAAGCACACAGAGGAGAGTTCAGAGAAGGTGAAGGTAGGAAACCAGAGCACCTCGAATTCTCAAGCGAAACGACAGTGGTCTGAGAGGTGGTGTTCATTTTGCAAGGCGGCCTCTCACAACACCAAAGACTGCAGATCGAAACCTAAAAGTTCTTACTTCGCAGCATGCAAAGTGATTCCTACATCGGTGATCACAGACAAGGCTGAGGTCGGCGAAGGAGAAAGGAACAAAAAGGACACACGGAAACCTAGGAAGGGAACAGGGTGCACTCACTACCAGTCGATAACACATAATACTGTGGACTGCAGATGCAAGGCAAACGACGCCAATTGCATAACCAACCTCGAGGAATCAAAAGAGGAAGGCAAGGAAACGGTCAAGGAGATGAAAGACACTCAGGACCAAGAGAGACCACCTGTGGTTGAACTGATTGAAGTCAATGGCCAGCAGGTTGCTTGTCTCTACGATACAGGTTTGGATGGGGAAGCGGTGATAGACGCCAGCTTGGTAAGCCCAGACCAACTTACAGGGGAGACCATAGAGCTAAAGCCGGCAATGAGGAGTGCTGTTACCACGACGCTGCCAATCGCCAAGGTGGAGATTAAATCCAGGTACGTCACGGGCATTATTCCTGCGGCGGTATTAGCTGACTCCCTATTCCCAATGATCATTGGCACGAAATATGTCTTTTTGGGGATGCCGAAACAGCCAGCCCAAAAGGGAACAGTAACCAGGGGATCTCAGGGGAAGGAAAAAGAGGCAGAGACTCTATGCGACAACTCAGGGATAGGAGAATTGCATACTGCCCAGAGGAAGGATACTACGTTGCATCCTTGCTACAGGAAGCTGCAAAGAAGTGCTGAGCCACCAGAACGGGGACAGTACGTTCTGAAGAATCAACTACTCTATCGGAGAGCTGGGAGGGGAGATAACCTGCATGAGCAGTGGGTGGTTCCAGAGACCCACCGTCCTCACATTCTTCAGAGTGGACACATCATAGGCGAGAATCGACATATGGGTGTCAGAGAGACCTTGCAGCAAATATCCGGCCATTATTGCTGGCCAGGAATGACCGGAGATGTACGCCGGTGGGTGAAGTCTTGTTCGGAGTGCCAGAAAGCACCACCCAACAAGCGAATTAAGAGGAAACTAGCTCTTAAAGTGGAAGACAAAGTGGAAGTGTGGAGTCCAGCAGAGACCAATATACTCCAAGTAGGATGGAAAGGACCTTATCCTGTGGAAAAGGTGGTGTCCAAGAACATCTACAAAATACGGATCGGGGAAGAGAAGAAAAATCTCCCTAGACATCTCATTAGGAAATATGAAGAGAGATCCGGGAGCACCGCTTCGCACTTTATGGTGATGGCAGCCATTGGGACAAAAGTTACCAGTCCAGACGAAGACCAGAGATCGCCAGTACAACCTAGGAGGGCCTATGGGACAGTACGTGATAGGTCAGATTTACCCAACGACAGGAGGAGGGAAATCACAAGTCAGGGAAAGGACAAGAGTGAAAGTTTCACCGGTAACCAAGTTCAGAAGGGGTGGGTAACGTCGGGAAAGGCGAGAATTACCCAGGACTCTAACCGACGATGGGCTGACCAGATACAATATCGCCCAAGATGGTCCTGGAAGCAAAAGTCCAGGAGATTTGGGAAAGACGACTCGGTCCATCGAGGACGAGGTGGAACATCCCCAGAGGAAAAGCCGGGGGAAACCAAGAGGACATGGAAGCAGTGTTACAATCAAGATGGGACAATCCGTCTGTTTTGTGAGCCGTCGCTGACGCAAGTCGAAAGTAGGTCGACCGGACGTACAGGAGCGAGGAGCCAACACTAGTTTCAGTCGTTAGTAGTATAGTAGGGTGTCAATTAGAGCGCCTACTGGATAATGAAGTGAGCCACGTGAGGATCCAATCATATCATCAACACGTGATGTTAATAGCTACTTCGCAGAAGCTCAACGCACGGTGGATGTGATGGACGTTGTTGCTGCAACTGGACTTCACAGTGGAATACATTTTTGGCAAGGAGAATGTAGGAGCAGATTTCTTATCCAGACATCCAGCTCCGGAGGAAGAAGATTAGGATTGTGGATCATGGGAATCAAACCTACAGTGAGAAAGATTCGACGCGGTCTAATCTCTTAAAGAGGGGGCCTATGTCGTGAAATACTGAGAGTTAATGATTCCCAGATGGACGACTGCATACACTGACTAACCAGGCAGAAGAAGGGTTAACAAACCAGGCAGGCGAACGGTTAATTCCCGAGTTAAAAACAACGAAGTGACCAGGCGAATGTGTTTATAGGTCAAGACACGGAAGTGCCCACCGACAGCCAGGTAAATCTGTCGCGTGGAAAAATTGGTTTGCAACAAAGGCAGACAGCATTATTGGACAGCATATTGCGGTCTGGGTGAATGAATAACGGAAAAGTTCCAGTTCTGTAATTTTCCACTAAAAGGTGATAATGAAGTAGGGACTTGAGATGTCAAGCAAGGTCAAGGACTATGCGGCAGAGATGACCGATATAAAGAGGGTCAATTCTTTGTGTAAGTTTAGTGTGTGTTCCAAACTGACCTGAAGGAGATATGTTCTTGAGTGGGAATAGAAATACACGTCCCTAATGATGGAAAGAGGGGATAATAGTGTGTTATTCGCTAAGTGTTTTTTCAATTCCAAGAACATAGATGCCTAAATAAGGTATAAAGATATTAGATATAGTTTAGCATAGGAATATAGATGTGTGTGAATAGCAATTACCATTTCTTTCTATTTATGGATAGTTTAGACTTTGGTGAATTCATATGTCTTATGCGGATGTACTTCGGAAGCCTTATCATTATGGCTGGAGAAGGACACTTGCATAAGTAGTAGAAAGGGGCGGCTGCTTATCACTGGATTTGTTATACTTTTCCAGGTTCCACTCTCCTAGTGAAAGCAGAGAAGAGATGAAGAGTACTACATTGAGTAAATAACATACTTACATGGAACAAAACAGAATATGAACATATTTACGATGAAGAAAGAAATAAGTTAAAATAAATACAGAACACTGTATGCTCAAACGAATATAACTCTAAGGCCCTGAAAGAGAAGAGATGGAGAGGAATACCCTTGAGTAAACAAAGAAGAAAGAATAGACAATTAGAGACATTGATATTAATCTATAGACAATAGGAATAACTGTGACGAGGTGGTGGTTTTTTCGATGTTGGATATGCACCGTCATGAAACAGACTCGAGCGCAGTCATAAACTTACGGGACTTTTATTACTGTACAGTGAATCAGTGGTGAACAGTTGTTTCATTCAATAACGGATTTACCATCAGATTCAAGCATACGGATAATCCCGGGTGAGCTCTGTCCTGTTTGATGTGCTGTCCTGTGATCTTGAAGAATGACTGGGCGAGAAGCCACACCGCTGATAGACATGCAGAGTTCTTTCTAACACCAACCATAGAACACCCTATCAACTACACTTACAAAATCCATACATACACCAGACATAGTTTTATTAATAAATCTTTTGTTTATTGTTGAAAGAAACTGTTGTCGGAGTATGTGTTGAGAGAATAACAGAGAGAGAGTGAAACCACTAGATATATGGAAGGGAAGACAGAAGAGAGGAGGGTAGACTAAAGTCAGGCAATAATCCCAACAGATAATAAGTTGAAGATGTACTTGTTGATTCCCACTCTCCTCTCGGGGAAGAACAGGACAGTGACTAGAGAGAACGGTGAGGCAGGGAGTGACTAGAGAGAATGGTGTGGCAGGGAATGACTAGACAGAATGGTGTGGCAGGGAGTGAGTGACTAGAGAGAATGGTGTGGCAAGGAGACAATGGTGTGGCAGGGAATGACTAGAGACAATGGTGTGGCAGGGAGTGAGTGACTAGAGAGAATGATGTGGCAGGGAGAGACTAGAGAGAATGGTATGGCAGGGAGTGACTAGAGAGAATGGTGTGGCAGTGAGTGACTAGAGAGAATGGTATGGCAGGGAGTGACTAGAAAGAATGGTGTGGCAGGGAGTGACTAGAGAGAATGGTGTGGCAGGGAGTGACTAGAGATAATGGTGTGGCAGGGAGTGACTAGAGAGAATGGTGTGGCAGTGAGTGACTAGTGAGAATGGTATGGCAGGGAGTGACTACAGAGAATAGTGTGGCAGGGAGTGACTACAGAGAATGGTGTGGCAGGGAGTGACTAGAGAGAATGGTGTGGCAGGGAGTGACCAGAGAGAATGATGCGACAGGGAGTGACTAGAGAGAATGGTGTGGCAAGGAGTGACTAGAGAGAATGGTGTGACAGGGAGTGACTAGAGAGAATGGTGTGGCAAGGAGTGACTAGAGAGAATGGTGTGGCAGGGAGTGACTAGACATAATGGTGTGACAGGGAGTGACCAGAGAGAATGGTGTGACAGGGAGTGACTAGAGAGAATGGTGTGGCAAGGAGTGACTAGAGAGAATGGTGTGGCAGGGAGTGACTAGACATAATGGTGTGACAGGGAGTGACCAGAGAGAATGGTGTGCCAGGGAGTGACCAGAGGATCTGGCCGACACTCAGTACTCTGAGGAAAGTCCAGACGGACACATAATTGTGACTGGTGCCATCCATTAGTATTGGGACGTGAGGACTGAGCCCGTATGGGAATGTCGATCTTGATTCCTGACTCAACTCTTGGATGGCTGCCTCAATCTTTTGCAGTATTTGCGAGTGTGAAAGTGTGTATGTGTGGATTATGTGTGTATGGGATATGTATGTGAAGTGCTATATGCATGAATAGGGACAGACAGACAGACAGACAGACCTACAGACAGACAGACAGACAGACAGACAGACAGACAGACAGAGAGAGAGAGAGAGAGAGAGAACGAACGAACGAACGAACTTTATTTTAAAAGGGTAACAAATTGGGGATGCAGGCCTGTCTTACATTCGGCCCTTTCGATTACTCATCTTTCATTCATCAAATGTGCATGTTACATTTACAAAGGGGAAAAAACATTGTCAAATTGATTTTGTAAGCATAAACAATGCATACTACGCATGGTACATTCACATGGGGAAAAATATTGTCAAATCGAAGTTGTAAACATAAAAAGTACATTGTGCAATGTTGTGAGACACATCCCCCATCCACCCTCACACCCCGCAGCCACCCATACATCCCTCTGCTACCCACACATCCCCCACCCCCACCCACACATACCTCCACGCACTCACACAGACTCAGGCAAACATACATGCCGCCACCCACCTACCGATCCCCCACCCCACACATTTCCCCACCCACACTTATATCCCCCACCCATCCCATAACCGATACGCACACACCCACCCACATATTCTCCACCAGCCACCCACACACCCGCAACCACCCAGAAAAATACACATCACAAAACCACACACAAATACCCCCGTCAACCCACATATCCCGCACCTATCCATACATACATCCTGTACCCTCACAATTTTCCCACCCACCCACACACACATCAGCCAACCTACACCCACTCACCCACCCAATATCCGCCACCTCTCAACTACAATCCTCCACCTATACACACATTCCCACACACAAACACATCTCCCCACCTGCCCACACATATCCCCCACCCATAAACACCCAAAAACACATACCTCCCACCCACACACACCCCACCACCCACATATACCCCACCCACACACATCCGCCGCTCACACACATCTTCCCACAAACACACACATCCCCAACCATACACTAATCTCTCACACACACCCACCCACTCACGTACTCATCCATCAACCACTCATACCCACACATCACCCACCCGCCCATCAAAACATGCATCTCTCATACACCCTCCCACCCACACACACCCCAACCACCCAGCCAAACACACATCCCCCATCCTCACATACATCCGTCATCCACCTGCACGTCCCACACCTCCACCACCTCTCACACATCTCCCCTCCCACACAAAACTCCACCCATAAACACTCCCCCCCCCCCAGACACACACATCCCCAACATGCATTCCTCATATACATCCCCGCCCACACATCTCCCCACCCACCCACACACCCCCACCTACAAATATCCTCACCACCCACACATATATCCTCCACCCACTCACATGTACCCCATCCACACTCACACACTCCCACCCACACAAACATATCCCATTCACAGACACCCCCCCCACACTCATCCCCCACACCCATTACACACCCATCCCCCAACCCACACAATCTCCTACACACCCATTCACCCACCCAAATACACATTCCCTACCCACACCCCAACCCACTAACACCCACATACTTCCAATAATCCTCCCAAATATCCCCCCCCCCCACACACACACACACACATCCCTCACACACACATACATCCCCCACCGACTACACATCCCTTAACCCATCCACACATCACCCATCAACCCATACACATCCCCCACACACAACCCATCCACACATACATTCCCCACACCCCCACACACATCCCTCACATACACACCCACACAAACATCCTCACATCTACACACATACATGATCACTGAAACTAATAAGAACAAACACACACACTTTACACACAGTTGAGACACTGATGATTGTCGTGAGCATTCTCGCAAAAATTGTAAGAAGTGAAGAAATAATTGTACATATACATTGTGTAGCGTAAAAATTAGTCATGCAATTCAACTCTCTCTCCTCTCTCTCTCTTTCTCTCTCTCTCTCTCTCTCTCTCTCTCTCTCTCTCTCTCTTCCACTCACTAACTCTCTCACTCACATCACAGTAATGTTATATTATACATGATAAAATCAAGTGGCATTCAAAATGATAATATAAAAGATGAGAATACACCCCAAAAAAAATATGGAATAGCATGTTACAGGACAATCAAGTGGCATACAAAATGATACCTCGTAATATGAAAGATGAGAATGCATATAAAATATGGAACAGCATGTTACATGACATGCGTGCGCTCAACTCTCTCTCTCTCTCTCTCTCTCTCTCTCTCTCTCTCTCTCTCTCTCTCTCTCTTGTTTTTTTTTACATACACACTCTCACACTCATTCACGCTGTCTCTCTCACTCACACTCACTAACTCTCCCACTCACTCTACAGTAATTTACATGTGTTAATTTTATGCACATTAAAATCAAGAACACATAGACAGACAGACAGACATACGGTCAGACAGACAGACAGAGACTGACAGACAGACAGACAGACAGAACGAACGAACGAACGAACGAACGAACGAACTTTATTTTCAAAGGGTAAAAAACTGGACACGCAGACCCGTCTTACATTCGGCCCTTCCAATTATTAATCTTTCGTTCATCAGTGCATAGTGCATTCACATAGGAAAAAGGCATTGTCAAATGAATGTTGTAAATATAAACAATGCACGTTACCATGTTATGAAACAATTCCCCCACCCAGTCACCCATCCATCCCCTATCCATCCGCGTGACCCCCACACACACATCCACCACCCAACCACACACATACCCACAGGAACATACATTCCCCCATCCATCCATCCATCCATCCCCAAACCCACACATCCCACACCCCACTACCACATACACATTCTCCCCACAAACACACCAACCCACATCTCCCACCCACCACACATCCCTCCACACACATAATGCACCCACCCACCCACACACAAACCCAGGCACACATACTTGCATCCACCCATCCATCACCCACCCATGCACCCCCCACCTTCACACATCTCCCCACCCATACGCACACATCCTCCACCCATCCCATAACCTACCAACACTCTCCCACCCACATATCCTCCGCCACCAACCCAAACACCCCACACTCAGCCAAACACACATCCCCCAACCACATATCCAACACCCACACACACATATTCCCGCCAACTCACATATCCTGCACCTACCCACACACAAAACCTGAACCCACCCAAACAACCCCCACTTACACACACCCCCACCCACACAATCTCCCCCACCCACACATCCCGCACCCACACACACACACCCCACCCACCCCCAACAGACAGACAGACAGACAGACAGACAGACAGACAGACAGACAGACAGACAGATAGATAGATAGATAGATAGATAGATAGATAGATAGATAGATAGATAGATAGATAGATAGATAGATATATAGATAGATAGATAGATGGATGGATGGATGGATGGATGGATGGATGGATGGATGGATGGATGGATGGATGGATGGATGGATGGATGGATGGATGGATGGATAGATAGATAGATAGAACGAACGAACGAACAACGAACAGACTTTATTTTCAAAGGGTAACAAACTGGGCACGCAGGCCCGTCTTATATTCGGCCCTTCCGATCCCTCATATCTCTTTCATAGAGAGAGAGAGAGAGAGAGAGAGAGAGAGAGAGAGAGAGAGAGAGAGAGAGAGAGAGAGAGAGAGAGAGAGTATGTGTGTATACATGAACTTTTTGTGATTGTAAGTATTTGTGTATACGCGAGAGTGTGTACAAGCTTGTATTTCTGTGTTATTAGGGTGGTGCATAACTCTGAGAGTTTGCGTAAATGTTTGTTCATGTGCGTGGGTATGTGTGTCTTTCTGCCTGCCTGTCTCATAACATGATAATATGCATTGTTTATCTTCACAACTTTCATTTGACAATGTTTTTTTTTTTTCCCTATGAGAATGTAACATGCCCAATAGATAATTGATGCGAAAGATGAATGATTGGAAAGGCCGAATGTAAGACGGACCTGCTTGCCCAATTCTGACCCTTCATTCGTTCGTCATTCTGTTCATCCATGACATTCGTTGCATTGTCCTCAGAAATTACATTTACACTTGACACTAGATGTTTCCCAGCTTGTATGTTTATGGTTATAAATGTGATAATTATGATGAAACTAAACATAATAAAATGTGTCCCCCTTTTTAATTCTATGGACCTCAAATACAAGTATGGCAGGGTTAATATGCTTCCTTATTTCACCTCATAAATAATGCATCAGTCGTGTGTTGTAGCTGTTCCCAACTTATGATGACAATCTGTCAAGGATCTTCTCTCGCTGTTCTCGCTGTCGAGGATTTTCTTTCGCAGTCCTCGCTTTCATTGATCTTCTCTCGCTCTCAGGGATCTTTTCTCGCTGTCATCGCTGTCAAGGATCTTCTCTCGCTACTATCGTTGTCAAGGACATTCTCTCGCTGTTAACGCTGACATGGATCTTTTCTCGCTGTCCTCGCTGTCATGGATCTTGTCTCGCTATTCTCGCTGTCTTGGATCTTCTCTCGGTGTCCTTGTTGGCATGGATCTTCTCTCGCTGTCTTTGCTGTCATGGATATTCTCTCACTTTTCTTGCTGTCATCGATCTTCTCTCGCTGTTCTCGTTGTCATAGGTCTTCTCTCGCTGTTCTCGTTGTCATAGGTCTTCTCTCGCTGTTCTCGCTGTCTTGGATCTTCTCTCAGTGTCCTTGTTGGCATGGATCTCCTCTCGCTGTCTTTGCTGTCATGGATATTCTCTCACTTTTCTTGCTGTCATAGGTCTTCTCTCGCTGTCCTCGCTGTCATAGGTCTTCTCTCGCTGTTCTCGTTGTCATAGGTCTTCTCTCGCTGTTCTCGCTGTCATGGATTTTTTCACGCTGTCCTTGCTGTCATGAATCTTCTCTCGCTTTCCTTGCTGTTCTCGCTATCATGGATCTTCTCTCGCTGTCAAGGATCTTCGCTCGCTGTCCTCTTCAATAACATAGTTGTCCGTGGTATTTTTAGCATAATTCTTCCTCTTCTTCTCCGGCTCACCCACTAAAACCTCTAGGCGGTGGGGGGGGGGGGGGGGGGGGGAAGAGGTTAATATTATTCCAAGATCGCGTTAATACAAGAACCGATTACTCGATATTGGTTTACCCTGCATACTTTACGGTTCTATAGGCCTCGCCCTTCTGAAATTCGTTTTATAACGTAAGTAGACCCGCAAATCACGTTTTATGTAGACGTCTAGAATTGTGTTAAGTTTAGCTTCCATTTTTACTTATACTGTGTATAAATGGGGGGGGGGTGTAGGGGGGATTTATAGAGAGGAAATACAATAGGGGGAAATGACATTCTGAACATATGGTGAAGTGATGGATGGGCCCAAAAAGGTTGAGAACCACTGCTCAAGGCTAATGTCTGTCACATAGCTAGTGCCAAAGCACAGCATACAGAGAGGATAGAAGGAAAATCCTGAAGTGAACAGTGCACCAAAACCATGAGATACGAAGATACGTCACACCAACGCCACCGTAACAACGAAACCATACGCTGTGGAACGATCAAGGAGAACGGGTGTGTGTTGCATTCAGAGGACAATTCGGTGTGGCTATTGGATCGTTGGGAGGCTAGCAGTGGAATCACTCCAAGCTAAGAACAGCTAGAAGCATATTGAGAAAGCCATGGATTTCCGAACGAAGGGCAAACTCTAGACAGACGAAAATCGGAGGAAGATGACAGAAAGGACGAATTGAATGAACAGAGGGGAAAAGAACGTTATAGAGCGAAGATAAGGAAAATGCAGGATACATGCATCAAGGTCAGTGCACGTTAAATTAGTTGCCCTCCCGGTCATAACGGGACGTTAATTTGTTCACTACTCAATGTATACAAATTCTGTAACTCCGGAATAAACGGCGTTAGATTTTCCGAAGCTCCGACTTTTTACTTCGTTCCACGTTCATCAGTGAATTTCCAAAGTTATCATTTGTACGATGTTTTAATGAGCCACCAGTTCCTTATCGTGAGTCAATTCTATGATATTTCCATGGCATCGCAAAGAAAGGAGGACTTACGATATGGCATGTCTTTAGCCAGCAATTGTGAGCTTCACACATTAATCTATCCCAGACAGCTATTATATTAGTATATCCCAGACAGCTATTACATTGGTATATCCCAGACATTTATTTCATTAGTATATCCTAGACAGCTATTACATTGGTATATCCCAGACAGCTATTACATTGGTATATCCCAGACAGCTATTATATCGGTATATCCCAGAGAGCTATTACATCGGTATATCCAAGACAGCTATTACATTAGTATATTCCAGACAGCTATTATATTGGTATATCCCAGAGAGCTATTACATCGGTATATCCCAGACAGCTATTACATTAGTATATCCCAGACAGATATTACATTAGTATATCCCAGACTGTTATTACATTAGTACATCCCAGACAGCTATTACATTAGTATATCCCAGACAGATATTACATTAGTATATCCCAGACAGTTATTACATTAGTACATCCCAGACAGCCATTGCATTAGTCTATCCCATACAGCTATTATATTGGTATATCCAAGACAGTTATTACATTAATCTATCCAAGACAGTTATTACATTAATCTATCCCAGACAGTTATTACTCGCGTATTTCCCAGACAGTTATTTTTTCCGCCAGTATGTCACATGAAGCCCATAAGGGGGCACTCTGCCGCTGTTCATACTTCACCTCGACACCGCAAGAAACAAGAGGAACAAGATGAGATGAGAGTGACACCGGAACATTGTGACAAGCAAGGACCAGTAACGCTGTAACCTCATGTCGTATGGGGTGACTAAAGGAGGATAAGCAAGAGACTTGCCATCGCTTCTCCTCTAAAAACTTCAGCGGCAAAACAAACAAACAATAACAACAACAAGGATGGGCAGGTCTGCAGGCCTTAGTGTAAGTTGGTTCAGGGCATATGTCACATTTGGAGATGAAAACCACACTTAAACAAAAAAGATTTTAAGAAATTAAGGAAGGAAGGAAGGGAGGCAGGCAGGCAGTAAGGCAGGTAGGCAGGAAGGAAGGAAGGAGGGAGGGAAGGAAGGAAGGGAGGAAGGAAGGAAGGAAGGAAGGAAGGGAGGGAGGGAGGGAGGAAGGGAGGGAGGAAGGAAAAAAGAAGAAGAAGAAGAAGAAGAAGAAGAAGAAGAAGAAGAAGAAGAAGAAGAAGAAGAAGAAGAAGAAGAAGAAGAAGACTATTTTAAGTGACATGTGTCTGGGTCAGGCAGTTGTGCATCCACTCCGTCTCACAGACTTGACCCCCGCCCTGTTTTATCTGCCATCTCGTTAATATTAACAACGGGTGACACTGTTTTACGACGCGTCGTATCTGGAGCATGATGAACCAGACCACACTTAAGGACACTTAAAGCTACATTTAGCACAAACATTCCCGTACATGCATATGGTGGAGGAAGAAGGAAGGGAAAAGGGGGGGGGGTGGTTGGAGAGGTGTGGGGGGGGGGGGGGTTGTCAAAAACCTTGAACTTAACAAGGTCACGGTTATGGAAACGTATGTTTCATGAAATAATTAATGAGTGTCTGCAAGCAACAACAACTGCAACATGGCGCGGCCAAGCAGGCGAGATGGTCAGTGACTCTCCAAATATACAACGGCCGGATTTTTTAACACAATTTGGGAAGCCGCAGCTGAAAGGTTACGGTGCTCAGCGTTAGGTTCAAGGGGTTTCGGGTTAATTCCCCGCATAGGTTCTGGAATTTCTTCCAAGAACCACTGGTATCTAATGATATCACACGTTCCCCTTCATCTGGGAATTCTTCCAAGAACCACTGGTATATAATGATATCACACGCCCCCCCCCCCCCCCCCCTGATCTGGAATTTCTTCCAAGAACCACTGGTATCTAATGATACAAAATGTTCCCTCTGATCTGGGAATTTCTTCTAAGAACCACTGGTATCTAATGATATCACTCATCTCCCCTGATCTGGAGTTTCTTCTTTTCACTGGTATCTAATGATCTCACTCGTCCCCCCTGATTTTGGAATTCTTCCAAGAACCACTGGTATCTAATTATATCACTCGTCCACCTCCAGCCGATCTGAAATTTCTTCCAAGAACCACTGGTATCCAATTATCTCATTCACCCCCTTACCCCCCCCCCCCCCACCCCGTCCCTCACCTCATCTGGGAATTATTTCAAGAACCACTGGTATCTAATGATCTCACTCGCCCCCCCCCCCCCCCCTCTTCTGATCTGGAATTTCTTCCAAGAACAACTTGAATCTAATGATCTAACGATCTCACTCGCCTCGTCTCCCCTTCCCATTCCACCCCCCCCCCCCAACTAATCTGGAATTTTTTCCAAGAACCACTGGTATATAATGATCTCACTCGTCCCCCCCCCCCTCCCCCCAATCCTCCCTGATCTGGAATTTCTTCCAAAAACCAATGGTATCTAATGCTCTCACTCGCACCCCCCCCCCCCCCCCCCTTCTCTGATCTGGAATTTCTTCCAAGAACCACTGGTATCTAATTATCTCACTCTCCCCCCCCCCCCCCCCCCCGATCTGGGAATTCTTCCAAGAACCACTGGTATCTAATTATCTCACTCGTCCCCCCTGATCGCTCGGGTAGTGAGTTCGGATATGTAGCTTTCTAGGAAAGACATCGCCAGCGAGTTTGTGGTCCTCAAATGGATCAGGTGTAGGTCAAACTCATGTTCTCTGTTCTGCATATGTTTCACACTTCTGCTCTCCAGGACATGACGGTATGTATGACCTAGCTGTCTTCGATGTTCAGGCTCTGCATGCTATTATTTCAGAGGATGCTTGGACAATATGGCGCGTAAGCCTAGACAATAAGGCGCGTAAGCCTGGACAATATGGTGCGTAAGCCGGACAATATGATGCGTAAGCCTGGACAATATGGTGCATAAGCCTGGACAATATGGTGCGTAAGCCTGGACAATATGGTGCGTAAGCCTGGACAATATGGCATAGAGCCTGGAAAATATTATGGTGCGGAAGCCTCGACATTGAAAAAGCAACTAGAAAGTCGAATAGAGGCCTTGGTGATGTGGATATACAGAAGAATATATCGTGTTTCATGGAAACGAAAATAATCAAATACAGAGGTTCTTTAAAAAAAAAAAAAAAAACAGAATGAAAAGAGAGTTGATGAAATACATAAAAAGAGGCAATAGTTCGGCCACATTAATAGGCATAAAACTCTTAGAAAAAATCATACTGCAGGGTAATGCTGAAGGCAAGCAAGCAAGAGGTAGACAACGATACAAGTGAGAAGATAAAATGAAAAGATGAACGAACGGCAGTTTTAACAGAATGTACAATCAAGACGAGAGATAGACAGTATTGGAGATCCATTGCAGCCAACCTTCATTGTGGAGACGGCACTTGATTGACTGAATTTCAGCGGTCCTCATTACATGCCTGTTGAAGAGATGTTGGTTTATCAGATGAACGGGAGTCGACCCAGCCTTACAAAACAGTTACGTTTCCCTCAATTATAAAATGTCTTACCCTCGGGTTTTAGAAGACAGGAAGAAAGGACTCTTTACCATGCAGTGGGGCGAGCTGTATATATGGTACCGGCCTCACATTAGTAAAGACTAGTGAAGTCGATGGGTGATGTAGGCAATATCATACCGAACGGCTTTGTTTCCCAGAACAATTTATGGTACTCGTGGGTCGACCGGGAACACCATATCACCAAGCAGAGGTCGCTTTTATACGCCCTGTGTTCATTGGATACATGGTGCGGGATCCATGTTTGTATAGACTACTTAGCAGTTGATGGGTAATGTAGTTAATGCCACATCAGCCGCCTGTATTGTCAACAATTCCCGATACCTCTATTAGGCTGGGTTGAGATGGACTCCATGTACAAATAAAGTTAAGTAAAGGGTCATTCTACAGGCCTTGGGCGACTGGGAATATGGTGCTAAACCCATATCTGTTGGACCCCATAACCATATTATTAAGAAGTGAAACATCACCTCTATGTGGATTTGAACGCTTGACCCCCAGGGCCGGCAAGCTATCGCGTTAGCTACTGCACTGGCTCGTCTCCCAGGTAACAACGATGGCCAGGTTTATTCAATGTGTGATGACAAACGGAGATAAGCTCGGGGCGGCTTTGAGGAGACGCTGCCGGCGAACGTACTGTACTGTACAGTCGGACTTAACATGGCAGAAGATTATGTCTGTGTGAGGACTTCAGCTTGCTTTATGTCTAGAATGTTCTACGTTGACAGATTGATGTGTCTGGGGGGGGGGGGGGGGAGGGTAGGTGAGACGTAAGGATTATGGTTGTATTACCATGTAATGTTGATCAAGAAAGTTGTGTGTGTCTGCGTTTGTGTGGAAGTGGGTGAGGGTTAAGGAGCAGAGATGCGTTGACACGCAACCGTATTGCAAAAGCTAGGCGCGTGTCTGCGCCAGACAGCCGATGTCAATGGTGTGTGTGTGTGGGTGTGTGTTTTTGTTGTTGTTGTTGTTGTTGTTGTTGTTATGACGTTGTGGTAATGTGAGCGCTGTGTGACGTGTGTGTGTGTGTGTGACATGTGTACGTGTGTGTGTGAACATATTTCAAATGGCGTGAGAGAGGGTGGGTGGCTTTATGATATATATATATAGGTCTCCCTGGTATAGGTATTACAGGACTTTCTCCGTAATCCAGTATACTCTCGTAGGTAACGTGACATTGCGCGAGAATTAGTAGCGGTCCTCTCCGCGTCAGTAACTTACGAGGTATATGAGCCGGTCGCTCAGAAAGCAATGGCAATCTACTAAGCGTAATCTTGCCAAGAAATCAACAATCAGCTGAAAGATGCTGATGTTGACAGCGATGTAAAGGATATGCGAACAAAAAATGTTATATATATATAAACCAAACCCGACACCCCACATTGTGCCAACGGCTTCGGGTGGAAGAGCGCAATTCGGAGGGTCCAAGCCTTATCCTGGTGCGAGGAAATGCAAGGGCAGGGCAGACCAGGCTCTAAGCCTTCTGCAGCTTGTTCCAGATGTATAGATGTTACCTTTCCTCTGGAGTGAATTAGACAGACCGACAGAGGGATCATGCTGCATGGGCAACACATGATCTCTATATTTTAGCCCAGGCTTTGTGCTATGGAGAGGCAATAACTCCATCCCTGGTCTTAACCGGTCTCGAAATCAAAGCGAGAGGCAACTGTTACGGGTTATAAGTCCCTGTCAATTGGCGTAGACATGGGGCGCCACACGTTGCCTCTGACGGTGGGAGACACCTACAGGTGTCACTGATCAGCTACCGCCCGCCTCAAGCTGGGCAGCCAACGGCCAGTTGGGTGCTGATCCGCCACAGCCTGCCTGCTTCAATGGGTTCTTGGGGCTAGGACAAAATCTGAATCGTAGGCTGTAAAACTAATGCACCAGGTACTAATAAAAAAATGAAAAATAGAGACCTCAAGTTACGGCTTGCAACCTGGAACGTAAGAACCATGTGTCCAGGATTTTCCACTGACTTGACCAATATTGACGATGTGAGATTGATGCCGAATTCAATCGTCTTAACACTGATATTGTGGCCTGCAGGAGACTCGCCTCGCTGAGGAAGGGTCACTCAGGAATAACAATTACACCTTTAATTTTTGGAAGGGTAGGGGGCAGGCAGAAATAAATGCAACACGGTGTGGGCTTTGCAGTGAAGAATTCGCTACTGGGAATGATTGAAATTCCAGCAGGAGGCAATGTAATAATAAGTCTACCCGGAATCACAGTGTGGCTTTCGACAGAACCGGTCTACCATTGATATGATATTCTCATTGCGACAAATGCAAGAAAAATGCCGTGGACAGAATCAACTACTGTTTACTGCCTTCATCGACATCACAAAGGCATTTTATTTGGTCAGTCGTGAGGGTCTGTTCAAAGCACTAAAGAAGATTTGCTGCCCACCAACTCTTCTGTCCATTGTGGAATCGTTCCATACAGGCATGAAGAGTATAATCAAGTTGAATGGTGCAACTTCTGAAGAACTTGAAATCAAGAGTGGAGTTAAGCAAGGTTGTGTACTAGCTCTCACCCTCTTTGGAACATACTTTTCACTTCTACTGAAATATACCTTTCGTGATCAGGATGGTGGTATATGCATTCACTCACACTCAGATGGCGGCCTCTACAATGCTCAGAGATTGAAGGCCAAGACCAAAATTAGGAGGGTACTGATCAGAGAGTTGCTTTTTGCAGATGATGCTGCGGTTACGACCCACCCTGTGGAAGAATTACAATGTCTACTATCTGCATTCTCCAATGCTTGTTCTGAATTTGGTTTAACAATTAGCAAAAACAAGACACATATTATGTCACAAGGTGCACATGGGGTACCATCAATCTTTATTGACGACGCCGAACTAGAGATGGTAGATCATTTTACATATCTAAGATCAGTGGTAAATAGCAAATTATACCTAGATCAGGAAATTAACATCCGGATTGGTAAGCAGCAACAACAATGAACAAGTTAAGAAAAAGAGTCTGGGAGAACAGAAAGCTTACTGCCAAAACAAAAGTCCTTGTTTATCAAGCCTGTGTCCTTAGTACTCTTCTTTATGGCAGTGAAGCCTGGACAACTTACTCACACCAAGAGAAACGTGTAAACAGCTTTCATATGCGGTGTCTGCGAAGAATTCTTGGTATTAAGTGGCAAAACAAAATCACAAATACTGAAGTATTGGAAAGATCAGGTTGTGTGACGGTTTATTCCATGCTCAGTCTTCGTAGACTTAGATGGATAGGACATCTTAGGAGAATGGATGATGGTAGAATACCAAAGGACATCTTTTTTGGTGAATTACAGATGGGTAAGAGATCTCAGGGTCGGCCTTTACTACAATACAAAGATGTGTGTAAGCGGGACATGACTGATACAGGCATTGATAATGCACATTGGGAGCAAGTCGCCGCTGAATGTGTTGCACGGAGGGCAAACATCAGAAATGGAATAAAGACAAAGGAGAAAATTATTGCAGATAAGCGACACATCGAGCGTGTGTGACGTAAGATGGTGTATGATGGTGGAAATGACCTCTGTATGCACCCACTGTGGACGAAAATTTACAGCGCGAATTGGCCTTATTAGTCACATTCGCTACCGCGATGGGTAATAGTAATTACGCCTTTTTGAAGCACAAACTATCGTCTGTCAAGACGGCAAGGTGCCAATGAATGTACCATGCCGTTAAGCGTGGACGGTCATGATTCACAATTTCACTCGACCATCAGAGTCGTGGGTCAGTTCAGTGTTCTTGTCTCGACCATGCTACGTGGTCAAGCCATCGAGGTATTTACTTCTCTGTCTTCCCTAGTTCTCTTCCCTTCGATCCTGCCAGTTGTCATCAAGTTCTTCAATTTATTTCTGCCCACAAACTTTTGTCTGTCAACGTCTAATTTCTCTAAACAGTTTACGATTTTCATTTGTTTCTTGTAGTACTTGGTCATTGGGTTTTTCTGTTTGTATATGGTATTCTTTGCAATCTCATAAGAAACCACATTTCCACAGCCATAAAATGTTTTTCAGCTTGACTGCTCATTGTCCATACAAAAGTACAGGCTCTATGTAGCACCTCAACACACTTTTTCTCGTTTCAACTGACATCTTTTAATTGGTCGGTATGTTTTTCATCTTGATGTTACTTTCGCCATGGCGATTCTTGTTCTAATCTATTCAAAGCATCTCTCATCATATGTTATTACTGTTCCGAGATAATTGTACCGATTCACTTGTTGGAGAATATTCTTATTTACTTGTATATTACATTGTGGTATCTCATTCTTCCTAATGACGAAAATAATATGGGTATTCTTACCATTTAATTCTAACTCGCCGGTCTCCCTGGCGAAGGTGTTAACGTCTTTCTCCGTAATCCCATATATTCTCTTGACTAACAAAGCTGCTCGAGATTCGGTAGCGGATCGTGCCGCGTTGGTTACTAACTGAGGTATGAGAGCCGGTCGCTCAGAAAGCAATGGCAAGCTACTGAGCGTAATCTTGCCTATTACATAAATAGCAGCTGAAAAATGCTGGTGTTAACTGCAAAGTCTTTTAAGGGATATGCAACACAAAAAAATAAAAAATAAAAATTATAACCCTATATGTTCACTGTGTGCAACAACTGCATCTTCTAAATGTTACAGATCCTGTTCGTTGTCTGCAATCAATACCGTATCATCTGCATATAAATGTTATTGATGTTTCACCCCCTATGACGATTCCATTAATATCTTCTACATTTCTGAAAATATTTTCACCGTATAGGGAAAAAAGATCTGGAGACATTAAACATCTCTTATCTCACACTTCTCATAATAGGCTTATATTGACCGACTTCATTACCAATCCTTATGGCAGCTTGTTGTTCCCAATAAATGTTGTTAATACTTCTAATGTCTTTCCCATCAATTTGTAGATCTCTAAGCATCTCTATCAAGTTGGCATGTGTTACTCTATCGACATATTTTGTGTAGTCAATAAAGCAAAGATGTATATCTTTCTTTACTTCTATAAAACGTTCAATTACCGTGCACAGCATGTTCACAGCATTTACTGTAACCTTGTCTTCTACACACCAACATTGTTTCTCTCCTATTTCAGTTTGCATTTTGTTCCTAACTCTGCGTGAATATATATATATATATATATATATATATATATATATATATATATATATATATATATATATATATATATATATATATATATAGTCGGTCTCTCTGGCCGAGGGGTTACAACACTTTCTCGGTAATCCCGTTTATCACGCAGAGTCTCGTAGCGGGCGAGAGCTGGGAGCGGTTCGACCCCCGCTGGTGACTTGCGGGATAACTGAGCCAGCCGCTCAGAAAGCAATGCCAAACTACTGAACATAATCGTGCCAAGATATCAACATACAGCTGAAAGATGCTGCTGTTGACAGCGATGTCCTTTAAAGGATATGCGAATAATATATATATATATATATATATATATATATATATATATATATATATAAAACATCTGCGCACCACATGACACCAATATGTACCAGCAACGCCAAAAACCAACAAGCGAACAATATTATATATATATATATATATATATATATATATATATATATATATATATATATATATATATATATATATAAAAACATCCGCGCACCACGTGACACCAATATGTACCAGCAATGCCAAAAACCAACAAGCGAACAATATTATATATATATATATATATATATATATATATATATATATATATATATATATATATATATAGAGAGAGAGAGAGAGAGAGAGAGAGAGAGAGAGAGAGAGTACATATAACTGTTTATTTTACAATATTTCCAGTACATTTTCAAATTAATCATGTGCCATGCCGGGAAGCGTGGACCGTCATGACTCGCCATTTAACTCGATCACCAGAGTCGTAGATCAGCTCAGTGTTCCTGTTTGGTCCATGCCATGTGGCCAAGCCATCCATGTGTTTTCCTCTCTGTCTTCCTCTTCGTATGTTCCCTTCGATCTTGCCAGTTGTCACTAAGTTCTCCAATCCATTTCTTCTCATAACATGTCCAAAAATATTTGACTGTCTACGTCTAATTTCTCTAACAATTTCACATTGTCCAAGTTGCACATCCATACAAAGGACCAGGCTCTATGTATCCCATCAACACTCTTTTTCTCGTTTCAATTGACACTTTTTTATTGGTCAGAATGTATTTAATCTTGCTAAAGGCTACTTTCGCCATGGCGATTCTTGTTCTAATCTCTTCAAGGGATCTCCAATCAGATGTTATGGCTGTTCCGAGATGATTGTATCGATTCACTTGTTGAGGAATATTCCCATTTACTTGTATATTACATTGTGGTACTTCGTTATTCCTAGTGACGACCATAACCTGTGTCTTTTTACAATTTAATTCAAACCCCAGCTGCTCACTGTGTATAACAATCGCATCTACTAATTGTTGCAGATCCTGCGCATTGTCTGCAATCAATACTATATCGTCTGCATATCTAATGTTATTGATGTTTCGTCCTCCAATGCTGATTCCATTTATTATATCTTCTACATTTGTGAAAATATTTTCACTGTATAGGGAAAAAAGATCTGGATACATGACTCTTCCCTGCCTAGCACCTCTCTTAATAGGCTGATATTGTCCCACTTCATTATCAATCCTTATGCCAGCTTGTTGTTTCCAAAATATGTTTTTTTATAAGTCTAATGTCTTTCCCATCAATTTGTAGATCTGCAAGCATATTCAACTTGTTGACATGTCTAACTCTATCAAAAGCCTTTTGTGTAGTCAATAAAGCAAAGATATATATACTTGTTTACTTCTATAACACTTCAATAACTGTTTGCAGCATATACAAAGCATTTACTGTACCCTTTCCTTCTACAAACCCACATTGTTCTTCCCCTATTTCAGGTTGTAATTTCTTCCTCACTCTTTGCATGATAATTCGTAAAATCAGTAAATTTTACAAAAATAGAAAAACAGCATTATGCCATTTTAAGAAATAGTTGGTTAAATATGGGATGTTATACCTAGTATGAACATTTACGCACCATGTACCGTGGTGTCCATCATGGGTCATAAAAGGAGTGTTATTTATTAAACAAGCCAGAATTATGGAATACGATAGAAATAAAAACGTATAGCCCGAATCGTCTCTGTAGTATATATCGTATTTGAACGTTGATGGCTAGGGTATGTAAGACTGTCTTGTTCGTGTACTGTTTTGATGAAATCGTCAAAGGTTTGTCAATTGTTTATTAGTTGTGGAAGTTCTAAGACAGAAGCGTTATTAGCCGAAGCATGAAAAAATCGAAGAGCTTGTGTTTCACTGTGCCTAAGGATTATATGATAACCTAAGTTGATTTTGAATATGCTCTTTTGACTTGTAAGGATTTTGTACAAGGCTCTGTCCAGTCTTTATGGTGGTTTGTGTGTGGACGAATATAGAATGTATAGACAGACATATTTGTTTACATTGTGATGTGTTTTTATACTACTCCACTTGTCGGTGTATACTTGTCTGACATCATCTGGAAGATTGTGTAGAGAAACCGCTTCAACCTTGGGTTGTGTGTCGCTGACTGGATAGGAGTATTTGTCTTGTTTGATGTTCTTCTCGCTGACTGTTACATCCCTATTAGTAGCCGCATGTCTCTATCGTAATGTTGCTGATGAAGTTGTTTCTGTTGGTATTACACTGGCCGCTGATCCTGGTGTCGTGTGTCCTTTTTAATGTGGCGCCGTAGAATGTCTTTCCTGTTAAAATTGTGACCACAAGGTTGACACGAATAAACTTGTTCCTTGGTACTGTGGGTGCTCCGAATATGGTGAAGAAGATTACGTGTTTCAGTGAAGCCTTTCCCACAACTTGCACATAAGTGGTTCTCGGATGCTTGCCTAGTAGTCAGCTTTTTATATTTTAGGCATGTTTCCTAGTGGTTTTTGATAGTGAGACAATCAACAATCGACTTGAAATACGTTCACAGCGAGACGGTGAATATGGCACTGAATATATTTAGTTTCTATCTTTCACCAACGGTAGATAACACGATGTTGTTTAGTTTAGTAAGTCAAATACCCAAACACCTATGTCTCACTAGACACTAGTCTAGTAAACCGTATCAACCCTGAACACTTTTTCCCGTCTTTGTTTCAAGCGCCGATGACTCCCTGTACAGATGACGTTGTAAACGGTGGCAGAATAATGATGTTGCTTACACTTGGGATGCGTCTGGGGTATACAAATAGTTGGAAACTCTTACAAGGCAGCTGTGACTGTCCAAGAACTGGAAGAAAGATCCGCTAAAGCTGTAGGCCCATATATGGCTGATAGTACGTGGATACTGAGACACAACGGTGACTGGCAAACTTTCTACACTTAAAGGCAAATAGCAGTTGAATAACCGCAAAACTGAAGACTCGATCGTTCGCCGTTCTTGTGTAAATTATAAAGTGAGTGAGAGGTGGTGAATGGGTTATATATTACATAAAGTAAGCCCCACCTACCGTATAGTTGCCAGCCAATAGGTGCTTGTCTAACATAAAATGTGGACCAATTCTAAGACCAACACCCTGGTTGGTTGTAAGCCACGCATGAACGAAGTGTTGTAATGGTATGGAAAACAGGTCAGATATCAAATCAAATCAACTCAAATCAACTTTATTAGGGTCACAAATTAGGCGCGCAGGCCCGTCTTACATTCGGCACTTCCAATCACTCGTCTTTCGTTCATCAAGAGCATTATACATTTACATAGGAAGAAAAATAAACATTGTGAAATGAATGTTGTAAACATAAACAAGGCTAAACATGGAGAAAAATGTGTACATAAAAAGTATGTGACGTAAAAGTAGTTGTCAGGGTCTTAAACCTGGCTCGTTTTTTCCTAACACATGTGAGACAGTACAAGCACAATGTGATTCGACTTGAAACTCAACGACACAACGTTCAATGGATTTATTTACAGATCATATACGATACGATGATCATTACAAGATATAAGTTATACTTCAATACACTTACAGACACAATACAGCTCACAGTCTATCTCTCAAGATGAACAGACACTCGACTTTCGGGCACAGAAACCACACAACGCCTTTCTCTCATCATACGTCCAGTCGAGTCCACGTCCCAGAGCTGTCTGTCTATAGCTCGCAATGTGCCTCCCCACCTGAAGTGGCTTCACGAGGCATGCGTGCGTCTTGCTTCGTCCTTGCCTGACCGCTGGCCGTCTCTTCAGCCAGCAACCTCGCAGGCAGGTAACTACTACTCGCCTGGCGGGCGTAACGAAGTTACGGCATCCCGGCTGGGGACCTAAGTCGCCTGGCGGTCTTAACGATGTCACTGCATCACTGCACTACTTTAGACTCTGACATGCTCCCCCGGGCAGCTCCATGAAAGATGTCATCTTTCATGTATACTATATGTACATACTGGGTTAATATTTTAACCTTGTCAGAGTCGACCCTTCTGTTGTTATATACATTGTAATCAGAATACATAGACATACACATCTTGACATAGAAACATATAAGAAATGGAAGTTGTATTCAACGACATGTGGTGTTCAACCTTTAACACTTGTCAAGTTTCATCCTCTCGATGGCTGATTACCTCAATTGCATTATTGACCCAGTCAGATCGGCAGTACCAGCTCCAAGCATCTACCTCGCAGCCTTTCAAAAAAAAGTAATAATAAGGTTTCTGAAACAAAAACCATCTGGCTAGACCGAAATACGGCTTTACATAAGTCGCATTAAACGCTCAAAACCTGACCTTATTTGGCCAGGAGCTCTCGTGTTGGTTTGCAATGTCGGTGACACTCTACCATGCCCAGTAGATGGCTTCTTGGTGTGTTAACAATCTGGCAACAACATGGTTATTTATACACAACACATACTCGTATACATTTCACATTATAGCCCTTTGGTGTAATGATGTAGTAACAACTAAATGAAAGGGGAATAACTTCAAAATTTCTGAAATATAATATTTTACAATAATTATTCTATTTCTTAGCGTCATCGCTTGATGTTTCTTCATACTAGCGAGAAAAAGTCGGTAGTATGAATAAATTAATCAAGATATGATTCTAAGATTACACTACATAAAATATATAAATACACAATTTGTGTATTCAAACTTGTTGATCCTAAAGATTTTAGAATCGTCATAGCCTTTTAAACTTTTGTTTGTCGTCTGCTAATTTTGAACTAACTTTCTAACTAATCCGGAAGTACACACGAACACTAAACAGCTGATGTTGAAACTTGTAGAACACATTTGTTCCGGTCTGATGTAGTTACGGAATGTACAATGTTCTAATCGTTCATGTGTTGGGTGTTTCCCTGGAAAAACTTCTGGATTTCGATTGACTGCAGTGGTGTAGATGTCAATGTTCAGGTCACACTTTCACACACGGATTTAAAATATCACTGGAATGTTCCAAACGCAGATACCACTGTTAAATTGGATAGTTCGCTTACGGTAAGTTTTGAGCGAATGTGGCACTGTTCTTGTTTCGTAATATATACAATTAATAAAGTTCGCTTTCTACCACACACTACACAATTATACACGACATTCACTACATTAATTAGTAAAATAAGAACACTATATATATTGGAAGTAACCCTATCACATCACATCGTAGACATTACACAGCTTTCGTGAATGAAAAAAATTATTCACTGATGGATGCCTGTGTTGATCTGAGTGTATTTTACACACTGCACTCAGACATTGGTGCTCACTGGGTCGGTCGGACAACGGGACAAGAGATCGGCAATAGTGTTGGTTCTGCCTGGGATATGTCGAACCTCGAAGCTGTAATCTTGGAGCTTAAGAGACCAGCGCGCTACCATTTGGTTTGAAGGTACACCTGAATTGATAAATCGCAGTGGACTACTGTCAGATTCGACAATAAAATGACGTCCTAGGGGGAATCTGGACAATTTAGTTATACCCACCACTAGAGCTAGGGCTTCCAACTGGGGTATTGACCAAGCCCGTTCTCTCGGTTTCAATTTCCTGGAGACGAAGTACACAGGATGAAGGATGTTGTTATGCTCCTGCAACAAGACTGCTCCAATCGCCACGGAGCATGCGTCTGTACGCAATCTGAAAGGGACATGTAGATTGGGCAACTTCAGAATAGGATTATTTAAACTATTATTAGAAAACAAAGATAATACTTTTTGGAATGCAAATTTTAGGCATTCATTGCTTACAATTTTCTCCGGTTTATCTTTTGTTAGTAAGTTAGTAAATACTTCGGTCAGTTCGGAAAAATCAGGAATGAACTGCCTGTAATAATTTATCAGTCCCAACAAACTTCTGACTTGCTTTTTCGTAGTCGGAAGTGAGAGTTTTAGTATCTTGGACACGATGTTATCGTCTGTCGTGACAAAGCCATTGGATATTTTGTACCCCAAGAAGGATATTTCCTGGTAGGCTATGTCTACTTTTGCAGGCTTTACCGTCAGTCCGTGCTGTCTAATGCGTTCAAATGTCTGTTCTAATGTCTTTATGTGGTCTGTCATCGTCTTTGTGTGAACACAAATGTCGTCTATATAGCAAATTATGTTCGGTATATCTACTAGAAGAAGTCGTGTCATACGTACGAATGTGGCTGGGGCATTGACAAGCCCAAATGGAAGTTTGCACCATTCGTACAGTCCCCAAGGTGTGGAAAATGCTGTCAGATGTCTGCTCTGTTCGTCTACCGCTATTTGCCAGTAACCTTTAGTCATGTCTACCTTCGTAAAGAACCTAGCGTCTGTCAGTTCTGTCAGTAGATCGTCAGAGTTTGCCATTGGCTCCAGATCTAGAAGAGTTATCTTATTGAGCTTTCTATAGTCGACACAGAGTCTTATCGTGTTGTCCTTTTTGCGTACTGTGACCATTGGAGATGAGAAGTCTGATTGGGATCGTCTTATGATGTTGTTTTTCTCTAAGTTGATGATCTCCTGATGTAAGTTTTCTTTGTAATGCAGTGGAATGGTGTATGGTCTGCATTTTATGGGTGTGTTTGACGTGAGTGTGATGTGATGTTGTACTAATTCTGTTTGTCCTGGGTTGTTGGAGAAGATGGTGTTGTACTGTTGTATAAGATGTTTGCAACTGTCTGTTTCTGCTTGAGTTAACTTTGGGTTGATCTTAATTTCCTTCAAGCAGTTTGTCGTGTCTAATGCAGGTGTTGGAATTTCGTCACAAGCCTCGTCATCTTCATGGTCTATTATCACTGTACAAGCTGTTGTATCGTCATGTTCGTTGTCTCTGTTGTAATATGGTCTTAGCATATTGATGTGGAATATTTTGTGTTTGTCTTTTATTTGGATCTCGTAGTCTACAGGTGAAATTTGTCTCGTCACTTTAAAAGGTCCTTGCCAAGAATCAGTCAATAAGTGTCTGTCACTAGGTAGTAGAAGAAGAACGTCCTGTCCAGGTGTCAACGTTATTGTCCTGTTACCTTTGTCAGCATATTGTCTATATGTAGCACCAGATAATTTGAGTGCATCCTTTGCAATTATACACGATTTGATGATTCTTTCACGCAATGATGTAACGTATACGTATGATGATATGGGTTTAAGTACTGGAGTGGAGTCAGTTAACATTTGGTGATAAATAGTCAATGGGCCACGTGGTTTGGCACCATAGATAAGTTCAAAAGGAGAGAAACCTGTACTAGACTGTGGTACCTCGCGATAAGCAAAGAGAATAGCAGGTAAATATACGTCCCAGTTCTTGGGATGCTCTTGAGTGACTTTAGCAAGCATGTGCTTTAAATCGCCGTTAAATTTTTCTATTATCCCACTCGAGTGAGGATGGTACGGGGAATTGAAACATTGCTTCACTCCCAACATTTTGGTGAAAGCTTGAGTAGATGCGGCGATAAACTGAGTTCCCCTATCTGATTGGATAGTGTCTGGAAATCCTATCCGAGAAAATATATGGAAGAAAACTTCCATTATATCATTGGCAGTTATGTTCTTTAGCGGAATCGCTTCCGGCCAGCGGCTACATTGATCAATGACAGTTAGAATATATTTATTCCCTCTAGTTGTTGTCTGATTAAGAGGGCCCACTATGTCGACAGATATTTTCTCAAAAGGTCGACTGGCTAAGTCAGTTACTTGTAACTTTGCCTGTGGGTGTTTACCTTTCTTTACCAGTTTTTGGCAGATGTCACAACTTCTGCAATATTGTTTAATGTCATTGCAAAATTTGGGCCAATGAAACTGTGTTAATAATCTTGATCTGGTCTTAGCGTATGCCATATGCCCTGCAAGAGGTATATCATGGGCAAGATGTAAGGCTTGCTTACGATAATTAGTTGGCAAAACAGTTTGCTCTGTTGTGCTGTCACCTTTGGTATAATACCTAGTGAGGATACAATTTTTCAAAGCAAAATGCCATTTTGCATTCTTGGTTACCTTTGGCTTTTGGCCGATCAGATTAAAATATTTCGACAATGAAGGATCAGCCTTTTGAGCTGTTACAAACGTTTCCTTCATGGTTTCAGAAGGTAGTGATACTGGGCTAAGCATTTGTATAGCCTCAGTTTGGTTACTTTCATCTTGCACTCTAGCAGTAGCTCTGGTTACTGTGTTCACACATTCAATGATATCAGATGGTGATGAAAGAGTGTTTTCAATGATGTCATGAGATCTTAGTGCTACATTAGCTACCATACATTCATTAGGTGGTGTAACATTATCAATGATGACATTTGATGGTGATGTTATAATATCATCAATGCAAAGAGATGTTATGTCATGAGGCATATTATTCACTTCTGGTAAATTTCCAATTATAATATCGCACACTGGGTTTGTTAATGCTGCGCATTTTACTTTACCAGTGAGGAAAGGTGTTTGAATATATGCCCATGCTAGTGGGTACTTTTCAATATTGCCAGAGAATGTTCTGCATGTTACGTGCCTGCCTGTATAGTCTGTAGGCCTTATGAACGTTCTCTTTAGACCAATAAGTGAGCTTCCCGTGTCCCGAAGGACTGTAGCAGACTTGCCATTCACGTATCCTTGATGGACGTTTATTCTGCATTTGGAATCTACTACCAAATTAGCCTCTTCATTGGCAATAGGAATGGAGTGGCCGCATGTTAAAATGTCATCTTCATAAAAGGTATTACAAACAGTACATTTATTTGCGTTAAACATATCAAAAGCCTGTGCTGAGTTCACAGGATGTTTCTCTGATTGTTCTTCATCTGACGATGAACTGTCAAACAAGGCGGCATTTGCTTTGTTGGTCATTTGCCTACCTTTACAATCATGGCGATAATGTCCGTACGCCTTACAGAGGAAACATTTACGCAAATTTCTGAAGGATCTACGCACCTTATCTTGTCTGTTTACCATGTTTTGTAGATAAGTATGATATGCGGGGTTCTTGTCACACATATCACCTTGATGGTGTGAAATTTTACAATATCTACAGTGATTATACTTCTCAGATGTAGGCTTATGAGGTTTCTGCCTACTATAGGGTTTGTCATAGTTAGCCGATGCTACAAAATTTATGTCAGTAGCTTCACTGGCGAAACAATGGTTGTTGCCGGTGTAATAAGCCGAACCACGTCTCTCAATCTCATCTACACTAGTGCATTCATTCTCTTGCAAAAATTTTGAAAATGCTGATGGAATGGATGAAATGACTTTATCTCTGATGATCAGATCTTCTAACTTTTGATAGCTTTTATCAATTTTAGCTGCTGAAGTCCATTTGGAAAATATATCTCGGACTAAGCAGAGGTAGTCAGAGAACGTTTGAGTTGGTTTTGGGCTCAACTTGCTGAATTGTTCTCTGTAACCTGCCTCATCTAACATAAAATGTGCCATAATCTTTGATTTTAGATAATGGTAATCTTTTCTGAGGTCTTTGGGGATAGTCTCAATGACTTTAAGAGGCTCCCCTGATAAACTCCTCATATAAATAATATTAATAATATTCCATTCAGACAGTGGAATCTGGTAATGGTCCATTAACGTCTCAAAATTTTGGGTAAAGGCTGCAATGCAGTCACCCGAGGTATAATTACGTACTATACCTTGGTATTTCTTGTACTGGTTTTCTTTCTCCTGTCTCTCAGATTTCTTAGACTCTTTGTTAATGGCAGTCTCAGTATCAAGTTGTTTGATTTTAAGTTGTAATTCCAGCTCTTCCCGTTTACTCTGAGCTGCTATTTCAGCTTTCTTCAGCTCACTATCTATCTCAGCTTGTTTTGTCTTTGCAGACAGTTCTGCTTCTGCTTGCTTTAAGGCTGTTTCTGCCTCTACTTGCTTGGCCGCTCTTTCAGCGGCTCTTTCTTCTCGCTCGTGGTATTCAGAGTATTTCTTCTCACTCCACTTCGTTAACTCATCACCTGTTAACTTTAATTTCAACCCCATATCGATGAAATCATTTAATGACGACATGATGGAAAATGCCAATGAAATACTAGCCACACAATTTGTTACAAGTGGTTAGTAAAGTAAACAATTTACAATTATGTTTTATTTGCAGTATGTGCCTAAATTTGCATCCGAAAGTATATAGAAAGAACAAATATACTCAAGTGTCCTGGATGCGGTGAAGAATGGTTGAAATTTGGACTAGGAACTGTAGGGTCGCTACTTCAAAACACAAATGACCTCTACGGGCAAGGGTTTCAGATGGCACAGAAAACCTGCTTTGTTTTTGGAGGAAAATAAATTAACGTCTATTTGATGTGGTGTGCCTGCTTGTCACTAAGTTTTGATTAGGTTTGTATGGCGTTGAGTGTAATTGTATGTCGTAATGTTGTCAGTCAACAATTTTTTTTTTCAAAACACAAGTCACTTTCTTTCCAAAACTTTCTGCTTTTCACAACTTACTTTACAAAGACACTCTAAATATATCTCAACACGCTACAACATTGATGACACATCACTTACATCAAGATGACATTCAGTAAGGACATAGACATCAAGTTTACAAGATGGCGACAAGGTCACAATGGCGACAAGTTTACAATGTCGACACGGTCAAAACGGTGACAAGTTTCACAACCACAAATGTTTTACACGTTTACAAGATCAAACAATATGTATGCACTGTACAATCACATTTAGTCTCCATGTTTAAATAATGTAATCATATCTATCAAAATGAGCCTTCAACGATCACATTTACATGTACAATAAAGTTGGACAAAATTCTAAGTTCACAACTCTAAGTTTAAATGTTAAATTATCTAAACTACGTTCATTTCAAAGCCGGACGAATGCCACCACGTCCACACATGTCAGGGTCTTAAACCTGGCTCGTTTTTTCCTAACACATGTGAGACAGTACAAGCACATCGTGATTCGACTTGAGACTCAACGACACAACGTTCAATGGATTTATTTACAGATCATATACGATACGATGATCATTACAAGATATAAGTTATACTTCAATACACTTACAGACACAATACAGCTCACAGTCTATCTCTCAAGATGAACAGACACTCGACTTTCGGGCACAGAAACCACACAACGCCTTTCTCTCATCATACGTCCAGTCGAGTCCACGTCCCAGAGCTGTCTGTCTATAGCTCGCAATGTGCCTCCCCACCTGAAGTGGCTTCACGAGGCATGCGTGCGTTTTGCTTCGTCCTTGCCTGACCGCTGCCGTCTCGTCAGCCAGCAACCTCGCAGGCAGGTAACTACTACTCGCCTGGCCGGCGTAACGAAGTTACGGCATCCCGGTTGGGGAACTAAGTCGCCTGGCGGGCGTAACGATGTCACTGCATCACTGCACTACTCTAGACTCTGACAGTAGTGATGCCAGCGAGTCCCACACACACACACACACACACCACACACACTCTCTCTCTCTCTCACTCTCACTCATTCACTCACACACACACACACTCTCACTCATTCACTCTCCCGCTCACTCATTCACTCTCCCGTTCACTCATTCACTCTCCCGCTCACTCATTCACTCTCCCGCTCACTCATTCACTCTCACTCATTCTGTCTCTCCCGCTCACTCATTCACTCTCCCGCTCACTCATTCACTCTCCCGCTCACTCATTCACTCTCCCGTTCAATCATTCACTCTCCTGCTCACCCATTCACTCTCACTCATTCACTCTCACGCTCACTCATTCACTCTCACGCTCACTCATTCACTGTCCCGCTCACTCATTCACTCTGCCGCTCACTCATTCACTCTCACGATCACTCATTTACTCACACGCCCACTCATTCACTCTCACGCTCAATCATTCACTCTCCCGCTCACTGATTCACTCTCATACTCACTCATTCACTCTCACGCTCACTCATTCACTCTCACGCTCACTCATTCACTCTAACGCTCACTCATTCACTCTCCCACTCAATCATTCACTCTCCCGCTCACTCATTCACTCTCACTAATTCACTCTCCCGCTCACTCATTCACTCTTCCGCTCACTCATTCACTCTCCCGCTCACTCATTCACTCTCACGCTCACTCATTCACTCTCACGCTCACTCATTCACTCTCACTCATTCACTCACACTCATTCACTCCCACACACAGACACTCTCACTCATTCACTCTCCAGCTCACTCATTCGCTCTCACGCTCACTCATTCACTCTCCCGCTCACTCATTCACCCTCACGCTCACTCATTCACTCTCACGCTCACTCATTCACTCTCCCGCTCACTCATTCACTCTCACTCATTCACTCTCCCGATACATAGTGAAAGATACATAGTGAAAGATAGCCATTGTCGTTATTACACTGCATACATACATACAAATCTTTCTGTTTGTTGCCGACATAACTTCACACAAGTGAGGTCCCTTAGCAGTTTTGAATCGAATCGGCAGCTCGATATAAAGAAGTGTTCACACAACCTGAATACCCCTGTATCGGTTGTATGCGTTACATTTTGATCTGTTGGTTTACTTCTAACACACTAATACAGACGAGTAGAGACATGAATCTTGTCACGGGAAAAAAGTAGCCAAGAGACCACAAGAAGGAGTTGTATTTAAGAGGATAGACCAAGATTCGATATGTTGAAGATATCTTTGGTAACGTGGAATACATAATGACTAATTTAAAGACGTCAATTACAAGGCAAAAGGAAAAAGTGTTTAAGTACTACATAGAACCTGTACTTTTGTGTGAACGTGAAGCGAGGACAATGGGCAGACAAGTTAAATACAATCTAATGACAATGGAGATGTGGATTCTGAGGAAAATGTAAAAATGTCACTAGATATATGATTCTCCCGCCAAATAATAGATGGCAATAGAACAAAACATACACCATAACAGACACTATACCAGCTATGTAAGTCAACACACTGTCTGTTAAATTATATATAACAGGCGATCTCCAATAATTTTACACCTATCTATAAGCAGTTGTAAATGTGCATACGCGATACTTTCCTAAAGTAGCCTCTAAACAACGTCGTAATACAGATACATAGAGGCATGACAATTTAGTTGATGGAAATGTTTTTGGTTAGTTTCAGACCCGGGTGTAATAGGAGACAATTCACAACACAGCTACGATGCGCCGACAGGGGTGATATGTATCAACTTGACATAATGTTCAATCTATACACACCCCCAATAACATAGTACACCATCATGTTTCAAGGCACAATATTTTCAAAGTCACAAGAATAACGAAATACTGATATTTAAGCTCGGAGTGACAGATGCTGATACTGCTTGTGATATCTCCTACTCATACCACATTTATTTTTTAAGTGATTAAGGACACATACACTGCGTCTATAAGCCCCAACCGACAATTATGAGAAGAAACGTGGCTAGCGTTGTGGGTTTTTTTTTTTTTTTTTTTTTGGTGGGGGGTGTGGATGTCTCGACAATAGGTGTTAAGCGTTTAATCTCCTACCGACCTTTATATGGCCTTTTATTAATATCAAGAACCATTTGCAATAGCGGAGATATCAGTAATATTAATAACCCAACTCATTCATAACGCTGACGATAAGCCCATGGATTAACCGCTATGCGGATGAATATTGAATTTCTGTAACAGGTTGCGTGGTTAATGGGTATCTTGTGTTCTCCCGTTTATGTTATGTTAAGCTGTGAAGTCGGATGTCTATGTTTTTCCTCGGACTTGTGGCTACGGCAACACGGATGGACAGACCGACCCTAATCTTAACCCGTGTGACCAACTAGACACCCCTACACTCTGACGACTGGTAATCTTACCAGCGACACAGTACCGAGATTCCAACCCGACACACACAAGGGCATCGACGACCATCATTACTTTTTTCTGTATGGTTTTCATTTAACGAGCTGATACCATATGATGATGCTTTTGTTCAGAAGCAGTTATAGAAATATTCCTTCACTCACCCACCCCTTAACATCTAATATCACTAAGCCATACCCAATACAACACGTATGTCGCGAAACGCAAGTGGGTCTCAGACGGGACAACACAGTACCCACTCTGTCCCACCCCGTCTCAGTGGCTAGGCCACATTTTAAGTTGGGTGAGGGGGGATTTCCGATTAAAAAGAGTTAGGACCGTCTTCTGGGTCCTTGAGATGTTATGTATCAGGAGTATCATGAACTTCACTGACCCCGAGAAACATAACGCAACTCTTTGAATGTGCCATAGATACTGGATGTTGTAAATCGCACATTCTGTTAAACCTCGGAGAATCGTGAGTAGCCATCACTTTCGTGTGGTAATACTCGGAAATATTCGGCGGGTTCCGTGAGTGTGTCCTTCCGGGCCCGACACGAAGTCGTCATTCGGTAGCCAGTCATCAAGAAGGGAGGCCGCTTCTATAGCCAGCTGTATACTAGGCATCTGGGAGAATGTTCTACAGCGGAGGTTGTTGTTGAATCTATCCTTTCACGACCGTGTCCACCAGCTGTAATCTATGCAACTCTTATGGAATCAGAGATTGATCTACAGTGGTGGCATTGTTGTCCTTGAGATGAAAGGTGAGGCCTTTGGCAAACTGTATCATGTTGACCTTTTGGCTCTCCAGAAGGGGACCTACAGCCCAGGGCTTGATGAACCTACCGAGTCGCTGTCTGTTGCATAGTTGTTCCAAAGTTTTAAAGGTAACACACTTCTACTTGTCGTCGCTTAACTATGTTTGTTTTTCATTGTGGGTCAATTATCGACCAGGCCGGCAGTTGTGCCGTAACTCTGGGCCTTGGCCTAAGATTTCACGTTGACCTCGGATCAGCGGACACCAGATGTAGTGTAGCAAGCCTGTGTGTTAACTATAACTTAGATTAACGCGTGAGCTAAGGTCAACAGACAAGACGGAATGTATTGTGCGAGCCAGCTCAGTGGAGCAGTCTGGTTGAAGCGAATTTACAATACATTCGACACCTTATCTCAATAATTGGGTACATGAGGGAATTATTGTTCTGACAGAAGAATTCCTCTTGAACAGAGCTTTAATTTGATTCCCTTAATGGAAGAGGTTGACATTAGTACGTTTCAATCATTATCAGGTGGCAGGTTGAAACCAGTACTTGTCCAGCACTCATATGACGAGCGAGAACCACATGCGTTTCTCGTTAAGGTGAAACCCTTGGGCCAGTATAGCGATGGGGAGACACCTACTCATGTAACGCATGTATATTTCATCAGTGTTGTCTGACTCCATACTTCCTTTGATGAGAAAGGAATAATTTGTCAGGCGGGTCTATCTTTCTATTGTCTCTATACTGTCATCGGAACCAGATTGTTTGGGGTGGCTGATCGACACAGTTCCTAGGCAGCCAAGGAATGTATTTATGGGATGAGTGTCTATCTATATACATACACCCACACACAACAGAAATCCAGGTATCCGAGGAAGAAGGGTAGAAAGCGACAAACACAAGAACACAAAACTCTTCTGTTGTTTGTCTGGTCTTTAATTCAGTATTTCAGGTTAGTTACCATTGCCGTGTGAGCATTTGCCATTAACCTTGGAGGTGGCATAGAGTACTTATCTGAGGTATCCTGATATGCTTATCTACTTTTCTGATGAGACAAATGGTGATTAAGAAAAATGAACCAGGCCATAACACTTGATGATTTCTATAGGTCTGGAACTTTACCATCCTCAGGAATGGACCCTGTCACTATATCTATTATCTACTAGGTTTTGGATAGTAGAGAATGGTCATCCTATTTAATATTTCTCAGGGATGAGACACGTGGCTGAAAAGCTACAGGACTTAAGTTAGGATTACTAAGTGTTGTAACCAAACCTGTCTATGAGATATGTCTGGTAGATCAGACATACGATAGTGGTTTGAGCTCGAGGGGCTGACCACGGAATGGGGAAATCTGTGCTGAGTATTGATGCAGTTTGTATTATGCCAGGGTATGATGGAGATGTACACCTGTATTGTTCTTGCTTGCAGGAATCCCTTTTCTGTACCTGGACGCTGTGGGCGACTGCCCTTTGCTGTTGCTGATTCCTGTTCGATGTTGGCTGTTAGCTGCGAGTGGCCTGTTGCTGTTGACGAGTACTGGGTCATTTCTGAAGTGCTCTGAGGAACCGGTTGCTGGGGACTGTCAACCTGAAGTGATATGAGAAGTCCTTTGCTATGGGCTGGTTGCCTATTTGCAGTTGACGAGTGCTGTTGGCTGTTGCTGTTTTGGAAGAGCCCCGAAGGCACCATAAGGTTAAGATGACTGTGTCATATCACTGTGTGTACAGACTGACGTTCAATCATGCACGGACAGAACTCCAGTGGGATGATGAGATCGTCTACCAGACTACTCTCACCCAGCTAATTGTTCCTGTCTATTTGTCCGTCTGTTGTCTGTCTGTTGGGCAGAGTCTGAATCTCCAATAAAGATTCTAGATTCTCTTTTTATAAGATTGTTCTCTTATCGTCAGTTAGGTGTCTTCTTATATCAACAGTCGTCATATGGGAAGTGTCGTCCGGGCACCGTCCTGGGGACAATTAGCAGAAGGGTAGGCCGAAGTTAATCTAGGATCCCAACTAAATAGTATCTACGACTACTGAGAACCAGGCCAGTGTTGTCAGAACGTACTAGCGGCCATCTTTACTTATTTAAGGTTTTCGTGTAATGAGTTGACACCGTATGATGCTAGTGTTTAAACCACTACGACCCTCTACAGATCACTAATAACCGCTACCCACCCCTTAACATCAATTTTCACTATGCCATACCCACTATAACCGATACTACCGGCCAACTTTACTTTTTTAAGGTTTTCATTTAATGAGTTGACACCATATGATTCTAGTGTTCGGAAACACTCATCTAGATATCTAACCCTCGCCCACCCATTAACATCGAATGCCCCTCAGCCCCGCCCACGACAAAACCATAATAACAATAATCGTTATTGGGGCCCATAAGGGAAGCAAAGAATAGCAACACTGCAGCCTACCACGCATGTTGTAAGAGGCGACTAAGGAGGCTTGATGGTTCCGTCGCCCTGCTACTGGGTGAGTGCGTGGCGCGACACTGTGAGCTGTGAGTTTCGTGTGAAATGCTTTTGAATCTGCCCGAGGTTTTTTGGAATGTGACTGCATGTACGGAGCGATGGCAAATAGCTATGTCCCAGAGTTGACCGGTTTTTGCCTTATGCAGAAATTCGTGGCTGCTGGGCTTCTGGTTGACTGCCACTGTCATCGACGATGAACTGTATTTCGTGGACTGTGTGGGTGAACATCTAGGAAACATCCAGATGGGAAAATTACTGCCGATTCCATCAGAAATGAACTGGGTATTTTGTGGGGGACTATTGTGTTGACATTCTGGCGGCGGCATTATGCGCAGTGTATCTGTGCGGGCTGTTGTTTGTCAAGACTCCTGTCTTTTCCACTTTTCACATTGGGCAGTGGGGAGCATTTTGTGTGATATTCACTGGCACAGGAACGGAGCATAATGGGGACGACCCGTTGCTGTGAAGTTGGAACTGTGACTAACTAACTAACTAACTAACTAACTAACTAATAACAATAATCATGAAATTTTAAATTTAAAAAAAAAATAAAATTCTCAAACAAAAGGGGGAGGTAACAGTGCAAACACTCGATTATTTATTCATGAGTTATATCCCGCGCTCCTCCTTCTTTGCACTTACTAAAACCGGCCGCTCCTCCCCGCTCCTCCTTCTTTATTCTTAGTAAATGAGGAGCGGCTCAACCAATTTCTCCCTAGTAGAGCTCCTCCATGACTACTCATATATATATATATATATATATATATATTATTTGATTTAGCATTGATTTTATAATTTTAAAAAGCGAACGCCACATTGCTAAATGCATTACCGCCTAGTAAATCAACCCTAGGCAACATTATTGTTAGCTTGTCTACATATATCAACCCCTACACCAGACAGTTGGACTAACATGTTGACCTATCGTCCTTGACTTGGGGACATCAATTACAAGTACCTCTGAAGTTGGAGTGGGTTCGCCTGAAGGCGAGGGACACTGTAAATAGGGAAAGCTAATCCACGACCCATCACACCCTTGTTTATACACCACTACACCACGCATACTAACACATTCATATACGTAACCACCATATATCCAACCCATGAGTAGAAACCACGACCCATCACACCCTTGTTTATACATCACTACACCACGCATACTAACACATTCATATACGTAACCACCATATATCCAACCCATGAGTAGAAACCACGACCCATCACACCCTTGTTTATACATCACTACACCACGCATACTAACACATTCATATACGTAACCACCATATATCCAACCCATGAGTAGAAACCACGACCCATCACACCCTTGTTTATACATGACTACACCACGCATACTAACACATTCATATACGTAACCAGAATATATCCAACCCATGAGTAGAAACCACGACCCATCACACCCTTGTTTATACATTACTACACCACGCATACTAACACATTCATATACGTAACTTATATCCCTCCCTCATCCGTGCTCACAGCCTTTCTATTCCCACCGAATACTTTTACCTTAATTACTTTCACAGACACCCGTCAAAAAACCCGTTCCCACACAAAAAATTTTTTACCGAGTCGACAATTTTCCCAAAAAAATACCCCCATATTTCCTTCATAAAACTATTACCCTCCATTACCCTCCAAATTCTGGAGGAATAATATGTGTGTAGAGGCCACAATACACTACTCACACATCGCCTGTTATATATATATATATATATATATATATATATATATATATATATATATATATATATATATATATATATATATATATATATATATATATATGTTGCCTGACATGTGTCGCTGCATCTCGGCAGGTGCATACTGCAGAGATATATGTCAAACGAAGTGAATAAATCAATTATACTTTGCCTGAAATTACTTAAAATAAAGTTACAGGTATTGCTCGAGTGTGGAGCATCAGATGTACCCACGGTAACTGCAAATGCAAAATGAAATCTTTCTGTTCGCACAAAACAGGCTGTAATTTAATTATGCCTCTGTGTATCTGAGTAATCATTTATTATTCATCGAATACAATATATGAAACGCCTGTTTTATTAACTTTATTATGGTTATTAAGCAGATGTCTCGAAATCGCTGAGTTTGACGTTTTATGACCTGTCGACTGCATAAACGGAACAATAACAGAGACCATATATTAAATAGATTATAGATACCATTAACCCTATCCCGTTCAACCTCAGAAGAGAAGTCTATCGCCTGGCTCAGATTAAAAATATGTGACTGAGTCAGCCACAAATAGGATATTAATTTGAAGGTGATTGTTGTCCAAAGAGGGTAGTAATGTCTATATGAAGACTAATGTTACAAGTTAGTTGCATATCCTTTACAGGACGTTTTGCAGCCAACACCAGCATTTTTTGATGTTGTTGATGTCTTGGCAAGTTTACGTTCAGTAGTTTGCCGTTGCTTTCTGAACGACCGGCATCCATACCATTTCGTAAAAAAAAAAAACCAGCGCAGCACAGTCTGCTGCCAATGCGCTGTTTTTCGAACGCGGGTATGCGGGATCACGAACCGCGTCCGTAACGTCTTCGCCACGGAGTCCAGCATATGAAGACTACGGTGATCTTATATATCAAATCTCTGGAACGCACAAACACGCTCGCGCGCACACAAGCTCACGCACACTGGGGGGGGGGGGGGGATCCCTCCTCCAGGTGCTGCCATCTCCAAAACCGCAGCATTAAACCGACACTGGCCTACTTCCAGAAGGCAAAACCAGAAAGTAAAATTCTGGGTCCCCCGAGATGATGATGAGGCCTGAAATCACGGAGGCAAGGCATCTCTTTGTTCAGCCAGATTAGCCATGGGAACAAACTAATATCAAACAAAGAACCCCCCCCCCCCCCCTCCCCTCCCCAAGAAGTTCATGATCCACGGGCGGTGGATCCCGCCATTTGATGGTCCGCCAAGTCTGCCAGCTACTTAAAAGGCTTATACTAACTCTAAGAGGGAAGATAATTCGAGTTAATGAAGACATCGTCTTTTTGACCTAAAAACATCGACCCGATCCATGCCCGTTAAAAAGAATTGGATTATATGTTTCACAATGTGGGGTAATCTGTCTGTCAACCTTGGTAACCGCTCGTCTGTTTGTGCGCATGACCTTAAGTAACGTGTAATTATGTATGGGAAATGGGGGGAGCTGTGACAACTTAGGCAATAGATAAAACCGTATTCATGGACTAGGTATATGAGCATGAGAACGAAGGAGATACTGGCTGGATGAACTTCATTAACTAACTCACTGCATTAGGTCTTGTCAGGACTGATGACATTTAGCTTTTGATTCGCCAAAGCTAACAGAGTATTTATTTTCTTTGTCTCCGTCGGCGCTATTACATTGCTTAGAGGGAACAGACCTTGCGGACGAAGGCATTCATTACGCATAAATTGTGTGGGCTGCCAGCGCCACGTTAGCGAGGTTGATAGGGAACTGCTGATGATGTCATTAGTCGGTTGTACAAGGTTCGACGCCTGGGCTCGTCGCTTGCTAGGTGCATAGAACCGCGTGCTCTATTTTCTAAACCACGTTTTCACTTCACATTCAACTTCGGCGTCATTCACGAAATGTCTCCCGCCAAGGTGGGTTTTCAGTGACTTAGCCCCTAGCGATTTCCAGTAAAGCGGTGCATAGTTGGGTAGAAACTGTTACGAGGGCGAGTCAATAAGTACGTCACACAGTTCTGTGGGATGGCAGGTAAATGCGAACAGGGCACGCAGATCTATGCAGTCGGTTTGGAAAAACTGATAAAACTATGAGATAAGTGCATCAATGTTGGTGGAAATTATGTTGAGAAATAAAGGGACAATGTATGTATACAAATAAACTGGTTTCAAGTTGTTATCATATTTAGTTATTTTTCTACAACCATTTGTGACTTACTTAGTAACTTACCCTCGTATATCATCATCATCATCATCAAGTGTCCTGCCAGCTAGGCGTTCATGGCTCTCCACAGATCTCGGTCTTTGATTTTCTGGATCAACTCTGCTGCTGATATTCCTCCGTGCCACCGTATCAATCCATCCAGCATCATTTCTCTTGGTCTGCCTCTGCCTCTCTTCCCCTCGATCTTTCCAGTTGTCACGATGTTCTCCAATGCCTCTCTTCTCATTACATGACAAAAGAAAGCTGTTTGTCTCTTTCTTATTGTTGTATATAGTGTTCTAGTTTCATTAGCCTGTTTCAGGCAGTCGTTGTTAGTTACTCTGGCAGTCCAAGGAATTCGCAACATTCGTCTCAGGAGCTACATCTCTGTTGCTTCTAATTTCTTCTTAATTTGTTCATTTACATTCCAAGATTCACTGCCATACAGCAAAATATATATATATAACTAGCACCTGGCCGCCTTGATAGACGATAGTTTGTTATATTGTTCTTTAAAAAACAAACAGGCATAATAACCTATATATATAGAAAATAGCACAACGTCTGGGCTGAAATGTAGAGACCATGTGTTGCCCATGCAGCATGACCTCTTTATTGGCTTGTCTAGTTTACTCCAGAAGAAATGTAACACCAATATGTCTGGAAAAAGACAAGCTGCGGAAACTACCCGATCAGCAAAGTAATTCTCTAACTGTCCGTCTGTCAGAGCTTCGATCCTAGACCACTTGCCGATATATATATATATATATATATATGGGTGGCGGGGTAGGTGTATCCCCTATCAAAGGAGAAGTAAGGTGCCTCCTTCCCTCTGCCAGCCTACGGGACACCCTTGAGCAAGGTGGAGTATCCGTTTAGCCTCCCGATCAGGGTTACGTGAAGCCATCGGTGTAGGTGGTGGATGAGGTTGAAGAGCAGCCGACAGATAGTTGTGGGTTATGGTCTCCAGCTTCACGGCGGTAGGCAGAGGATCTCTTTTTTTTTTTTAAGGAGACAATGGCTACGGTCATTGACCAGTGTGGTCACTGCTAAGAGGGAAAGCAATGGCAAACTACCTTCTTCACAGATGCCAAGAACATTATGTTTTGCGATATCATAAGACCAAGAATTAAGTACCTGGATGGCTTGGCCATGTGTCATGGTCGAGACTGAAACACGGAGCTGATCCACGACTTTGGTGATCGAGTGAGATGGCAAAACATGACCGCCCACGCTTATCATCATGGCACATGATGGATATATATATATATATATATATATATATATATATATATATATATATATATATATATATATATATATATATATATATATATATATAGCTCAATGGCAAGCTACGGAACGTAAAATTGTCTAGTAAATCTACCTGCGGATGGGGTTGTTTGCAACGTCCTGCCGTGTAAACCGAATCAGTGTATGCCGAATTAATGTATACGGAATTAATGTATACCGAATTAGTGTATACCGAATCATTGTATACCAAATCAGTGTTTACCGAAACAGTGCATACCGAATTAGTGTATACCGAATCAATGTATACCGAAACAGTGTATTGCGCCTCCCAAACTTCCTGAGAGAGATACTGACAGGCAAAGCTCAGGTCAGTGGACACACCTGCTGATGTAGCCATCAGCAGCACCGACCAGATCACAACTGGTCTTATCTGGGTCCAGTCGTCTCTCTTTGACCGGGGGATTAGTGTCAAACTCCAGGTGTGTGCCCTGCGAAATACCTGCTCGGCATTTTTCAAACCAGTTTGTGTGCGTGTTTTTATTTTTTTTTGATTGTTTTTGTTTTTTTCGCTCGCTTTGAATTCAAGCGTAGTCCATAGACGTGCTACTACTTCTAGTGCTGTGGAATGAATTTGTCGTGTGGATTAGCTTTCACTATCATCAGTGTTCCTCGCCATCAAGCCAACCCACTCCGAATTCAGAGGTATTTGTAATTTCCGGCCCCAAGTCAAGGACTAGAAGTCAACATTTTAGTCCAGCCCAGTTCAGATCAGTTCAGTTGCGGTTCCAACATCACAGCTACGGGTCGTCCCCATTATGCTCCGTTCCTGTGCCTGTGAATATCACATAAAATGTTCCTCACTGCCCCATGTGAAAAGTGGAAAAGACAGGAGTCTCAACAAACAACAGCCCGCTCAGGCACACTGTGCATAATGCCGCCACCAGATTGTCATCACAAAAGTCATCCACGCAACATTCATCCTTGATGGATGTGGCAGTCACTTTCCCAACCAGATGTTCACCTACAAATCTCGATGTGTCTAGATGTTGGTGTTCCGTGTTTAGATGTTTTCTAGCCAGCCACGCCATGTTATCTCCGAAATGCAGTTCACGCAACAAAACAACCTCGGACAGATGTAAACACTTTCACTGTACATAATGCCGTCGCCAGAATTCCAACACAAAAGTAATCTACGAAACATGCAGTTCGTCCTTGATGGAAGCGGAGTCACTATCCCAAACAGATGTTAGCCTACAAAGTCTCCATATTTCTAGATGTTGTTGTTCCGTTTTTAGAAGTTTTCTAGCCAGCCACGCCATTTTTTTCTCCGAAATGTAGTTCATGCAACAAAACAACCTCGAACAGATGTTTAAAAAAACAAAAACATTTCACTGTACATAATGCCGTTGCCAGAATGTCAATACAAAAGTCCTGTACGAAAATACAGTTCATCAACGATGGAAACGGCAGTCATTAGAAATCAAGGCATAAAAACGGGTCACTTCTGCGTCACTACCAGCCGCCATGCATGCAGATATTTCTAGACGTTGTTGTTCCGTTTCTAGATGTTTTCTAGCCAGTTACGCCATTTTCCGAGCTTGCAGTTCACGCCACACCACCTCGGACAGATGTAAAAAACATGTACCTATTCATAATGCCGTCTCTAGAATGCCAAAACAACAGTCCTCCACGAAACACAGTTCATCGTCAAAGGAAGCGGCAGTCAACCAGAAGTCCAGCGGCCACACATTTCTGCATAAGGCACAAAAACCCTTCAATTCTGGGACATAGCCAGACGCCATTGCTCTGAACATGCAGTTCACGCTCTACAAACTCGTGTAGATTTAAAAGCATTTCACACGGAATTCACAGCTCACAGCGTCGCGCCACGCACTCAACTCGGTAGCGGGGCGATGGAACCATAAACTACCAGTCCAACATGAGGAAAATGCGAATGCAACGGTGGCCACGAGCATAAACACTCCAGAGACCTCAACCGTTTTCACTGCCTATCCTCCAGTATTTGAGGTGAACCCACTACCTCGGCATCGGCACATCGGATGTTTAAAAACAAGCGATCTTATCCATTCGGTCATGCTGACCTCCTCCAGACCAGCCAACAGGGAAAGAGAGCATCAACCGTTTAATCTCTGGCGCCTTTTTTAAAAATGCTTTCACTTCTGACATTTTTGCTGATTTTTTACCTTAAACCTAACTGAAGTGTGTATAATTTGTTTGCTTTTAATTATCTCTTTAGTTTAATGTTCTGTTTTTTTTTTTTTTTTTTAACATCATCTGTAGGCAGTAGCGGACTCGGATACTGGTTGTCAGGAGACAAAACGCCTAAAGGTTCTAAAAATACCGGTTGCCAGGAAACAAAACTTCCAAAGGGTCTAAAAATAACTGTTGTCAGGAGTCAAAACTTCTAAAGGGTCTAAAATTACTGGTTGCCAGGAGACAAAACTTATAAAGGGTCTAAAAAAATATTGGTTGCCAGGAGACAAAACTTCTCAATCAATCATGTGCCATGCCGGAAAGCGTGGGCGGTCATGAGTCGCCATTTCACTCGATCACCAGTGTCGTGGATCAGCTCAGTGTTCCTGTCTCGTCCATGCCATGTGGCCAAGCCATCCAGGTATTTTCCTCTCGGTCTTCCTCTTGGTCTGTTCCCTTCGATCTTGCCAGTTGTCACTAAGTTCTCCAATCCATTTCTTCTCATAACATGTCCAAAAAATTTTGACTGTCTACGTCTAATTTCTCTAATCAGTTTACGATGTTCATTTGTCTCCTGTAGTACTTGGTCATTGGTTTTTCTGTCTGTCCATGGTATTCTTTGCATTTTTCTCAGAAACCACATTTCTGCAGCCATCATATGTTTTTCAGCTTGACTGCTCATTGTCCAAGTTTCACATCCATACAAAAGAACAGGCTCTATGTATCCCCTCAACACTCTTGTTCTCGTTTCAATTGACATCTTTTTATTCTAAACTTCTAGAGGGTCTAAAATACTGATTCCCAAGAGACAAAACTTCTAAAGGGTCTAAAAATACTGGTTGCTAGGAGATAAAACTGTTAAAGGTTCTAAACTATTGGTTGCCAAAAGACAACATTTCTAAAGGGTCTAAAAGTACTGATTGGCGGGAGACAAAACTTCTAGACGGTCTAAAGATACTGGTTTCCGGGAGACAAAACTTCTAGGCCAGTGGTTCTCAACCGGTGGGGAATTCCCCCCCCCCCCCTGGGAGGGGGGGGGGGAATTTTGGGGTTTCCAGGGGGGGATGAAGATTATTTCAAGATCGCGTTAATACAAGAACCGATTACTTGATCTTGTTTTTCCCTTCATACTTTACGGTTCTGTACGTCTCACCCTTCTAAAATTCATTTTATAAAGTAAATAGACTCACAAATCACGTTTTTATGTGGACGTCTAGACTTGGTTTAGTATGTGCTTCCATTATTACGTATACTGTTTAGGTGCGAGAGGGGGGAATTTTTAGGTAGGAAATACAAAAAAAAAGGGGGGGGGGATGACGTTCTGAAAATATGGTGAAAGGGGGCACGGGCCAAAAAAGGTTGAGAACCACTGTTCTAGGCGGTCTAAAGTTACTGATTGCCGGGAGACAACATTTCTAAAGGGTCTAACTGTACTGGTTGCCAGGAGAGACTTCTAAAAGGGCGTAACTATTTTTAATAAGGAGCGGCTGGCCGAGTGGCTATTATGTCGGATTCACCACCGGGAGACCCGGGGTTCGAATGCTCGGTGTAATGTGGATTTTTTTTTTCCCTGTTGGTTGGATGGGGGGGGGGGGGGGGTGTGTAAAAATACCCTAAAATGCACAGTTCGCGGTGACTGCACTAGCCAGGCGGCCTTAATTCCTTAGGCTAAACACCTTGTTTGTGAATTGTCGTAGTGGCCTCAAAAGATTCTCTAATTGATATCCTGATCTTGCACTTGCTCTTAGAAAGACGTCACTGAATATAAATATAAATGGAACGGAGAGTTCGGCAAAGAATGATACATCCTCGGAAAGCCGAAGAGAAAGAAAATTACAACATTAAGTTATTTTCGTTGCACTGTTTCGTCAAGGTATCGGCTCAGTACATCCGATTTCGACAAGCTTGATTCCCCCCCCCCCCCCCCAGGTTTGCTTTCCCTAGTTTTTGACTGTCCCCCAGTCTACCTACAAGGCAAAGGTTTGTGTCTCTTCTCGTCTGGTCCCTAGCCTTTGAGAGTTCCCCAGTCTACCCACAAGGCAGCATGTTTGTGTCGCTCTTTTTCTGATTCCTATCCCTTGACCTGTTCAACATGGGAAACCCTGCCAGTAGCTGCGCTACCGTCGGCATAGCTCTTGGGGTCATTAACATTGTTTAATGGCCAAGTGAGTCGACTTCATTGCACGGCGGTTATCCCATGTGACGGGGTCTCTCTCCAGGACGGCCTATTGAAATGTCGCATAAAGCACGAACTCCGGAACTCTACAACGACCCCCGGGAGTCTCTGATAAAATTGAACGACGTGGCTGCTATCACAATGGTTTGATACGAATTCTGTCCGTATTCCATAGTTGTTAGGTTCATGTGTATGATAGGCATGACCAATGAAGACACTTTTTTTTTGGAGTGTCTAGTTGGTCGTGCGTCGAAGTACACTTGTTCCTGCAGCGAGGCGCCGTCGTCATTTGGAGGCGACAGGTTCGATCCCGGTCGGTAACTATAGCTTTCAAATTTTATTTTGTCTAGTGCGTCTTCTAGTCTCTACTTTCTTCTTTTCCTTCTGTGTACGCCAAATAATACTATGTGTGTTTATTTATGTAATTGGCCCATAATCGAACCCACAACTTTTGCAGCGCGAGGCAGGCGGCATAAGCACTTTGCCACTGAGAACTCTTGAGATCATTGGCACAATCAAACCCCACTACCACCTGTAACGTGTAGACACGACAGTAGGGCAAGGGAACAGTTAAACCACTCAAACACTGTAACGTATAGACACGACAGCCGGGTAAGGTAACAATCAAATCACTCTACCACTTTGATGTAAGACAGGACAGTCGGGCAAGACAACAGTCAAACCCCTCTACAGCATGTAACGTGTAGACACGACAGTCGGGCAAGGGAACAGTCAAACCACTCTACAGCATGCAACGTGTAGACACGACAGTCGGGCAAGGGAACAGTCAAACCCCTCTACAGCATGCAACGTGTAGACACGACAGTCGGGAAAGGGAACAGTCAAACCACTCTACCACTGTGATGTGAGACAGGACAGTCGGGCAAGACAACAGTCAAACCACTCTACCACTGTGATGTGAGACAGGACAGTCGAGCAAGACAACAGTCAAACCCCTCTACCACCACGACGTGTAGTCACCACAGTCGGGCAAGGGAAATAAAGACGACGATCTATTACGTATGTAAAGACGCAAGGTATCATAATCAATAATTATTCCAGATGTACTCCAGATGTGTACATGTAGATGTCAGGTTTTGTAATTCAGAAGTTGCATTACACATGATTAGAATTAAGCTTTCGCAATCAAGGCAATGAATTTCACAAGTATATAATTAATCTTTCTCAATCAAGATGATGTGTTTCATATGTAGGTCAGCATGGTCGAAAGGATAAAAAGGGCTCGTTCTTAAAAAAAAATAAAAACATCCGGTGTGCTGATGCCGAGGTAGCGGATTCAACCCCTACACTGGTCAGTTGGATTAAAATGTTGACTCTTCGTCCTTGCCTTGGAGACGTAAATTACAAGTACCTCTGAAGTCTGTGTGGGCTAGCCTGATGGCGAGGGACACTGGTCAAAGGGAAAGTTAATCCATATGCAAAAATCAGTCCAGTGCTCTAGAAATAGTAGCGCGTGTATTGACTACGCTTGAGTTCAAAAAGAGCGAGCCCAAAAGATGTATAGAATTAAGTTTTCTCAGCCATGGTGATGTATTTCACATGTATAAAATTAAGTTTTCTCAGCCATGGTGATGTATTTCACTTGTATAAAATTAAGCGGAGGAGGCTGCATGGTCTCGAGGTATGTTCAAGCCCCGGTGAGGGCCGGGATTTTTTTTTTCACGTGGACTTCCAGTAATAAAATGTCCCCTGGTCTCTGGGTAGTGAGAACGGACGCCCGTGTGTATTGTTGCGCACGTAAAAAAATCCCTTGGTAGCTGGAAATCGAAAAAGAGTAGCCTAACGGCGCTGCCCGGGCAAAATTTCGAGTTATAAATCTACCCAAAGTATTTCAAGACCCTCGTCGGTACTACGGAGTTCGTGCACTGAGCTGAGTTTCTCCGGGCTCAGGTTTGAGTTAGGAGGAGAACGGAGCACTTATGGGTTTCACCAGTGTGCCGTAATGTTGATCCATCGACCAAACTAAACTATAGAATTAAGCTTTCTCAATCATGATGATGTATTTCACATGTATAGAATTAAGCTTTCTCAATCATGACGATGTATGTCACGTGTATAGTTTTATGCTTTCTCAGTCATGACGATGTATTTCATATGAATAGAATTAAGCTTCTCAATCATGACGATCTATTTCACGTGTATAGACTTAATCTTTCTCAATCAAGGCAATGAATTCGCGACAGTATACAGAGCATCTCTTTATACAGATAATGGCTACGGTCATCGACGAGATCGGTCACTGCCTAGAAAGAAAGCAATGACAGAGTATCTTCTTTAAAGACGTTAACACTAGTCCAGCAGCAAGACATCGATGTCGGTATTTGAAGGTGACAGGTTCGAATCCGGGTAGTATAGCTTTCAATTGTTATGTTGTCTGTTGCGTCCTTTAGCGACTACTTCTTTCTTCTGCTTTCATAAGTGATGATTGCATGAAATAATGTGTGAAGGAGAGAGTAGAAGGGCAGATTGTCAGACGGGTCTGTGTACTCATTTCGTAACCCTTTGAAAATAAATTCGTTCTTTCTCCTTCTATGAGCGCCAAACAATACATGCGTGTTTATTTATGAACTGCCTTAGTGGCCTCAGTGGGTTCACCAATTGATATTACAGATATTTATTATACATTATGATTCGACAATCACAGTGTATAAGAAGATAGATATAACAGTTGAGATGAGTTGAGTTAAGAACAGACATCATTGCACTCAGGACATTCCCAAATGCGCTCCGTCCCCTCGTTCAACAGCCAGCAAAGAGTCATACTACTAATCATTGCCACCGCTATCTGATTGAAAGTTCTCCTTGTCTTTCCTCTCAGTTTAGGATTCTTCCAGGACCACTGCCGATCCCCCGCAATATCATTCTTTCCACATACGGGTTCTAAATCTGTTCCCCCGCCCTCTCCACCTGGTCCCACAGGCGATCGGCCAACTCTTCCTTGTCCGTAGGCAATCTACCATCAAAAGGTGCACTGCCTGCCAGCCTATAAGCCTGTTCATTTCCCCGCACTCCCGCATGACCAGGGCAAAAAAAATCCATACAATTCTCACAGTCTGTGAGGTCTGAAGCGAGAATATCTATTACACACGAAACATTCCTTTCTCCATCTTACTTAGCAAACGCCTTGAGTCCGTAATCCGGTGTTACAATAACATTGTGCCAGTCCGTCATGTCTTCCGGTACTTTAATCCACTCTTTTTCAAGGTTAATGATCTCTAGATCACACACCCGGCGTATTGATGTGTCTGCCCGTGCCATCCAGGACTTACCTCGACTGAATCTATGACCCTGGACCAAATACATATGTATGGAAATACACTGTTATAATCAAGAAGAAATAATATATGTGTATAGAAGTAAATTATAATAAAATGAAGGCAAAATATATAATTATAGCAGTAAACTCTTATAATCAAGGTCACACGCGCGCGCACGCGCACGCACGCATGCACACGCACACACACACACACATACATACATACATACATACATACATACATACATACATACATACATACATGCATAATCCATCCATCCATCCATCCATCCATCCATCCATCCATCCATCCATCCATCCATCCACCCATCCACCCATCCACCCATCCACCCATCCATCCATCCATCCACACACACACACACACACACACACACACACACACACACACACATACATACATACATACATACATACATACATACATACATACATATACCGACATTTCTTGCCCTAATCAAGAAGATGTATTGATTTGTGGATTTTGCGCATTTTAAACAGATTTCTTGGGTTATGATTGATTAAACGTGTTTTCCTATGCTATTACGATTCCTGTTTTGTTAAAATCTCAATTCAGTGCGTATCGTCATCACCGCACTCTGAAAATGCCCGGTTATGTTTTTTGTTAATGAAGAAAATTAAGAATCACGGAGGAGTATATGATATAAATGTTATAGACGGATTCTAAGAATATCTTGGATACAGACAAGAACAAGTAATCCATACGACAAGAGCAGAATGTTGAAGAAGGTTGGCTAGTAGAGACGATAAAACAAAGAAAATTGAAACATGTTGGTCACTTGAAACGTCATGAAAGTTTGGAGAGAACAATAATGGAGGGGTATATGCCCGGGAAGAGAAGAAGAGGAAGGTCACAGGGAAGATGGGTGCAAGATGTAGCAGATGATCCCCAGATGGGTGTATCGGCGCGGGATATCTTGCTTATGACCGAGAAGCTTTCCGGTTGTTATGAGAACGAAGCTTCTACAAAGGACATGCTTCTTCTAAAAGTTAGTTGCATATTCTTTACAGGACGTTTGCAGTCAACATCAGCATGTGTTGCTGTTGTTGATTCTTGGCAAGTTTTCGTTCAGTAGTTTGCCACTGCTTTCTGAACGACCGGCACCCATATCATTTCGTAAAAAACCAGCGCAACGCGGTCTGCTGCCAAATCGAGCGCAGCTGTGTTTCGAAAACGGGTATGTGGGATTACGAACCACGTCCATAACGAATGAATGAATGTGTTTTGTTTTTTTTACAATAAATAGTAACAGGGCGATTTGCAAACTTCTTTGCCGCAGTTCCACCACTACGTTTTTAACGGTCGACGCTTCATACCATCGAAATTAACGCAAAGTGATCTGCATTGCCGGAAAGTTGTGAAACTGCGTTTCACGATCCCCTAAGTTACAGACTCCGGCCACCTATCTATCTATCATCATCGTGTACCATGCCGATAAGCGTGGGTGGTCATGTTTCGCTATCTCACACGATCACCAGAGTCGTGGATCGGTTCTGTGTTCCTGTCTAGACGATGCCACATGGCCAAGTCATCTGATATTTACTTCTCTGCTTTCCCCTTGTGTTTTTCCACCTCAGCCTTGCCAGTTTTCACCAAGTTCTCTAGTTTATTTCTTCTCATAATGTGCCCCCCCCCCCCCCCAAAAAAAAAAAAAAAAAATTTAACAACGTCTGATTTCTCTAATCAGTTTACGGTTTTCAACCTGTGGCGAAGGCGTTACGAATTCGTAATATCGCATACCGCGTTCAAAACACAGCTGCGGGCGATTTGGCAACAGACCACCATGCGTTGGGTTTCATACAATGGTATGAGTGCCGGTCGTTCAGAAAACAGTGACAAACTACTGAACGTAAACTTGCCAAAAAAAATCACAAATAGCCCAAAAATATGATGGAACTGACTGCAACGTCCTGTAAAAGATAAACACCCAACTTGTTATACCTATACATTTATTTATCTGTCGAATATCATACTGGCAAACTGGGTAATGGCGAGGCCCTTACGTGCGACCATATCCCACACAAACCCACTGTCTTCACTCCGCCATTGCCGATTGTAAGCTTGCAGGCCGGGCTGTGTATGCCTATAGCCTACTTGGACAGACAAAGTGGCTAGTCCAGTGGTTCGCAATCATTTTTGGATCATACACCTCTTCACCATATGTTCAGAATGTCATTTCCTCCATTTCGTATTTCCTTCCTATAAATCCCCCCTCCCCCGTCCCTACACAGTATACGTAAAAATTGAAGCTAAATTTAATAACACATACTAGAAAAAATCTAGACGTCTACATAAGACGTGATTTGTGAGTCTATTTACGCTATAAAACGAATTTCAGAAGAGTGAGAAGTACAGAACTGTAAAGTATGGAGGGAAAAACAATATCTAGTAATCGGTTCTTGTATTAACGTAATCTTGAAATAATCTTAATCCCCCCCCCCCCTCCCCACCCCTGGAAACCCTAAAACCCTGGGGGGAGGGGAATTCCCCACCGGTTGAGAACCACTGGCTAGTTCGACTAATGAAGCGACCTCAGCCTGTGAACTAGTGCCTCCTCTAGATTATCTGTGCCGTGCAGGGGACGCCACTGATTTTGCTAATGAAGGAGTTCAAATGTATAAACCCTTTGACGTGGTGGAAATCAAAATGGCTTACGTTTTAAACACCAATAGCCGCCAGTTGGCTTGAGAGGACAAGGAGTATTGAGAAATTGAGCGCGTCGGGAGGTTTAGCTTAACAGATTCTGCGGCAAACAAAAAGTAGGTATGGACCAAAGAAACCTGGATGGCGGAAAATGGAAAATAGGGGGTGTGTCACAGTTATGACTTAAAAGTTATGGTAGCAGGCAAGTTTTATTTATTGTAAAATTAAATGGGGTTACATAGGGAAAATTAGTGTATATACATCCATGGCAGATACGGGACGTCGCTTAAGACGATTGATCATCCCATGGCACTTGATCAGTTACACTTTCTCTGGTGTTGGCGGCGGAGTGGGTTCACCTGATGGCGCGGGGCACTGGTAATAAGGAAATATAATTCTTCCGAAAAAAGGCAGTCCAGTGCATTTATTAATAGTAGCAATCACTAGTAGTAGTAGTAGCAGCAGCAGCAGCAGCAGCAGCAGCAGCAGTAGTAGTAGTAGTAGTAGTAGTAGTAGTAGTAGTAGTAGTAGTAGTTAGTAGTAGTAGTAGTAGTTGTTGTTGTTGTTGTTGTTGTTGGTCTTGTTCTTGTTGTTGTTGTTGTTATTGTAGCAAAACCTGTGTGCGTAGACGACGCTCGAATTCAAAGCGACAGCACACACACACACACACCCACACACACGCACACACACACGCACACACACACACACGCACACACACACACACACGCACACACACGCACACACACACACACACACACGCACACACACACACACACGCACACACACACACACACAAATTCCGCACAGTAGTCGGAACACGCCGATATCCAGGCTACATTTGACAATTTTAAAAGAACCTACCCATACCTAAAAATAAGTATCGCATACGAAATACTGGAAAAATAAGTATCGCATACGAAATATTGGTATACATACGTTTCGTTTCTCCTCGGTGATCCGGACTTTGTGCGCTGCGCTGAGATTCTCCTGGTGTGATTCGTGGTAGGACCGCGCTCTTGCCTTTGTCACAATAACGTTCTAACCGTTACACCAGCAGGCCCGATACAGTATTAATACTTAGGAACTAATTAATACAGTCTACGACTGGTTGCTCGTGAACCTCTTGCTCCGCCAGTGCAGAGACGCGCATGGGATCAATGTCGCGTAACTAGCTTAGTTTGCCCACGAAAGCATAATTAATCCCCAAGTAAAGAACAAGTCTCTTCAAAGACGAGCGTTGTCATTACTTATCTATAAAGGCCGGCGCTAATGACAGCAGCGTCTGCATCTAATGGCATCTTTTCGTTTAAAAAGAATTCATTTTCCGAGTTCTCACAGTAAGGCAGTTAATCAGGGCCGGCTAATTTAAACACAATGAGAATGATGCTTCGGTGTGCAAGATTTAAGCATATTAGCACATTCCTGGGTTACTCACCTCGTGAACTCGTTGTTTGCAATGGAATCATTTATGAAACTTGTGTCGAGTTTATTGTTCTTTTTCACGAGGTTGAATTCGATTTTTAAGTGCTTTACAATACGCTACCGGCATCTAAGGCTTCAATCAATCAATCAAGTGCCGTCTCCACAATGAAGGCTGGCTGCAATGGATCTCCAACACTTTATGTCTCTCGCCCTTATTGTACTTTCTGTCAGATTGATGTTGGTCTATCTCATGATGTTATCTTCCCACTTGTACCGTTGCCTACCTTCTTGCTCGCTTGCCCTCAACCTTGCCCTCTAGTATTTTTTATAAGAGTGTTTGTTATGTTTTTTTAACGTGGCCGAAATATTTCACTTGCCTCTTTTTTATTTCTTTCATCAACTATCTAGTCATTCCAAGTTTACTTGAGCCTCTTATTTGATTGTTTCTGTTTCCATGAAACACGACATATTCTTCTGTACATCCACATCTCTAGGGCCTCTATTCGACTTTCTAATTGCTTGTTCAATGTCCAGGCTTCCGCGCTATACAGTAGTGTTGAATATACGTAGTCTGTGGCTTAGGAGGTTGTAGACGCGGTCCTGATGATATTCATCACGAAACTTAGAAGACTGCTCCCAAAGACATAAATTTATGGCGTACAACATTTCGCAAGATTGCTGTCACGTGTGATGCAAACAGGACAGCAAGATCTGTGAAAAAAAGCTGGACAGAAAAACCACTGCAGGAGATCCACCTCCTGGAATGTCAAGCATACCTTGCCCACATTGTCAAAGAATATTTCGAGTCAAAATAGGCCTTATCAGCCATCTTAGAACTCACGGCTCCATACTTTCAACCCCACTGGATGAAATGAATGGTCATCATCATTCTTGATGGACAAACACCAGACGCGGTTTGACCATCCCGACACATTTCAAAGTCAGCCGCTGGCGATTTGGAAGCACACCGATGTGCTTTGATGTTCAGAAAGGTATTTTTTTTTTTTTGCGGGGTGGGGGACAGGCTTGCTTGCTTTTGCTTTGAACTCAAGCATAGATCATACATTGCTACTTCTAGTGAGTGCACTGGACTGATTTTTGCGTGAGGATTAACTTTCCCTATTACCAATGTCCCTAGCCATAAGGTGAACCCACTCACTTCAGAGGTTCTTGTAATTTACATCGCCAAGTCAAGTGCGAGAAGTCAACAATTTAGTCCAAATGACCGGTGTACGGGTTGAACTCGCCACCTCGGCATCACCGCAACGGAAGTTTAAGAGCGGGCGCTCTTATCCATTCGGCCATGCTGACCTCTTCAGCAAAGTATGAACGTTGGCCGTTCATAAAGCAACGTCAAACTACTCAAGGTAACATTGCATAGTAAACTTCTACCAGCCAATAAATGCCGGAGTTGATTGCAACACCTTGTAAAGGTAGGCAGACAAATAAGCAAGCAAGCAGGCAGGCAGGCAGGCAGACAGACAGACAGACAGACATACACCGCCAAAGCCGCACCAAACACCTCACAACTCAGGCATCGACCAACATAATTCCAGACTGGCAGAATACCAAACACGAAACACATACCGCCTCTGACAGCACTTCCCCCCCCCCCATTTTCCCCTCCTCATTAACCCCCCCCCCCTCCCTCCCTAGTCCCCTCCCTGGGGTGGTGGGGGTAGACGTCCATTCACACACGATTAGTCCAAACGCAAGGCCCCTGTTGAATCTATCATCCACATACTGTATCAGCAAAGCCCACATAATGCACGTGTGAGACAATTTGTCAGCCTCCTTCCCTGGAAGCTGGTGAGGGATTCAGTCTGTCTTCCACCCATTTAAGTGGCTGTAGTGGAGGAACGTTGGAAGTGGTTGGAAAGGATTGGGGTGGGGGGGGGGTGTATCTGTCAATATGTCTGTGGATTAGGGTGATTCTAACCTAGGATTATAACTGGGACCCAGTTTTTTGTGTCTGTGTGTCTGCCTGTGTTTGTCTGTGTGTTGGTCTCTATGTGTCTGCCTCTATGTGTATATCTCTGTGTGTCTGTCTCTTTGTGTCTGTGTCTGTGTGTCTGTCTCTTTTGTCTGTCTCTGTGTATTATATGTCTGTGTATCTATTGTGGCCGGTCTCTCTGGCTGTGGGGTTACAACACTTTCTCTCTGTAATCCCGTTTATCACGCAGAGTCTCGCAGCGGAGCGAGAACTGAGGTGGTTCGACCCCCGCTCGTGACTTGCGGATACTGAGCCGGCCGCTCAGAAAGCAATGGCAAACTACTGAGCGTAATCTTGCCAAGAGATCAACAGACAGCTGAAAGATGCTGCTGTTGACAGCTAAGTCCTGTAAAAGGATACGCAAAACATTTATTTATTTATTGTATCTATTGTTGATTCTATAGCTCTGCTTGTAGATAGTTTGTTTACATACATACAAGCATATACTCACACAGCATTAGAAAAATAATATGAACGAGAAAGAAAGAAAGAAAGAAAGAAAGAAAGAAAGAAAGAAAGAAAGAAAGAAAGAAAGAAAGAAAGATCAGTAATATGAATGGAACGAAATACACTCACAGAGAGAGAGAGAGAGAGAGAGAGAGAGAGAGAGAGAAAGAGAAAGAGAGAGAGAGAGAGAGAGAGAGAGAGAGAGAGAGAGAATCAAGTCAGTAAAATACAGCGACAGAGAAAAGAGAGATACAGAAACAACAAGCAGCTTCAAAGGGAAAGAATATACACAGAAAAGAGAAGTAACTCGAAAGTGAAACACACATCACCTGGCAAAGAGGCAGCAGTATGTGCAACAATGTGAAACACAGCAGTAAGTGCAACAATGTGAAACACAGCAGTAAGTGCAACAATGTGAAACACAGCAGTAAGTGCAACAATGTGAAACACAGCATTATATGCAACAATGTGAAACAGCAATATGTGCAACAATGTGAAACAGCAATATGTGCAACAATGTGAAATACAGCATTATGTGCAACAATGTGAAACATAGCAGCAACAATGTGAAACAGCAATATGTGCAACAATGTGAAACATAGCAGCAACAATGTGAAACATAGCAGCAACAATGTGAAACAGCATTATGTGCAACAATGTGAAACATAGCAGCAACAATGTGAAACACAGCATTATGTGCAACAATGTGAAACATAGCAGCAACAATGTGAAACATAGCAGCAACAATGTGAAACATAGCAGCACCAATGTGAAACAGCAATATGTGCAACAATGTGAAACACAGCATTATGTGCAACAATGTGAAACACAGCATTATGTGCAACAATGTGAAACAGCAATATGTGCAACAATGTGAAACACAGCATTATGTGCAACAATGTGAAACATAGCATTATGTGCAACAATGTGAAACATAGCAGCAACAATTTGAAACATAGCAGCAACAATGTGAAACATAGCAGCAACAATGTGAAACAGCAATATGTGCAACAATGTGAAACACAGCATTATGTGCAACAATGTGAAACATAGCAACAATGTGAAACAGCAATATGTGCAACAATGTGAAACACAGCATTATGTGCAACAATGTGAAACATAGCAGCAACAATGTGAAACAGCAATATGTGCAACAATATGAAACACAACAGTATGTGCAACAATGTGAAACACAGCAGTCTGTGCAACAATGTGAAAACAGCAGCAACAATGTGAAACACAGCAGTTTGTGCAACAATGTGAAACACAGCAGTATGTGCAACAATGTGAAAACAGCAGCAACAATGTGAAACACGGCAGTTTGTGCAACAATGTGAAACACAGCAGTCTGTGCAACAATGTGAAACAGCATTATGTGCAAAAATGTGAAACACAGCAATATGTGCAACAATGTGAAACACAGCAGTCTGTGCAACAATGTGAAACATAGCAGCAACAATGTGAAACACAGCAGTCTGTGCAACAATGTGAAACAGTAATATGTGCAACAATGTGAAACACAGCATTATGTGCAACAATGTGAAACATAGCAGCAACAATGTGAAACGGCACTATGTGCAACAATGTGAAACACGGCATTATGTGCAACAATGTGAAACATAGCAGCAACAATGTGAAACACAGCAGCAACAATGTGAAACAGCAATATGTGCAACAATATGAAACACAACAGTATGTACAACAATGTGAAACACAGCAGTATGTGCAACAATGTGAAAACAGAAGCAACAATGTGAAACACAGCAGTTTGTGCAACAATGTGAAACACAGCATTATGTGCAACAATGTGAAACAGCAATATGTGCAACAATGTGAAACACAGCATTATGTGCAACAATGTGAAACATAGCATTATGTGCAACAATGTGAAACATAGCAGCAACAATTTGAAACATAGCAGCAACAATGTGAAACATAGCAGCAACAATGTGAAACAGCAATATGTGCAACAATGTGAAACACAGCATTATGTGCAACAATGTGAAACATAGCAACAATGTGAAACAGCAATATGTGCAACAATGTGAAACACAGCATTATGTGCAACAATGTGAAACATAGCAGCAACAATGTGAAACAGCAATATGTGCAACAATATGAAACACAACAGTATGTGCAACAATGTGAAACACAGCAGTCTGTGCAACAATGTGAAAACAGCAGCAACAATGTGAAACACAGCAGTTTGTGCAACAATGTGAAACACAGCAGTATGTGCAACAATGTGAAAACAGCAGCAACAATGTGAAACACGGTAGTTTGTGCAACAATGTGAAACACAGCAGTCTGTGCAACAATGTGAAACAGCATTATGTGCAAAAATGTGAAACACAGCAATATGTGCAACAATGTGAAACACAGCAGTCTGTGCAACAATGTGAAACATAGCAGCAACAATGTGAAACACAGCAGTCTGTGCAACAATGTGAAACAGTAATATGTGCAACAATGTGAAACACAGCATTATGTGCAACAATGTGAAACATAGCAGCAACAATGTGAAACGGCACTATGTGCAACAATGTGAAACACAGCATTATGTGCAACAATGTGAAACATAGCAGCAACAATGTGAAACACAGCAGCAACAATGTGAAACAGCAATATGTGCAACAATATGAAACACAACAGTATGTACAACAATGTGAAACACAGCAGTATGTGCAACAATGTGAAAACAGAAGCAACAATGTGAAACACAGCAGTTTGTGCAACAATGTGAAACACAGCAGTCTGTGCAACAATGTGAAACACAGCATTATGTGCAACAATGTGAAACACAGCAATATGTGCAACAATGTGAAACACAGCAGTCTGTGCAACAATGTGAAACATAGCAGCAACAATGTGAAACAGCAATATGTGCAACAATATGAAACACAACAGTATGTGCAACAATGTGAAACACAGCAGTCTGTGCAACAATGTGAAAACAGCAGCAACAATGTGAAACACAGCAGTTTGTGCAACAATGTGAAACACAGCAGTATGTGCAACAATGTGAAAACAGCAGCAACAATGTGAAACACGGCAGTTTGTGCAACAATGTGAAACACAGCAGTCTGTGCAACAATGTGAAACAGCATTATGTGCAAAAATGTGAAACACAGCAATATGTGCAACAATGTGAAACACAGCAGTCTGTGCAACAATGTGAAACATAGCAGCAACAATGTGAAACACAGCAGTCTGTGCAACAATGTGAAACAGTAATATGTGCAACAATGTGAAACACAGCATTATGTGCAACAATGTGAAACATAGCAGCAACAATGTGAAACGGCACTATGTGCAACAATGTGAAACACAGCATTATGTGCAACAATGTGAAACATAGCAGCAACAATGTGAAACAGCAATATGTGCAACAATATGAAACACAACAGTATGTACAACAATGTGAAACACAGCAGTATGTGCAACAATGTGAAAACAACAGCAACAATGTGAAACACAGCAGTTTGTGCAACAATGTGAAACACAGCAGTCTGTGCAACAATGTGAAACACAGCATTATGTGCAACAATGTGAAACACAGCAATATGTGCAACAATGTGAAACACAGCAGTCTGTGCAACAATGTGAAACATAGCAGCAACAATGTGAAACACAGCAGTCTGTGCAACAATGTGAAACACAGCATTCTGTGCAACAATGTGAAACACAGCAGTCTGTGCAACAATGTGAAACACAGCAGTATGTGCAACAATGTGAAACACAGCAGTCTGTGCAACAATGTGAAACACAGCAGTATGTGCAACAATGTGAAACAGCAATATGTGCAACAATATGAAACACAACAGTATGTGCAACAATGTGAAACACAGCAGTCTGTGCAACAATGTGAAAACAGCAGCAACAATGTGAAACACAGCAGTTTGTGCAACAATGTGAAACACAGCAGTATGTGCAACAATGTGAAAACAGCAGCAACAATGTGAAACACGGCAGTTTGTGCAACAATGTGAAACACAGCAGTCTGTGCAACAATGTGAAACAGCATTATGTGCAAAAATGTGAAACACAGCAATATGTGCAACAATGTGAAACACAGCAGTCTGTGCAACAATGTGAAACATAGCAGCAACAATGTGAAACACAGCAGTCTGTGCAACAATGTGAAACAGTAATATGTGCAACAATGTGAAACACAGCATTATGTGCAACAATGTGAAACATAGCAGCAACAATGTGAAACGGCACTATGTGCAACAATGTGAAACACGGCATTATGTGCAACAATGTGAAACATAGCAGCAACAATGTGAAACACAGCAGCAACAATGTGAAACAGCAATATGTGCAACAATATGAAACACAACAGTATGTACAACAATGTGAAACACAGCAGTATGTGCAACAATGTGAAAACAGAAGCAACAATGTGAAACACAGCAGTTTGTGCAACAATGTGAAACACAGCATTATGTGCAACAATGTGAAACAGCAATATGTGCAACAATGTGAAACACAGCATTATGTGCAACAATGTGAAACATAGCATTATGTGCAACAATGTGAAACATAGCAGCAACAATTTGAAACATAGCAGCAACAATGTGAAACATAGCAGCAACAATGTGAAACAGCAATATGTGCAACAATGTGAAACACAGCATTATGTGCAACAATGTGAAACATAGCAACAATGTGAAACAGCAATATGTGCAACAATGTGAAACACAGCATTATGTGCAACAATGTGAAACATAGCAGCAACAATGTGAAACAGCAATATGTGCAACAATATGAAACACAACAGTATGTGCAACAATGTGAAACACAGCAGTCTGTGCAACAATGTGAAAACAGCAGCAACAATGTGAAACACAGCAGTTTGTGCAACAATGTGAAACACAGCAGTATGTGCAACAATGTGAAAACAGCAGCAACAATGTGAAACACGGTAGTTTGTGCAACAATGTGAAACACAGCAGTCTGTGCAACAATGTGAAACAGCATTATGTGCAAAAATGTGAAACACAGCAATATGTGCAACAATGTGAAACACAGCAGTCTGTGCAACAATGTGAAACATAGCAGCAACAATGTGAAACACAGCAGTCTGTGCAACAATGTGAAACAGTAATATGTGCAACAATGTGAAACACAGCATTATGTGCAACAATGTGAAACATAGCAGCAACAATGTGAAACGGCACTATGTGCAACAATGTGAAACACAGCATTATGTGCAACAATGTGAAACATAGCAGCAACAATGTGAAACACAGCAGCAACAATGTGAAACAGCAATATGTGCAACAATATGAAACACAACAGTATGTACAACAATGTGAAACACAGCAGTATGTGCAACAATGTGAAAACAGAAGCAACAATGTGAAACACAGCAGTTTGTGCAACAATGTGAAACACAGCAGTCTGTGCAACAATGTGAAACACAGCATTATGTGCAACAATGTGAAACACAGCAATATGTGCAACAATGTGAAACACAGCAGTCTGTGCAACAATGTGAAACATAGCAGCAACAATGTGAAACAGCAATATGTGCAACAATATGAAACACAACAGTATGTGCAACAATGTGAAACACAGCAGTCTGTGCAACAATGTGAAAACAGCAGCAACAATGTGAAACACAGCAGTTTGTGCAACAATGTGAAACACAGCAGTATGTGCAACAATGTGAAAACAGCAGCAACAATGTGAAACACGGCAGTTTGTGCAACAATGTGAAACACAGCAGTCTGTGCAACAATGTGAAACAGCATTATGTGCAAAAATGTGAAACACAGCAATATGTGCAACAATGTGAAACACAGCAGTCTGTGCAACAATGTGAAACATAGCAGCAACAATGTGAAACACAGCAGTCTGTGCAACAATGTGAAACAGTAATATGTGCAACAATGTGAAACACAGCATTATGTGCAACAATGTGAAACATAGCAGCAACAATGTGAAACGGCACTATGTGCAACAATGTGAAACACAGCATTATGTGCAACAATGTGAAACATAGCAGCAACAATGTGAAACAGCAATATGTGCAACAATATGAAACACAACAGTATGTACAACAATGTGAAACACAGCAGTATGTGCAACAATGTGAAAACAACAGCAACAATGTGAAACACAGCAGTTTGTGCAACAATGTGAAACACAGCAGTCTGTGCAACAATGTGAAACACAGCATTATGTGCAACAATGTGAAACACAGCAATATGTGCAACAATGTGAAACACAGCAGTCTGTGCAACAATGTGAAACATAGCAGCAACAATGTGAAACACAGCAGTCTGTGCAACAATGTGAAACACAGCATTCTGTGCAACAATGTGAAACACAGCAGTCTGTGCAACAATGTGAAACACAGCAGTATGTGCAACAATGTGAAACACAGCAGTCTGTGCAACAATGTGAAACACAGCATTCTGTGCAACAATGTGAAACACAGCAGTCTGTGCAACAATGTGAAACACAGCAGTATGTGCAACAATGTGAAACACAGCAGTCTGTGCAACAATGTGAAACACAGCATTCTGTGCAACAATGTGAAACACAGCAGTCTGTGCAACAATGTGAAACACAGCAGTATGTGCAACAATGTGAAACACAGCAGTCTGTGCAACAATGTGAAACACAGCAGTATGTGCAACAATGTGAAACACAGCAGTATGTGCAACAATGTGAAACACACAACTGGGCGGATTACAACATACATGAGATGCACAAGCGATACAAGATCAGTCCATTAAACACAACAATCCCCATACAAGTACAACAAAAGACAGGAGATCTAAAATTAGACATATATGTATAAGACTCAATAATAACAAACACTTAAATGCCTAACTAGGACCTCAGTCCGCGTAAACAGAATAATCAACGTGGGGAGAAACAGATGAAAATAATATAATAACATAATAAAAACTCAGACAAGCATCAATAAAATAAGCGATAATATATTTTTTTATTTTTTTTTATTTTTATTTTTTCGCTCTTTTTGAACGCGCGTATTACCGCTTCTAGTGCACTGGGTTGATTTATGTATCTGGATTAGATTTCCCGGGTACCAGTGTCCCTCGCCATCAGACGAACCCACTCCGACTTCTGATGTACTTGTAACTTACGTCCACACGTCAAGAGGGAGAAGTCAACACTTTAGTCCAACTGAACAGTGTAGGGATTGAACCAGCTACCACGGCATCATTACACCGGCGATCTTATCAATTCGGCCATGCTGACCATAAATATAATTAAGTGGACGGATTGGAGGAAGGGCTGTCATGACGGGGGTAGAAAACAAAGAAGCATATCAACAGGATCTTGCCAAAAATATATATACCCCACACGCTCCACATAATTATTTATATACATATTTATTATATACACTTTCAGTCCCCAACATAGAGGATAGGAATTTATACGGTTAAGGCCTCTGGGGTGTTTATGCTTGTGGCTACGGTTTGTTCACATTTTCCTCATGTTGGACTGGTAGTGCATTCCCGTAGCCCTGCTACTGAGTTAAGTGTGAGGCGCGACACTGTGAGCTGTACATTTGGTGTGGAATGCTTTTACGTCTGTCCGTGGTTGTTTGTCGCGTGAACTGCATGTTCGGAATGATGGCAGCCAGCCTGAACTGACTGGATTGCCTTTTGTAGAAATGTGTGGCTGCTGGTTTCCTAGCGACTGCCGCTTCCATCGAAGATGAACTGTATTTTTCGTGGAGGACATTTGTGTTGGCATTCTGGCGGCATTATGCATAGTATACCTGTGCAAGCTGTTGGTTTGTCAAGACTCCTGTCTGTTCCACTTTTCACACGGGGAAGTAAGCTGCATTTCGTTTTGTGTGATATTCACTGGCACAGGAACGGAGAATAATGGGGACGACCCGTTGCTGTGAAGCTTGGACCATGACTAATGACTAATGTATATACACTTCACAGCGTCCACGTAATTATTTATTTATATATACTACACAGCCTCCACACACACACACACACACACACATATATATATATATATATATATATATATATATATATATATATATATATATATATATATATATATATATATCATTGGCACCTTGCCGTCTTGACAGACGATAGTTTGTGCTTTAAAAAGGCATAATAACTTTTAACTATGGCGGTAGCGAGTGTGACTGATAAGGCCAATTTGCGCTGTAAATGTCCGTTCACAGTGGGTGCATCTGAACACGTGGTCATTTCCACCATCATGCACCATCTTACGTCTCAAACGCTTGGTGTGTGACTTTTCTGCAATAATTTTCTCCTTTGACTTTATTCCATTTCTGATATTTGCCCTCCATGCAACACGTTCAGCAGCGACTTGCTCCCAATGTGCATTATCAATGCCTGTATCAATCATGTCCCGCTTACACACATCTTTGTATCGTAGTAGAGGCCGACCCTGAGATCTCTTACCCATCTGTAATTCACCAAAAAAGATATCCTTTGGTATTCTACCATCATCCATCCTCCTAAGATGTCCTATCCATCTAAGTCTACGAAGACTGAGCATGGAATAAACTGTCACACAACCTGATCTTTCCAATACTTCAGTATTTGTGATTTTGTCTTGCCACTTCATACCAAGAATTCTTCGCAGACACCGCATATGAAAGCTGTTTAAATTGTTCTCTTGGTGTGAGTAAGTTGTCCAGGTTTCACTGCCATAGAGAAGAGTACTAAGGACACAGGCTTGATAGACAAGGACTTTTGTTTTGGCAGTAAGCTTCCTGTTCTCCCAGACTCTTTTTCTTAACCTGTTCATTGTTGTTGCTGCCTTACCAATCCGGATGTTGATTTCCTGATCTAGGGATAATTTGCTATTTACCACTGATCCTAGATATGTAAAATGGTCTACTATCTCTAGTTCGGCGTCGTCAATAAAGATTGATGGTACCCCATGTGCACCTTGTGACATAATCTGTGTCTTCTTTTTGCTAATTGTTAAACCAAATTCAGAACAAGCATTGGAGAATGCAGATAGTAGACATTGCAATTCTTCCTCAGAGTGGGTCGTAACTGCAGCATCATCTGCAAAAAGCAACTCTCTGATCAGTACCCTCCTAATTTTGGTCTTAGCCTTCAATCTCTGAGCATTGTAGAGGCCGCCATCTGAGCGTGAGTGAATGTATATACCACCATCCTGATCACGAAAGGCATATTTCAGTAGAAGTGAAAAGTATATTCCAAAGAGGGTGGGAGCTAGTACACAACCTTGCTTAACTCCACTCTTGATTTCAAATTCTTCAGAAGTTGCACCATCAAACTTGATTATACCCTTCATGCCTGTGTGGAACGATTCCACAATGGACAGAAGAGTTGGTGGGCAGCCAATCTTCTTTAGTGCCTTGAACAGACCCTCACGACTGACCAAATCAAATGCCTTTGTGAGGTCGATGAAGGCAATAAACAGTGGTTGATTCTGTTCACGGCATTTTTCTTGCATTTGTCGCAATGAGAATATCATATCAGTGGTAGACCGGTTCTGTCGAAAGCCACACTGTGATTCGGGGTAGACTTGATCTCCTAGGACTTGAAGTCTGCGCAGAACAATTCTGGCAAATACTTTTCCAACAATACACAGAAGTGAGATACCCCTATAGTTGTTGCAGTCGCTCCGATCGCCCTTGTTCTTGTACAGTGTTATGATGCTTGAATCTTTGAAATCCTGTGGGACTTGTCCTTCACGCCAGCATAGCTCTATTAGCTGGTGGATCTGTATAGTGAGTGTGTCTTGCCCACTCCTGATAACCTCTATTGGAATCCCATCCTTACCTGGAGCCTTGCCAGATGCAAGTTCATTTATAGCACACTTAACTTCTGTTATGGTGGGAAGTGTGTCCAGGTGGTCAAGAGTTGGTAGAGCCTCTATGGCGTTGAGGGCATTATCCGCTAGTTTGGTCTCACTTGAGTAAAGCTCCAAATAGTGCTCTACCCATCTGTCCATCTGCTGTTTCTTATCAGTGATGACTTCTCCAGTCAAGGTTTTCAATGGTGCACTTCTTTTGATCACTGGACCACAGGCTTTCTTTATTCCTTCATACATGCTTCTTATGTCTCCCTTATCACTTGCGATTTGAATGGACTCACATAACTTGATCCAATAATCATTTGCACACTGCCTGGCAGCCTTTTGCACATCCTTCCTAGCTTGCCTTAGCTCACTCAGAGTGTTACGCGTTGGTCTTTCCTTGTTTCTTAAGAGAGCTTTCTTCTTCTTATCAATCAAGGGCTGCAGAGTCTCGCTGTTGGCCGCAAACCAGTCCTGCCTCTTATGATCCACAGTGCCGTAAACTTTTACGGCAGTTTTACAAAGAGTTTCCTTAAGTTTATTCCATTTATCATTTACTGTACAATTTTCTGGTGTATCAGTGAAAGCGTCTTCAAGTTGCTGTTGAAACTGAAAGCACTTTTCAGGATCATGAGTGTTAATAATATTAATCCTGGGGCTAGATTTGTGTTTAGCTGTGTAGATTCTCTTTGGTCTCAGTCTAACCCTTGCAACAACCAAAGAATGATCCGTATCACAGGTTATTTATATTTTTGTTTGTACCTGGTGCATTGGTTTTACAGCCTGCGATTCAGATTTTGTCCTAGCCCCAAGCACCCATTGAAGCAGGCAGGCTGTGGCGGATCAGCACCCAATTGGCTGGGGGCTGCCCAGCTTGAGGCGGGCGGTAGCTGATCAGTGACACCTATAGGTGTCTCCCACCGTCAGAGGCAACGCGTGGCGCCCCATGTCTACGCCAACTGACAAGGACTTATAACCCGTAACAGTTGCCTCTCGCTTTGATTCCGAGACCAGTTAAGACCAGGGATGGAGTTATTGCCTCTCCATAGCACAAAGCCTGGGCTAAAATATAGAGATCATGTGTTGCCCATGCAGCATGATCCCTCTCTCGGCCTGCCTAGTTCACTCCAGAGGAAAGGTAACACCCCTACATCTGGAACAAGACAAGCTGCAGAAGCTGCCGGATCAGCAAAGCAATGCTCTAACTGTCCGCCTGTCGGAGCTTCGATCCTAGACCAGTCGCCAACCAAGGCTTAGGGCCTGGTCTGCCCTGCCATGACAATTTTGTCTTTAGCTTGCATTTCCTCGCACCAGGGTAAGGCTTGTACCCTCCCAATTGCGCTCTTCCGCCCGAAGCCGTTGGCACAATGTGGGGTGTCTGGTTTGGTAAGCGCCGCCCAACGTTCGGCGCTATATATATATATATATATATATATATATATATATATATATATATATATATATATACTAGCTGACACGGCCCGGCTTCGCCCAGTCACTGGTGGGGAGCATCTCATTTAATTCATATAAGTAGTCATATGAGTTCTCGTTCCCGTTACCGACTATCTGTCTGTCTGTCTGTCTGTCTGTCTGTCTGTCTGTCTGTCTGTCTGTCTGTCTGTCTGACCCGGCCCGGCATCGCCCAGCTCCTGGTGTGGAGCATCTCATTTAATTCATATAAGTAGTCATATAAGCTCCTGTTCCCGTTCCCGACTGTCTGTCTGTCTGTCCCTCCCTCTCTGTCTGTCTGTCTGTCTGTCTGTCTGTCTGTCTGTCTGCCTGTCTGTCTAATCATTTATTGGTTGCAGTTAGAACAACCTTAGATAAACGAAGACCAACTTACAAAAAGCATTAGAAAGAGCACTTGAAAGATCTTTACATCTTCCCCAACTATTAACTTGAGTAAATGGAGCGGCGGCAGCAGAAGCAGCAGAAGAAGAAAAAGGAGGAGTAGGAGCTGGGAGGAGGAGGGAGGAGGGAGGAGGGAGGAAAAGATAGGCGGAGAGAGGAGGAGGAGGGAAGAGGAGGGAGGAGGAAGGAGGAGGAGGAGTAGGGAGGAATAGGAGGGAGGAGGAGGGATTAGGAGGAGGAGAGAGGAGGGAGGAGGAGGAGGTAGGAGAAGGAGGAGGAGGGAGGAGGAGGAGGGAGGAGGAGGAGGGGAGGAGGAGGAGGAGGGAGGAGGAAGGAGGAGGAGGAGGGAGGAGAAGAACGCAGGTGGAGGAGGGGAGGAGGAGGAGGGAGGAGGAGAGGGAGATGGAGGAGGAGGAGGGAGGAGAGAGGAGGAGGGAGGAGGCGGAGGGAGAAGGAGGAGGAGGAAGAGGGAGGAGGAGGAAGAGGGAGGAGGAGGGATGTGGAGGGAGGAGGAGGGAGGAGGAGGAGGGAGGAGGAGAGAGGATGAGGAGGGAGGAGGAGGGATGAGGAGGAGGGAGGAGGAGGGAGGAAGAAGGAGGAGGAGGAGGGATGAGGGGGAGAACGTAGGAGGAGGAGGGAGTAGGAGGAGAAGGGAGGAGGAAGGAAGAGGAGTGATTAGGAGGAGGGAGGAGGGCGAGGAGGGAGGAGGGCGAGGAGGTAGGAGGAGGAAGAGGGAGGAGGAAGGAGGAGGAGGAAGGAGGAGGAAGAGGGAGGAGGGTGGAGGAGGGAGAGGGAGGAGGGGAAGAGGAAGAGGGTAGGAGGAGGAAGAGGAGGAGGAGGATTATAACGCACATGCCTGTAGATAACTGCAGTGAAAAGGTGGGTCTGTCTATCTATCTGACCCGGCGTGGCTTCGCCCAGCTCCTGGCGGGTAGCGTCTCATTAAATTCATACAACAAAAAAAAGTAACTTAAAAGAATGTCCTTCCACACACCATCCATTATTTTTAATGAAAACTATTTCTAATCACCTACATGACTGTAGATAACTTCTTAAGCATAAAAAGATGAGTTACAATGTTATGCATTATGCATTATTTTTATGAAAACTTTGAAAATGCCTTAAAGATTGGATCATTATTTATTATAACTCATATGCCTGTACATAACTATAGACAAAGAGTTTATAAATCTTTGAAAACGATGCAACAATATGACTATAAGATATACAGTAAAGTTATTAAAAGTTATGCCCCTTGAAATAACTTTTCTAGAGTTAAGTCCCCTTGCTATATAGAAATTATAATGAAAAAGGAAAAATTAAATAATATTAAGTAAGCAGCCGATTTTGCACTAACAAAATATCACAGTTGGCAGCGCGGGAATGAGAGGAAGGCGTGTAGAAAATTTCATCTCAATCGGATGGACCGTTCGCGAACGCATAAAGGACATACAGACGGAGATTGCCTTTTATATATAAGACTAGCTGACCCGGCCCGGCTTCGCCCAGACCCTGGTGGGGAGCATCTCATTTAATTCATATAAGTAGTCATATAAGTTCCCGTTCCTGACTATCTATCTGTCTGTCTGTCTGACCCGGCCCAGCCCATGGTGGAGAGCATCTCATTTAAATCATATAAGTAGTCATATAAGCTCCCGTTCCCGACTATCTGTCTGTCTGTCTTTGGTAAATGGAGGAGGGAGGAGGAAGAGGGAGGTGGAGGAGGGAAGAGGAGGGAGAAGAGGGAGGAGGAGGGGACAGGAGGAGTAGGGAGGAATAGGAGGGAGGAGGGATTAGGAGGAGGGAGGAGTAGGGTGGAGGAGGAGGAGGAAGAGGGAGGAGGAGGGAGAAGGAGGGAGGAGGAGGAGGGGGAGGAGGAGGAGGGGGAGGAGGAGGAAGAGAGGGAGAAGCAGAGAGAGGGAGGAAGATGGAGAGTGAGAAGGAGGGAGGAGGAGGGAGGAAGCGGAGGCAGAAGGAAGAGGGAGGAAGAGGGAGGAGGAAGAGGGAGAAGGAGGAGGGAGAAGGAGGAGGGAGGAGGGAGGAGGAGGGGGAGGAGGAGGAGGGAGGAGAAGAAGAGGGAGGAGGAGGGGGGGAAGAGTAGGAGGGAGGATGAGGAGGGAGGAGGAGGAAGAGGGAGGAGGAGGAATGTGAAAGGAGGAGGAGGGAGGAGGGAGGAGGTAGAGGGAGGAGAAGGAGGGAGGAGGAGAGAGGAGGAGGGAGGAGGAGGGATGAGGAATAAGGAGGAGGAGGGATGAGGAGGAGGGAGGAGGAGGGAGGAGGAGGAGGGAGGAGGAGGAAGAGGGAGGAGGAGGAATGTGAAGGGAGGAGGAGGGAGGAGGTAGAGGGAGGAGGAGAGAGGAGGAGGAGGAGGGATGAGGAGGGATGAGGAGGAGGGAGGAAGAGAGGGGGAGGAGGGAGGAGGAGGAGGGAGCAAGAAGGAGGAGGAGGGAGGAGGAGGGATGAGCGGGAGGAGGGAGGGGGAGGAGGAGGGGGAGGAGAAGGGAGGAGGAGGACGAAGGAGGAAGGAAGAGGAGTGATTAGGAGGAAGGAGGAAGGCGAGGAGGTAGGAGGAGGGAGGAGGAGGAGGGAGGAGGAAGAGGGTGGAGGAGGGAGGAGGAGGGAGGAGGAGGGAGAAAGAGATATGCGGAGAGAGGAGGAGGGAGGAGGAGGGAGGAGGAGGAGTAGGGAGGAATAGGAGGGAGGAGGAGGGAGGAGGAGGGATTAAGAGGAGGAGGGGGGAAAGAGGAGAAGGAGGAGGAGGGAGGAGGAGGGAGGAGGAGGAAGAGGGATGAGGAGGGAGGAGGAGGAGGGAGGAGGAGGGAGAAGGAGGAGGAAGAGGGAGGAGGGGGAGGAAGAAGAGGGATGAGGAAGACGGAGGAGGAGTGAGAAGGAGGAGGGAGGAGGAGAATGCAGGAGGAGGGGGGAGGAGGAGGGAGAGGGAGGAGGAGGAGGGAGAGGGAGGAGGAGGAGAGAGGAGGAGGAGGGAGGAGGTGGAGGGAGAAGGAGGAGGTAGGAAGAGGTAGAAGGAGGAGGGAGGATGGAGGAGGGAGGAGGAGGAGGAATGATGAGGAGGGAGGAGGAGGAAGAGGGCTGTGGAGGAAGGAGGAGGAGGGAGGAGGAGGGAGGAGGTAGAGGGAGGAAAAGGGAGGAGGGAGGGGGAGGAGGGAGGAGGAGGGAGAAGGAGGAGGAGAGAAGAGGAAGAGGGAGGAAGGGCAGGAGGAGGGAGGAGGAAGAGGGAGGAGGAAGAGGGAGGAAGGAAGATGAGGGATTAGGAGGAGGGTGGAGGTAGGAGGAGGAGGAAGAGGGAGGAGGGGGAAGAGGGAGGTGGAAGAGGATGGAGGAGGATGGAGGAGGCAGAGTGAGGGGGGAGTGGAAGAGGAAGAGGGTAGGAGGAGGAGGAGGGGAGAGGAGGAGGAGGAGGATTATAACGCATATGCCTGTAGATTTAATAATGGCTGAAGTTGTTCCATGTCTTCTTAGAGTTGGCGACAGTGTAAAGAAATCTAAAATCCTCAAACTTGCTAGTGATAAGGTAACTATTATTTATTTATTATGTTGTTAATCACCGACATGACTGTAGATCTTTAAGCATAAAAAGATGAGTTACAATGTTATGCATTATGAATTATTTTTATGAAAACTTTGAAAATGCCTTAAAGGTTATATCATTGTTTATTATAACTCATAAGCCGGTAAATAACTATAGACAAAGAGGTTATAAATCTTTGAAAACCATGCAACAATATGACTATAAGGTATACAGAAAAGTTATTAAAAGTTATGCCCCTTGAAATAACTTTTACAGAGTTAAGTCCCCTTGCTATATAGAAATTATAATGTAAAATGGAAAATTAAATAATATTAAGTAAGCAGCCGATTTCACACTAAAATATATCACAGTTGCCTGCGCTGGAATGAAAGGAAGGCGTGTAGAAAATTTCATCTCAATCGGATGGACCGTTCGCGAACGCATAAAGGACACATACACACACACATTGCCTTTTATATATATATATATATATATATATATATATATATATATATATATATATATATATATATATATATATATATATATATATATATATATATATATATATTCCCCATCTTCACATAATTATTTATATTGATACATTCCAAATCCTCCATATAATCATTCATATTTATATATACACAGTTCAAAAGATAGGCGGGGCTACAGGATTTCTACTCTCAAATGCACAAACAGGTAAACAGGAAAAGCCGCCGGCTTTCTAAATCATGTTCAGTCCATTACCCTTCTCCTTCAAGCCTTCTCTAATTCGATAATTTCCAACAACAATAAGCATAGCAGCGTTTCTAGCAGAACCTCGGTGAAAACAAACGAGCTGCAACCAACAAAAGACAACTTCCAGATAAAACAATACCCAGGCGCTTTGATTTGGCGGGCAGGAAAGTAACGTCTGGCCGATGATCTAGATACAACTTGATAGGGCTTGTGCATAAGCAGACTTCTGGGCAGAAAAGGTGGATGCGAAAGTGCATTTTGTAATCAGAATGTTCGTGCAGAAGCGGGGTATTTATGTACGCACTGACTCTCAAATGAAGGTGGGTGGCCGTAATTTGATCACAAAGATCAGGGGATCTCAAACGAGGTGTTGCCTGGGTCGCAATGAACAGGTCCTTGAGCGTGTATTTCGAAACAGCTGATTCTTCTTCTTCTTCTTCTTCTTCTTCTTCTTCTTCTTCTTCTTCTTCTTTTTCTTTCTACCTTTGCTTTCCCCCCTTTGTGTCTTCCTCCTCCGTCTTGATCTTTTCCCCACTTCCTTTTCCTATTCGTTTTCTTCTATTTCTTTTTTCTTTTCTTTTGTTTCCTTCTTTCTTTCTCTTACTTTCTTTCTTTGTCTTTTTCACTAGGCTTCTCCTCGAACTGAATAGTGTCTAGTTTCACTCGTACACACAAGAAGGACTTCAATATGATAAAACACATTAAGCTGGGTGCATGTCCTTTTCAGGAGGACACAACTACCTCCAACATGTTTGTTTGTGGCTATTTGTGGTTTACTGGGTAAGTTTTACGTTCAGTAGTTTGCCACTGCTTTCTGAATGACCGATGCCCATCCCATCTAAATAAACTCAAAATGATCTGCTTTCAAGTCGTCTGCTGCTATTTGGAACCCTGGATTCCTTATGTTGGGGAATTGGGAGACGCCTTCACTGCCCTAAAGCCAAAGCGCCGGCAAGACAGATTAAAAAACATGAAAATAGAAAGTACGGCGAAATGATTGATTGATTGATTTAGGAACCGAAATCACAGCATTCGGGGAATTCCCATAAGTGCTCCGTCCCCATCCTTAGCAGCCAGCGAAGAGTTCCAACACTAATAGTACCAGTAGCAATCTGATTATATGTCCGTCTCGCCTTTCCTCTGAGTGTCGATCGTCGGCCAGATCCCCTCGCTGTCGCATTCTTGCCAGACCATGGTGATCCATTTGCTCCTCCGAGGTGTACACGTGCTCCCACAAGGCCGCAAGCACGTCTGCCTTATCATGTATCAATACTCGAAATGTCAACTTTCCACCGGCAAGACAGATTGAATAACATGAAAATATAAAGTACGGCGGAATGTCTACCTGCCACCGACAAGACAGATTAAATAACATGAAAATATAAAGTACGGCGGAATGTCTACCTGCCACCGACAAGACAGATTAAATAACATGAAAATATAAAGTACGGCGGAATGTCTACCTGCCACCGGCAAGACAGATTAAATAAAATTAAAATAGAAAGTATAGCGGAATGCGACCCTGACACCAGAAATACATATTAGACAACGTGAGAATAGAAGGTACGTTACGTCTAATGTAAGGTGTCAGTCTCGAAGTCAGAATCTGATCGGAACCAGCAACATGTAATTAGTCAAGTCAGTAAAGCACTGTGTTGCACACCTTAACGCGCGGATATTGTACTCGAGCCATGTTAGTACAAACCAATCGGCATTCAGCTGGTGATGTGGGTGTTGGTATCACGACGGCCGCTTTTATTTCCCAATACATTTATGGGTACTAATTTTAGGATAAGTCCACCTGAATCCGTCCCAACGAGGACCGGACCCATGACCAGTGGGTGGGCAGACCAGCGCCTATCCACGGCTCCCCCAGACAAGCAGAACAAATTAGAGGTCCCTTTTATACGTCTCAGGCGCACCGGACATATGGGTCTAGGCTCATATTTGTATAGACCGATCAGCACTCGGTGGGTCATTTCAGACAAGTATGAACGGTCTTAAGTGAGGAGTGGGCTCGCCTGAAGGCGAGGGACACTAGTTATAAGGAAGGCTAATTCACAAGCAAAAATCAGCCCAGTGCACTAAAAATAGCCGCACGTGAATATATTACGCTTGAGTTCAAAGCGAGCGAACGTTTTAACAAATGATGAATATGGGGGATAACTAGATGAGTTTGGGAGGTCTTAAATGGTGAATATGAGGGTGAACTAGATGATTATGGGAGGTCTTAAATGATGAATATGGGGTGAACTAGATGAGTATGGGAGGTCTTAATTGATGAATATGGGGTGAACTAGATCAGTATGGGAGGTCTTAAATGATGAATATGGGGGTGAACTAGATGAGTATGGGAGGTCATAAATGATGAATATGGGGGTGAACTAGATGAGTATGAGAGGTCTTAAATGATGAATATGGGGGTGAACTAGATGAGTATGGGCCGTCTTAAATGATGAATATGGGGGTGAACTAGATGAGTATGGGCGGTCTTAAATGATGAATATGGGGGTGAACTAGATTAGTATGGGCGGTCTTAAATGATGAATATGGGGGTGAATTAGATCAGTGTGGGAGGTCTTAAATGATGAATATGGGGGTGAACTAGATGAGTATGGGCCGTGTTAAATGGGGGTGAACTAGATGAGTATGGGCGGTCTTAAATGATGAATAAGGGGGTGAATTAGATCAGTGTGGGAGGTCTTAAATGATGAATATGGGGGTTAATTAGATCAGTGTGGGAGGTCTTAAATGATGAATATGGGGGTTAACTAGATGAGTATGGGTGGTCTTCAATGATGAATATGGGGGTGAATTAGATCAGTATGGGAGGTCTTAAATGATGAATATGGGGTTAGTTAGTTAGTTAGTCGACAGATCATCCTCGTTGCACATCGGACCACCCAGTCCATAAGTGCTCGGATCCCCTCCTCAGCAAATCCCGCAGCGTGTAGCGGCTAACGACGCCAGTTCTGTGTTGGTTTATCAATCTTCTTTGGCTTCCTGCGTAGTGTTCTTGTTTGGCCACCCCTCTTTTAATTTGCTGCTCTCGCAGTCTGGCCATTGTTGTAGATTCACAGTCATCACTTGGTTCTTGCAAAAGTCTCACTTCTCGTAGAGCATTCAGAATGTCAGCCTGGTCCATGGCGCGTCCGCCCTCAACAGTAGCCTCACCTGCGAGCTTGTCAGCCCGCTCATTTCCTTGTACTCCCGCATGCCCTGGCACGAAGATGAAACTAATCTTTGCCAGCCGAGACCGCTTCAGAGGCAGCAACCATTCTCTTCGGATCGACCCCTCTTCTATCCTCTTGATCATGTTCATTGAGTCGCTAAGGAAACAAGCCCTAGTGAATGTCTGTGTCTCGAGCCATGTTATTGCTTTACTTACTGCCATGACTTCCATGGTCAGGCTACTTGTGGTTTCAGTGAAAGCACCAGAGTCCTCCTTCACAATTCTCCCTCCGGCCCGAGCTGTAAAGGCCCATGAGCTTCTCACATGTCGGATGACCGACCCATCTGTGTAGATGACCGCGTCACTGTCTAGCGAATTCTCGAAAATCAACGCTTGTACTTCAGCCTCAACAGCAGCCGGATTTTCTTGTCTGCATTTTCTATCTAGTTGGATGCAAACTGAAAAGGATGTGCAGAAGTCTGTTGGCACTTGCACCCACTCCTCGCCAGGTTCGAAGTCCTCAAGTGAACACACCTGTTGAAGAATGTCCTCGGCTTGACCCATCCACGACCGTCCTCTTTTTAACCTGCTGCCCTTCACCTTCCTAATTTCACTATGCAGTGGATGCTGTGTGTTTGCGTTAATTCTGAGGTAGGCGCGTGCCCTGCAAACTTGCATTCTCTCTTCAATGGTTGGAAAATCAAGAAGGTAGCGCATCGCCCTGCATGCTGTATCTCTTGTACATCCAAGAATAATGCGCATAGCTTCATTCTGTATCCTTTCCATCCTTTCTATCTGCTTATGGCTGACAGTCAGGATTGCCATTGCATACTCCAAAACATACATGACCAGCCCCTCGTACAGAAGACATAGATGGCGCTGCTCACAGTTTGCTGCCGCCATCACCCGCATCGCTGCCAAACCCCTCTTGGCCTTTGTTATCACCTGGTCTATGTGCACATTATAAGCAAGGCTTCGATCAAACCGTATCCCCAGGTAATTCATTGCCTGCGTTCTTTCCACCGTCTCTGAACACAGCATTACAGTTGGTGTTGGATTGTTGACAATATGATTATTCAACGAGAACCAAGTCACTGTTGCCTTTGTTGGGTTGACCATTGCCCCAGCTTCATCACACCAAGTACTTATGCGATTGAGTTCGGTTTGTAGCTCCACAGCAACCTCCTCTCTATCCTTACCCTGACGATACACTAAAACATCATCGGCATATGACAATGTCCTGCCAGGTCCAGTGATCTGCTCACTGGTGATTCTCACTGTGTAGGCGTTGAACAGTACCGGAGATAATGGTGATCCCTGTGGTAGGCCAGGATATATTGTTGTTGGTTCCGAAGTCCAACTGCCACATCTAAAAACTACTTTCCGTTGGAAGAGAGCTGCAGCGATCCAACTAAGGAGGAATGGACTTACGTTTAGTTCAAGAAGCTGAAACATTAAAAAATCCAGTGGTACTCTGTTGTATGCGTCCTCAAGATCAATCGCTGCAGCAACGGTTTCAGTGCCTGAGTGGAAACCTTCATAGACATCATGGGCAAAGACTGCTGCATTGGTCCAGGTTTCTCTTTTTGGACGGTACCCACCCAGGTTAGGTGGGAAAACACCTTGCCTCTCTAGTTGGCTTGATATTTTCCTGGCAATTACCTTCTCCAGCAGCTTGCCTATTGTATTCTGCATGGTTATAATTCGATATCCCTGAATTTTCTTGTGGTCTTTGTCAGGCTTCGGCAAGGGAATCAGATAGCTGTGTAACCATTCCTCCTTGATGCTAGCACTCCCTATACTGTTGTTGTACATGTCTGCTAGTTTCTCTAGCTCATTGTCGGTACACCTATTTATGTCGTCGTATCTTATGCCATCAGGACCTGGAGCACTGTTTTTTGATCGTCGAAGCACAGCCTTGATTTCTTGCACTGTCACTGTGTCTTCATCCGAAGTGTTCTGGGCCTTGCATCTGTCTGAGGTGACCTCCTTGGCCAGAATCCGGCCTCCCATGTCTGTCTGGTTGCTCTGCTCTAGGTAGCGTTCAAAGAGGGCTTTGCCCTTGTCCTCGTCAGTCCTCTGCCAGATGAGGTCAGCACCTTGGAAGTCAGAAATGCTCTTATTCTTGACTACACCACTCATGCTTTTATGTAGTCGCCAGAACAATTTCAGTGACTTGTCTGTGCTTACTCTTTGACACACCTCTGCCCATTTTTCGCTTTTAACCACCGTGACCAGTTTTTTGAAATAGCTTACTTTTGTGTGCATCTCTCTTTCTAAGTGCAAGCAGGGACTAGGATGACCAGCTCTGTTCTTCTTGGCATTTTGCCATCTCCTTACAGCACTACGCTTATCCACCCAAGCCTTCTCCACCTCGAAACTCCACCACGGTGGCTGCTCCCAGCTTTTTTTCCTTTTCTTCCTGCCCTGAAACGTTCTGCGCTTGTCACGTCTTATTTTACTCACCACATCTTGCCCTGTACTGTCATACTGGAACGTCTTTACCTTTAGCTTGTGCTGCCTGGTTCTGCCTTTCTCCACCAATATGCTGCATGGGTGGTGGTCGCTGCCATGGTGTCCTAGGACACCCCATCTACACACTGTAGTGAGTGAAGGTGAAACTAGCGCCAGATCAATAGCACTGTCCTCATCGCCTGGACGGCTTGCTGTCCTGGTGACACAGCCACTGTTGATACAAACCAGGTCGATGGTTTCCAGTGCAGTCTCGAGCTCCTCCCCTTGTGTATTGGAGGAAGTGTTTCCCCATGATCTGCCTTTAGCGTTGAAGTCACCACAGAAAATAACATTTCTCTCGTGGCCTAATATGCCACTTAAGCACTGCCACTTCTGGGCGTCCACACTCGCATTGCGGGCATAAACATTAACCAACACGAATGGTGTACTGGAATGAACTCTCAACGCCTGTATTTGTATATCGTCACTGTTCCAACTGGACATGTCTAGCTCTGACGCCACCATGCTGTCGCGAACGAGAATCGCCGTTCCCAGATGTCGTCTGTTATAGAAACATTTGAAGCCGGCAATTCGGAGTAGCTGATCGCCCAGTCTCGTCTCCTGGAGTGCTACAATGTCGTTCCTGTAAACTAGGGTTTCTAAAATAGAGCCCCGTTGTTTTACACTGGCACAGTTCCAATATAGAATACGGATGTTCCTGAGTCCTAGACGGTGACACTTGAGTCTAAAACGTCTCAAGCCACCGCGCTTACCTGGCTTCTTTTTCCCTGCGCGGCTACCACGCCACTTCGGTATGTTGACTGCTGATCGTTCGGAAAACACACGTTGTTCCGCCATGTTGAAAAAACGTAAACACTGACTTTTGATTGAGAACCACACACGCTGCTGAAAATTCACTCAAGGATGGCTTCGCTCGATGCACGAACTCCGTAGCACCCGCGCAGATCTTGAGTAGAAACTCCTGGTTTTACATCCTGGCACACCAATTACACGCAAGAAATGAATAAATCCATCCCTTACGCGAAAAAGTTAACGAACACAAAACAACACGACCGTCCGTCGCCATCTTGAAACCGGAACTCTGGGAAACCGGAATATGGGGTGAATTAGATCAGTGTGGGAGGTCTTAAATGATGAATATGGGGGGTGAACTAGATCAGTATGGTAGGTCTTAAATGATGAATATGGGGGTGAACTAGATCAGTATGGGAGGTCTTAATGGCGAAGCGGTCAAGCTGTTTAACTCGAGCTTCGAAGGTTGTGGGTTCGATTCCGGGCCGCGTCCTTCGGTTCACGAGTTAAATTTTTCAGGAGACTCCTGTGGGTCGTCGCTAGAGCTACGAAGTTCGTGCTTTGTGCCACGCTTTCCGCGCTGCGGAAAGTGACCGAGCCATATGGGATAAAACCCGGTGCAATGAAGTCGTCCGTGTCGACTTTTAAGCGACTTTTAAATGATGAATATGGGGGTGAACTAGGTCAGTATGGTAGGTCTTAAATGATGAATGTGGGGGTGAACTAGATCAGTATGGGAGGTCGTAAATGATAAATATGGGGGTGAACTAGATCAATATGGGGGTGTTAAATGATGAATGTGAGGTGAACCAGACAAGTATAGTCTAGCTTCAATGTGTCTCACATCATACAATACTGTCGCTGGCAGCTGTGCTCCCTAAAAGAATTAAAACAGATTCTTCCTCCAGAAAGGACAGTTGGCAAAGAAGTGAGCTGGTCACCTTATCTCCTACTGACATTAACTGGTATATGGAAATCTATGTCTGTTGACACCCTAAATACAGACTCTGTGAGAGCTCAATTAACTGATTAAATGCCATGAGATGATTTATTATTTTAAGCGACTCCCCGTTTCTGACTGGGGCTTATATACCTTTGCATTATAAAATATGCCATTGCATTATAATACAACATGCTTGCTATGATCAATCAATCAATCATGTGCCATGCCGGAAAGCGTGGGCGGTCATGATTCGCCATTTAACTCGATCACCAGAGTCGTGGATCAGCTCAGTGTTCCTGTCTCGACCATGCCATGTGGTCAAGCCATCCAGGTATTTACTTCTCGGTCTTCCCCTTGGTCTATTCCCTTCGATCTTGCCAATTGTCACTAAGTTCTCCAATCCATTTCTTCTCATAACATGTCCAAACAATTTTGACTGTCTACGTCTAATTTCTCTAATCAATTTACGATTTTCATTTATCTCCTGTAGTACATGGTCATTGGTTTTTCTGTCTGTCCATGGTACTCTTTGCATTTTCCTCAGAAACCACATTTCTCAGCGTTTTTTCAGCTTGACAGAATGTCCAAGTTTCACATACATACAAAAGAACAGGTTCTATGTAGCACCTCAACATTCTTTTTCTCGTTTCAATTGACATCTTTTTATTGGTCAGTATGTTTTTCATCTTGCTAAAGGCTACTTTCGCCATGGCGATTTTGGATCTAATCTCTACAATGCATCTCCCATCAGATGTTATGATTGTTCCGAGATAATTGTACCGATTCACTTGTTGAAGAATATTCCCATTTACTTGTAAATTACATTTTGGTATTTCGTTCTTCCTAGTGACGACCATAACCTGTGTCTTTCTACAATTTAATTCTAATCCCAGTTGTTCACTGTGTGCAACAACAGCGTCTACTAATTGTTGCGGATCCTGCTCATTGTCTGCAATCAATACTGCATCATCTGCATATCTAATGTTATTGATATTTCGTCCTCCAATGCTGATTCCATTTATATCTTCCACATTTCTGAAAAATATTTGTTACTGTATAGGTAAAAAAGATCTGGAGACATTACACATGCTTGCCTAACACCTCTCTTGCTATGATATTAACAACTTTTAATCCACAACTGTGTCACAACCCTACTTCCCATTTTTCGTCTTTCGTTTTCGTTAGGTCCAAACCTACTTTTTATTTGGCACAGAATCTATTAAGAATGAAACTGAAGGTCGGAGGTGAAAGTTCGTCTTTTCCGAGGTTATCACCTTGGTTACCAAGAATCACCATATTCACTTTGAAAGTTAAGTCTGAAAGAGGAAGTGAGACAAATAATGCTGCAATAGCTGAGAGAAGATTAAAGGCTACGTAATTTCAATAACTAAATTCGTATTGTTAACATGGATTTATAAAAAGATACAATTTTTCGAACCATGGACTATAAATTCTTGGTCCTGAAAAACAAAACAGAGCCTAGAATACAAGAAGTAGGTATGGGAGAGAAACATTGCGACAGAAACAGCGTGATAAGAAACAGAAATAAACGCCGTAATATTGATAATATGCAGACGGGTGGAGCTGGACGTGGCTGGAAGGAGAAGGGCTCTCGCTCTTAAACTTCCGGTGAGCCGTTGTCGGGGTAGCGGGTTAAATTCTTACACCGGTCAGTTGGACTAAGATGTTGACTTCTCGACCTTAACTTTGCAGGCGTAAATTGCAAGTACCTCAGAAGTCGCAGTGGGTTCGCCTCATGGCGAGGGACAAGGGTATCAGGGAAAGCTAATTCACACGCAAAAAGCAGTCCAGTGCACTAGAAGTAGTAGTACATGTACGAACAACGCTTGAGTCCTAAGCGAGTGGAAGTGGGGAAAAAAACACACATACACACACGTATACACATACATACATACACACATACAAACACATTGAATTAAACTGCCTCATGACAATTTATTATTATTATTATTATTATTATCATCATCATCATCATCATCATTATCTTCTTCTTCTTCTTCTTTGCGTTCATCCGGAGTGTTTTTTCAGATGTGATTGCGGTGTGTCTAGTTAGGCACCCTTGGGCCGAAACCCTTAGGCCAACACATCCGACTTTCAGCGTGCCTTTTTGACAGGTTAGCATTCCTGTGGCACTTTTGTAGTGCCGTCCACATCCCAGCTTGTCAAGTTGGAATGGTCGAAGGCTTCACTGTCAACCCTCAAGGGAAGGCAGGGACAGTCCATGGCATTTTCCGCCATCCAGGGTGGCTTCCATTGTTGCACATCCGACACATAGCGCCCTGGTGCTGGACTCACCGAGGGAATAGTCACGTCCTGCTCATGGCTGCTTTAATTCCTCATTCAAAATATTGGGCATTTCGTTCATTATTATTATTATTATTATTATTATTATTATTATTATTATTATTATATTATTATTATTATTATTATTATTATTATTATTATTATGTATTTAGGACGCCGTTGCCCAGGAATCAGAAACCTGTCCTACCAGAAACCTGGTAAAAAAAAATTCACGCTCAAGTCGAATATGTTGACCTAAGGGTATCGGCCCAAGGGTACCTAACCAGACACACCACAATTACGTCTGAAAAAACACTCCGGATGAACGCAGAAGAAGAACATCGTTGCGTTTTTCTTGTTTCCGGATCCAAATAGTTCCTTAATATTGGCATAACACATTTCCCACCCTTATCTGCACCCCAGACTAGAAACAAAACCAAACAATACTTTGGCTCCAAATAACAAATCAACAACAAACAAATAAACGGTTAACGATGCTACTTACATTCGGAAGTCTCATCGGCGCGGATCTGTAGAATCGCCGCTTCGGTTTCAGCAGGTTGTTATAGATAGTGAAGTTGTTGTTGCTGGTGCGCGCGCTTAAGCCGTCGTCAAAGAAATCGATGTTTTCGTTGTCGAGAAGATAATGTTGATGGTAAAATGTCTCCAGTTCCATAGTCCTGTTTTTGTGAATGGGAATAAGCGGGGGGAAAGCCTGTTTACGATATTGTTGGATGGGATAAGATTTCAGCCATTTATTTAAATAAAAGGCATACTATATATATATATATATATATATATATATATATATATATATATATATATATATATATATATATAGTATGCGTGCGTGCGTGCGCCCCTGTGTGTGTGTGTGTGGGTGTGTGTGTAAGTGGGGGATTCAATACCCCATATTGACTAGTTTTGATTGAGTTAATCAAGTCTGTGGGTGTGTGGGGGTGTTCTTTTAGTGTGTATTTATGTCTGGTTATGTAAGCGTTTGCCTGTGTGGTGTATATCTCTATGTCTGTGCGTGTGTGTATCTATGTGTGGCTTTGTTTCCTTTCTGCGTTTTTATGTATAAGCGTAGCTGTGTATTTGTACCTAAGATCATGAGTTGAGTTGAGTTGAGTTGAGTTAAGAACCGACAACATTGCACTCAGGACATTCCCATACGTGCTCCGTCCCCTCGTTCAACAGCCAGCGAAGAGTCATACTACTAATCGTTCCCACCGCTATCTGATTAAAAGTTCTCCTGGTCTTCCCTCTCAGTTTTGAGATTCTTCCAGAACCCCTGCCGATCCCCTGCAATCTCATTCTTTCCACATATGGGTTCTCAATCTGTTCCTCCGCCTTCTTCACCTGGTCCCACAAGCGCACGACCACCTCCCCCTTGTCCATAGGCAAAATACCACCAAGAGGTGCCCCCCCCCCCACTGCTAGCCTATCAGCCTGTTCATTCCCTCGTACACCCGCGTGGCCAGGGCAAAATATCCATACAATTCTCATGATCTGTGACTTCTGAAGCGACGAGAGCCATTCCACACGAAACATTCCTTTCCCCACCTTGCTAAGCATACTATTTTAATCCGTAATGAACACACCGTGTGTTGCAGTAGTCTCCTCTAGCCACTGGAATGCCGCTGTCACTGCCTCCACCTCCATTCTCATGCTGGAGGTCGTAGTCTCATATGCCACGACCATCATGAGTATATGTGTTATCTGTTATTTCTTGTGGTATCATCCTTGCACTTTACACAAGTCCATAGGTGCTCAGATCATGCCCCCCCCCCCTCTCCCACCACCACCCCAACATATGCATCAGCGTCCGTCGGCCAATTGTGCCATTATGTGTTTGCTGACGAGGACTCTCGTTCTCCCGATGTGCCTCTCGTGTATAGCCGTGCCAATTCTTAACTCGCGAGTCTCTCATTCAGGACAATGATGTGGTTGAAGGGCCGTATCATTAATTTTATTTTTAATTTGTTCTGCCGCCCATGAGATTTTCCTAAGAAACCAGATTTCCAATGTCTTAGATCTTTCTCAGCTTTGCTTTTAGCTCGTATTTCGCGTGCAAATGTTTATATAGTGCGTCTGTAAAATCTCACCACACTTTGTATGTAGGTCAAATTTGATAAAGTACATGACGTCATAAAAACAAAATATGCTAACAATTCATTAAATCAGTTACAATAGACACTGCTATGGTCTAACGCTGTTTTTTTTTTTTGGGGGGGGGGGGGGAATAGCTGGAAAATACCAATGAAATATTCATTATAACAGGTGTTGTAAATGTCCACTGTGGGCTTCAAGACATGACTGTGCACGTCTCTTCATATTGTCAAATACCTTCTGCAAAGTGTCCGTTGTTATTTCCGTGTGTATCGACCGCCATTTCGAAACACTTGTTCAACCAAACAAAAACAAAACAATTATTTCTTCCGTTGATAACACCATTCTGTTTGGAGTGCAAAAAATTACTCCAGCAGACGACAGTCATTCGCGGCATTTTGCTTCACGATGGACAGTGGAGCACATTTTTTATGACGTCGTGTACTTCATTTTTTTCAGATTTGTTATACAGACAAAATGTAGTGAGACTTTACAAACATCATGTATAAACAATGACAAATAATGAAAGCGGGAAAAAGGCACTGCAAGTTTAATCATTAATATCGTATGCATACGGTTCAATGTTGGACCTCCAGGTCACAATATGCGGCAGGCGTAAAGCGAAGGAGCGCTTTCATGCGTGTCAGGTATATGGTGCTATACGATTTAATCCGCATTCAAGTACTAATGTGGTCAATATCAGACAAGCTGTCTTTACTTCCTAAGACATGACCTCGTGCCCGGTTTAGACTGAGTTCAGTTAATTTTACAAATGTGCATCGATTGACATTCGAACACATGGCTAGTATCACCATCATCATCATCCTGTGGCATACCGGTAAGCGTGGGCGGCCAAGTTTTGCCATTTCACTCGATCACCAGAGTCGTGGATCAGATCAGTGTTCTTGTCTCGACCATGCCACGTGGTCAAGCCATCTGGGTATTTACTTCTCTGCCCTCCCCTTGTTCTCTTCCCCTCGATCTTGCCAGTTGTCTCCAAGGGTATCCCCTATCAAAGGAGAAGTAGGGTGCCTGCTTCCCTCCGCTAGCCTACGAGACACCCTTGGGCAAGGTGGAGTACCCGTTTAGCCTCTCGATCAGGGCTACGTAAAGCCATGTGTGTAGGTGGTGGATGAAGTTGAAGAGCAGCCGACAGATAGTTGTACGTTATGGTCTCCAGCTTCACGGCGGTAGGCAGAGGATCTCTTTTTTGAGGAAACAATGGCTACGGTCATCGACCAGTATGGGCACTGTTAAGAAGGAAATCAATGGCAAACTACCTTCTTTACACATGTAAAGAGAATTATGTTTAGCCATGGCCAGTATATGAGACAGACAATGAACATACTTTGAACAAATCAGGGGGTTGGGTAGAACTTGGAGGTAATAGAGACATGGTTTCTGAGACGAATGTTGTGAATACCTTGGACTGCCAGAGTAACTAACGAACGTCTGCGATGGGGTAATGAAAGCAGACATTATCTACAAATATAAGAAAGAGAGGTCTGGCCGACACTTATTACTCAAAGGAAAGGTCAGACAGACACATTATCAGACTACAACTGGTACAATCAGTATTGGGACTCTTCTCGGGTTGTTGAAGATGAGATGGAGCGCGAATGGGGATGGGACGCGATTGGGAATATCCTGAGTGCTGTAATGGCGGTTAATTAGTTGCATATCCTTTATAGGATGTCGCAGTCAACCTCAGAATTTTTTTGGCTGTTTGTGATTTCCTGACAAGTTTACGCTCATGTTTGCCATTGCTTTCTGAACGACCGGCACTCATACCATTTTTATGAAAACCAACGCAAGGCGGTCTGCTGCCAAATCGTCCGCAGCTGTGTTTCGAAAGCGGTATGCGGGATTACGAACTACGTCCGTAACCCCTTCGTCACAGAAATTCAACTCAACTTATACAAGGTAGACAATGTTCTTTAGTGACGTCACGATAAGGAGGCATTCGAAAACATCGTGTCGACTGTAAAGATCAGGGGAAGGACAGGCAGGAGCCGAATGAGAGAAATGGAGCTAGATGGACTGGGACGGATGGCGGCATGGATGAATATCATCGAAGAGAATTAAACCAAAACACCAAAGACTGAGATCTGTGGAGAGACATCAACGCCGACGCTAGCTGGCAGGGCACATGATGAAGAGATATCAGGAGCTGAGTTGAGTTGAGTTGAGCTAAGAACCAACATTACTGCACTCAGGAAATTCCCACACGAGCTCCGTCCCCTCGTTCAACAGTCAGCGAAGAGTCATACTGCTACTGGTTCCAAATGCTATCTAACTGAAAGTTCTCCTGGTCTTCCCTCTCAGTTTTGAGATTCGTCCAGAGTCCCTGCCGATCCCCCACCATATCATTATCTCCACATACGGGTTCTCAGTCTGTTTCACCGCTTTCTCTACCTGGTCCCAAAGGCGTCCCAAAGGCGAGACGCTGCCGCCATTTGGAGGTGACAGGTTCAAATCCCGGTCGGTAACTAGCTTTCAAATTTTGTTGTCTAGTGCGTCGTCTAGCCTCTACTTCCTTCTTCTCCTTCTGTGAGCGCCAAACAATACTAAGTGTGTTTATTTGTGTAACTGTCTCAGCGGCCTCAACGGGTTCCCCAATTGATTTCGTCCGTAATTAATACAATGTGTGCTGCAGTGGTCTCCTCCAACCGTCCGAAAGCTGCTGTAACTCCTTCCACCTTCATTAACATGCTGGAGATTTAGTCTCATATGCCAGACTCTCCTTTTTCAAGCACACAGGACCAGTATCAGGGGCTTACAGTGGTACCCATAAACCGGTGTGTACACATTTCAACAGTGTCCCTCATTGTGGCGTGTATGCTGTCTCTCTCGTTCATGGCTGTTAAATCTTACACCTCATGAGAGATCCAAGATTGGAACACCACTGCATTTTTGTGTTGAGATGTTTTTCCTTGTTTTTTCTTAACCGATTCAGTGTAAAAATTTAAAAAAAAAAAAATAAATAAATAAATTTTTGGACCAAACATGGTACACAATCAAATGAACAAGTATTATAATAGACATTTCCATTCACTGAGCATTGGAATTGTGGTAGACGCCACTAGATAAAACAAATAACACTATGAACCTAGTATATATATATATTTATCGAGAGAAATGGCGAGTCATGACCGCCCACGCTTTCCGGCATGGCACATTATATATATATATATATATATATCGAAGCTCCGACAGGCGGACAGTTAGAGCATTGCTTTGCTGATCCGGCAGCTTCTGCAGCTTGTCTTGTTCCAGATGTAGGGGTGTTACCTTTCCTCTGGAGTGAACTAGGCAGGCCGAGAGAGGGATCATGCTGCATGGGCAACACATGATCTCTATATTTTAGCCCAGGCTTTGTGCTATGGAGAGGCAATAACTCCATCCCTGGTCTTAACTGGTCTCGGAATCAAAGCGAGAGGCAACTGTTACGGGTTATAAGTCCTTGTCAGTTGGCGTAGACATGGGGCGCCACGCGTTGCCTCTGACGGTGGGAGACACCTATAGGTGTCACTGATCAGCTACCGCCCGCCTCAAGCTGGGCAGCCCCCAGCCAATTGGGTGCTGATCCGCCACAGCCTGCCTGCTTCAATGGGTGCTTGGGGCTAGGACAAAATCTGAATCGCAGGCTGTAAAGCCAATGCACCAGGTACAAACAAAAATATAAATAGAAACCTCAAGCTACGGCTTGCAACCTGGAACGTGAGAACCATGTGTCCAGGATTTTCCACTGACTTGACCAATATTGACGATGTGAGAAAAACGGCTGTGATTGATGCCGAACTCAATCGTCTTAACATTGATATTGCTGGCCTGCAGGAGACTCGCCTCGCTGAGGAAGGGTCACTCAGGGAAAACAACTACACCTTTTTCTGGAGGGGTAAAGGGCAGGCGGAAAGGAGGCAACACGGTGTGGGCTTTGCAGTGAAGAATTCGCTACTGGGAATGATTGAAATTCCAGCAGGAGGAAATGAAAGACTATTATCCCTGCGCTTGGCAACCTCTTGTGGGTTTGTCACCATTATTACTGCATATGCACCGACACTCGATTCCTCTGATGATGTGAAGGATTTGTTCTATGAGGAGTTAGACTCTGTGATCAAGGCAGTTCCAAAATCCGACTACATTTATATGCTCGGTGATTTCAATGCTCGTGTGGGCAAGGACTCGAGTTCATGGCCAGTGTGCCTTGGAAAATACAACATCGGTCGCATGAATGTAAATGGGCAAAGGCTGCTGGAGCATTGCACCAGTAATGACCTATGTATTACAAACTCTTTTTTTAAAACAAAAGAGATGCATAAGGTCACATGGAAACATCCAAGATCCGGCCATTGGCACCAGCTGGACTTCATCATCACACGGAGACAACATCTGAACCATATATCATTGACTCGTAGTTACCACAGTGCTGACTGTGATACGGATCATTCTTTGGTTGTTGCAAGGGTTAGACTGAGACCAAAGAGAATCTACACAGCTAAACACAAATCTAGCCCCAGGATTAATATTATTAACACTCATGATCCTGAAAAGTGCTTTCAGTTTCAACAGCAACTTGAAGACGCTTTCACTGATACACCAGAAAATTGTACAGTAAATGATAAATGGAATAAACTTAAGGAAACTCTTTGTAAAACTGCCGTAAAGGTTTACGGCACTGTGGATCATAAAAGGCAGGACTGGTTTGCGGCCAACAGCGAGACTCTGCAGCCCTTGATTGATAAGAAGAAGAAAGCTCTCTTAAGAAACAAGGAAAGACCAACGCGTAACACTCTGAGTGAGCTAAGGCAAGCTAGGAAGGATGTGCAAAAGGCTGCCAGGCAGTGTGCAAATGATTATTGGATCAAGTTATGTGAGTCCATTCAAATCGCAAGTGATAAGGGAGACATAAGAAGCATGTATGAAGGAATAAAGAAAGCCTGTGGTCCAGTGATCAAAAGAAGTGCACCATTGAAAACCTTGACTGGAGAAGTCATCACTGATAAGAAACAGCAGATGGACAGATGGGTAGAGCACTATTTGGAGCTTTACTCAAGTGAGACCAAACTAGCGGATAATGCCCTCAACGCCATAGAGGCTCTACCAACTCTTGACCACCTGGACACACTTCCCACCATAACAGAAGTTAAGTGTGCTATAAATGAACTTGCATCTGGCAAGGCTCCAGGTAAGGATGGGATTCCAATAGAGGTTATCAGGAGTGGGCAAGACACACTCACTATACAGATCCACCAGCTAATAGAGCTATGCTGGCGTGAAGGACAAGTCCCACAGGATTTCAAAGATTCAAGCATCATAACACTGTACAAGAACAAGGGCGATCGGAGCGACTGCAACAACTATAGGGGTATCTCACTTCTGTGTATTGTTGGAAAAGTATTTGCCAGAATTGTTCTGCGCAGACTTCAAGTCCTAGGAGATCAAGTCTACCCCGAATCACAGTGTGGCTTTCGACAGAACCGGTCTACCACTGATATGATATTCTCATTGCGACAAATGCAAGAAAAATGCCGTGAACAGAATCAACCACTGTTTATTGCCTTCATCGACCTCACAAAGGCATTTGATTTGGTCAGTCGTGAGGGTCTGTTCAAAGCACTAAAGAAGATTGGCTGCCCACCAACTCTTCTGTCCATTGTGGAATCGTTCCACACAGGCATGAAGGGTATAATCAAGTTTGATGGTGCAACTTCTGAAGAATTTGAAATCAAGAGTGGAGTTAAGCAAGGTTGTGTACTAGCTCCCACCCTCTTTGGAATATACTTTTCACTTCTACTGAAATATGCATTTCGTGATCAGGATGGTGGTATATACATTCACTCACGCTCAGATGGCGGCCTCTACAATGCTCAGAGATTGAAGGCTAAGACCAAAATTAGGAGGGTACTGATCAGAGAGTTGCTTTTTGCAGATGATGCTGCAGTTACGACCCACTCTGAGGAAGAATTGCAATGTCTACTATCTGCATTCTCCAATGCTTGTTCTGAATTTGGTTTAACAATTAGCAAAAAGAAGACACAGATTATGTCACAAGGTGCACATGGGGTACCATCAATCTTTATTGACGACGCCGAACTAGAGATAGTAGACCATTTTACATATCTAGGATCGGTGGTAAATAGCAAATTATCCCTAGATCAGGAAATCAACATCCGGATTGGTAAGGCAGCAACAACAATGAACAGGTTAAGAAAAAGAGTCTGGGAGAACAGGAAGCTTACTGCCAAAACAAAAGTCCTTGTCTATCAAGCCTGTGTCCTTAGTACTCTTCTCTATGGCAGTGAAACCTGGACAACTTACTCACACCAAGAGAACAATTTAAACAGCTTTCATATGCGGTGTCTGCGAAGAATTCTTGGTATTAAGTGGCAAGACAAAATCACAAATACTGAAGTATTGGAAAGATCAGGTTGTGTGACAGTTTATTCCATGCTCAGTCTTCGTAGACTTAGATGGATAGGACATCTTAGGCGGATGGATGATGGTAGAATACCAAAGGATATCTTTTTTGGTGAATTACAGATGGGTAAGAGATCTCAGGGTCGGCCTCTATTACGATACAAAGATGTGTGTAAGCGGGACATGATTGATACAGGCATTGATAATGCACATTGGGAGCAAGTCGCCGCTGAACGTGTTGCATGGAGGGCAAATATCAGAAATGGAATAAAGTCAAAGGAGAAAATTATTGCAGAAAAGTCACACACCAAGCGTTTGAGACGTAAGATGGTGCATGATGGTGGAAATGACCACGTGTTCACATGCACCCACTGTGAACGGACATTTACAGCGCAAATTGGCCTTATCAGTCACACTCGCTACCGCCATAGTTAAAAGTTATTATGCCTTTTTAAAGCACAAACTATCGTCTGTCAAGACGGCAAGGTGCCAATGTGTATATATATATATATATATATATATATATATATATCGTCCTTTTGTGTAACAGGGATGTCAAATTTGGTGATATAATATTCTTCGGCAATAATCAGTTAATGATACCGGACATTCTAGGCAGGGGTGGGAGCGGGGAGGGGTTCGAAAACGCAAAGCGGTTTATTCGAAGGACACACGGTTGAGAATAAAACAACAAATACAAAACTTACCACAACAAGACCCACTAGTGCTCTTGTTGAGTCAGCCGTCAATCAATCCTGTGGTTTATCAGTTCAGCCCAGGTGTCAGGTCCCTGTTTTGTTTCAACCCAGCCTTCTGATTACGACTCCTCAAATCCCTAACTAGGTCACAAGTCTAGAAACTAGTGAATGAAAACACAGCCCTCGCTGATTTAGCCCAACGGGATGGATTTGGGGGGAGTAACGGAGCGCAACTCAATCTAGTCGACAGCGTTTCAGAACGTATAGACTATAGTTTTATAAACTAGTAACTCAGTGATTACTTTATTTTTCCATCAACACAGAATTATTATTTTTTTTTTACATCCAAAGTAATGTCCAAAAGAAAATAAAAATAAAAATTAGAAAGCGTCTATAGAAAACACAATTAGAAATGAAACTAAGTAGCATTCCCTCGATGAATTCAGTAGTTCATCAAATTCATTCACTAGTAATGGAAAATAAATAAAAACGCGATTCAGTAATTTACATGCATGTTAATTAACAATATTGACAAATCCATTCAATGAATCAGCCTTGAACCTGTTACTGCACAACAATAGAAGTGGCCTTTCAACGCATCAACGGACACTAAGGAATCACTCATGAAAAGGCATGAATGAAAATCTACCGTTGCAGGACGAACCTTCGACGTTTGCCTGGTGTTTCTGTGACGACTCCAGTCGCAGCGGTAGGCAATTTCATGAGTGCTATATGCAAGAGTCCAACTGGTTCTATACAGTCAACTCAAGCATTTTTCAGCTGTTTGTGATTGCTTTTAAGTTTACGGTCAGTAGTTTGACATTTTACCATATGGGGGATTACGAATAGCGTCCGTAACACCTTCGCCACAGACCCTGTTATCATTGCAAATATAAGAAAAACAGAACAGGACCTGCAAAAGTTGCATTCTATCAAATGAAGAACATCTATCATTTTATGCATGAAGTCCTTGTCATTGGAAGTTAGAATAAGAGTTCTTGCATGATACATAGAACCAGTTTTAACACACGGCTGCGAATCCTTGACAATTAGTAAACAGGCGAAAAAAAAGATCCCTAGAAGCCTTGGAGGTATGGTTTATTTAAGAATGTTGAAAATTAATTGGACAGCCAAAATGAGCAGTCTGGACATAACAACATAACATAACATAACATAGCAAAATAACATAACAACATAATATAACATAACTACATAACATAATAACATGACATGGCAACATAAAATAGCAACACAACATAACATAACAACATAACATAATAAAAGAACAACATAATAACTGACGTGCTGGCACAATGTAATAATAATACTGGGTCGTGAGTGCAGAGAATGGGCAGCGGGCCGCACTGAGTTTGAAGTGCAACAGCTGATCCAGAGCAACACACATCAAGGTGACATAGTCATCTACACCGATGGGTCAGTGGTGAGGAACAGACGTAGTGGCTGGGGCTTTATTGCAAAGGCTAATGGACGAGTCTTGAAAAAGGAGAGTATGGCATATGAGACTACGACCTCCAGCATGAGAATGGAGTGGAGGTAGTAACAGCGACATTCTGGTGGCTAGAAGAGACTGCTGCAACACGTATTCATTAGGGATTCAAAGAGTATGCTTAATGAGTGGAGAAAGGAATGTTTCGTGTGGAATGGCTCTCCTCGCTTCAGAGGTCACAGATTGTGAGAATTGTTTGGATATTTTGCCCTGGTCATGCGGGGGTACGGGGGAATGAACTAGATGATAGTCTAGAAGGGAATGCACCTCTTGGTGGTAGTTTGCCTATGGACAAGGAGGGAGGTGGTCGTGCGCTTGTGGTACCAGGAGGAGAAGGAGGGGAAACAGACTGAGAACCCATTTGTGGAAAGAATGAGATTGCGGGGGATCGGCAGGGTTCTGGCAGAATCTCAAAACTCAGAGGGAAGACCAGGAGAACTTTTAATCAGATAGCGGTGTGAACGATTAGTAGTATGACTCTTCGCTGGCTGTTGAACGAGTGGACGGAGCACGTATGGGAATGTCCTGAGTGCAGTGATGTCGGTTCTTAACTCAACGGAACATAATAACATGACATACCAACATGAACTAACAACACAACATAACAAGACAACATACAATAACAATATAAAATACCATCATAACATAACAACATAATATATCAACATAACGTAACAACACAATATAAAATATCAACATAAAATAACATGACATAACAACATAACTTAACAACACAACATTACACAACATAACAAAACAACATAACATAACAACATAACATAACAATGCAACATAATTACATAACTTAACATAACAACATAACATAACATAACAACATAACATAACAAGATAACTCAATATAACAACATAACATAACAACATAACATAACAACATAGCATAACAACATAACATTCACTGGCACCTTGCCGTCTTGACAGACGATAGTTTGTGCTTTAAAAAGTCATAATAATTTTTACCTATGGCGGTAGCGAATGTGACTAATAAGGCCAATTTGCGCTGTAAATGTCCGTTCACAGTGGGTGCATGTGAACACGTGGTCATTTCCACCATCATGCACCATCTTACGTCTCAAACGCTCGGTGTGTGACTTATCTGCAATAATTTTCTCCTTTGTCTTGATTCCATTTCTGATGTTTGCCCTCCATGCAACATGTTCAGCGGCGACTTGCTCCCAATGTGCATTATCAATGCCTGTATCAATCATGTCCCGCTTACATACATCTTTGTATCGTAGTAGAGGCCGACCCTGAGATCTCTTTCCCATCTGTAATTCACCAAAATAGATGTCCTTTGGTATTCTACCATCATCCATCCTCCTAAGATGTCCTATCCATCTAAGTCTACGAAGACTGAGCATGGAATAAACATAGTTTATAAACATGGTTTATTCCATGCTCAAAAACATAACATAACATAACAAAAAATGACAACATAACATAACAACATAACATGATAACCAAAAAAAAACTACATGTGATAGCGCCAAACCAACGAAATTTTGGTTTGGTCTATCTCGAGTTAAAAATCTGGCAACTCCGAAAAAGCCACTTGAAACAAAAGAACCTGAGGCCATTTTTCCTTGTAGCGGCCAGCTCGGTGTGTGAAGGCAGGTGCTGGAGCCCTGTGTAGTTTGTGGCCAGCCCGCCTTGAGACGAGATATGTGGGGTTTCCCATCTGTTCACCAGTGAACAACATATGTCAGAGGAGAAAGCCGTAAGTTTAAAATGTTTAATTTAATAAATATTTGTTAAATCACAGCACACGCCAGTTTACCAACTTGAAAGTATTTACATGGTGGAACAGGCGTGGGTGAAAAGAATTGCTAGATAGGTGAGCTGGAAGGAACAAAGAAATACAAACAGATAATGTAGATGAGTATTACTAAAATGAGTTGTTCTACAGAAGGATTTAGTGTCCCTAAAGCTTTATGAAAATAACATGTAACACATAGAGATGTCAGCAATCAGACAATGGTGATGTGAAATATGTAGGATAGGTCATTGATGGCGGTTAAGTATCATAGAGACTGTCATGTCATGCCAGCCATGCTGGCACAAGATTATTTTGTTGGGAATTATTTTACACGGTTATCCTATAGCATTAATGTGTTACTGGCTGAATAGATATGTGAGAGATTCACCAAAATATACAATGTGTGGGGTCATAAATTAGTTTATAGTAAAGACTGAAATAATGCCACATGGTGCCATGTAGGCCATGTTGGCATGGAAGGGAGTAAGTGCTTGTGAGGTTGCTAGAAATGAAGGTTACTTAACAACAAAGTGGTGAGAATCATATGTGTATGTGTATACAGCAGCAAGATATGTTTACAGGATTATTCTGTGACAATGGTGAGCATCACATTGGATGTTTGGTCAAGTGTTGGGTATGAACACTCCAAAGCAGGGGAAAATAACCATAATATATGTGTAATATTTATAACATGTGTAAAGCAGGGAAGGGTACTTACATGTTATATGTGGCAATGATGGGTTAATGGTTAATATATGTAGTTAGGCCACACAAATAGTAATTGGGGAGAAATGAATACATTGATGCTATGTACTTTTAGTAGGTACACAGTTAACTAGAATAGCCTGAATGAATCACTTCAGTGCCCTTTAATGTTTATACACAATTTGGCAGTTCAACAATATTCAACACAGTACAGGAATTGGGTGTTCAGCAGTAAGTGAAGTCTGGCATCACATCTGTTACCAGAATGCAGTAATGTTTGTGTAGGTGTATCAAGTTGTTGATGGAATCAGTGACTGAGATTCTGTCCTAAGTTAAGCATGGCGGTTGTCGCACGGTGGAGAGGATGTGATTTAGTACTGCGTACCACCCTTCGCAGAGATATTAATATGTATTCGTCGTGTGACATGAAGCGTAAGATAGCAAAACTTATAACCGGTGTATGATAGGAAGAATGGTGGGGAACAGAGCTCACAACTGTACATTTGCTGTCCACTCACAAATAATATTACACTGATTGTGTTGGGCCTTGAATAACACTTATTGGTCATTAGTGTGTAATAATGACATAATATATAGAGTACACTGTTTATTATATTAGTACTAATGTTCTGTATCCTGCCATGGACATTGTTGTGCTTGGATCCTGTCTCATGTGAATGAGGCACTCTGGCCACTATTTTGTGTACTTTCACTTGGTAATATTGTGTGTTTATTTTATGAGCTATCTTAGGGGCCTCAGAGGGTGCCTCAATTGAGTTCCTGTGTAATACATGTTTATCTTTATCTTTAACTTTCTGTGAATGTTGTGATTCTTCTATGTGTAAGGTTATATTGTCACATTCTACAAATCTGGTGATTCCACATTTTATGTATGCCTGTTGCTTTTCATAGTTAAACATGTTTTACCTGTTGGTTATTAATTTATAATATCATGCGGTAATGTGTGTGATGTCATATTGTTGTTGATATCCTTTATCAAAACATGGACATTGCAGAAGCAGTGTGTCCTATGTCATATGGCATCCCTCATAAGTTAGGTATTTAAATGACAGAAGATGGGGGAAAGGTGGTGCATTGGGTATTATGATTGTAGTGATGGCTATGGCGAGAGTGACCATTTGATGATTGTGATGGTGATTAGGATTGTGGTGATGACTATGTTGAGGCTGATCATGTAGTGATGTCAGCTAGGATGATTGGGATGATGATGGCTATGGTGAGAGTGATGATGGGGATTATGATTGTGGTGACTATGTTGAGGCTGATCATGTAGTGTCAGCTAGGAGGATTGGGATGATTATGGCTATGGTGAGAGTGATCATTTGATGATTGTGATGGTTTTATGTCGCGATGTATGTTATATGTCTGGGTTGTTGTCGGTGACTTATGTTATAGCCTGTGTCCTGATTGTTGCTGTTGTCATGTGTAGAACTGTACCTCTGGTATATTGATGTTGTCTATCTGTTATCAGTACAAAGGTGTGTGTCCTTGTGATGCCATATTGAATTGCATACCCTATGTCTGCTGGGTTGCTGTTGGTGCATTGGACTGTATTTATGTCCTCTATGTACATGTTCAAATGGTGTTGTCCTGTTAGAGTCGTTGTACACCGGTGTAGCTGAGTTGTGTTCGGTGTTGATTTTGACTAGTTGATGAGTGTTGCTGTGTAACATTGGCATTTATGGGGGGTATTGTCAGCCTGTGCTGTTGGGGATGAGAAGTTGTGTTGGACCAGAGACCTGTAGGTAATGACCTCCCTGAACTGAAGACATTCTGTAAGTGAATGCTGGGCTGTATGGGGAGGTGGAGCAGCCTGAGGTTGTTGCATTAGAAGGTGTTCCATCCTAGCAATATCAAGTGTAATCTCATGACAGCAGTGGCACAACTGGAGAAGACAATAAAGTGCGTGATCTGATGATGCAACATTGACTGTTGTATTTAACAATTAGAGATGTAGTCAACTTGAAGAATGAGGTAGCAAAGAATGATCATGACAGACATCAAGGGTTACCTCAGAATAACAAAATAGATAATTAGATGGAGGGACATTTATGACCTATGGGTTAATTCATGTTATATTGTATGTGCTCATTGCTTCATGTGTTTAATTTTATTTCTTTACAATGATAATCATATATTGTGTTTTCCGTTGTTACAGGAGCGGCTGACTAGTTAGTGTCAGCAGGCCTGGGTTCTTGGTGGGATAGTAAATTGTGTCACAACTCTTTGTTTATGTTGTGTCTTGGGGTTTATGTTGTGTAACCTATGTTTTTGTAGTGCCTTATTGTCTGTGCAGTGTTGCTTGTGTCAAGGTTCTTTATTGTGTCAGTCTAACCAGCTATTGCTTGGAGCACCTGTGTTGTGGTACTTGATGTACCCTGTTGTCTTAAGTGCTGCTGATTGGTTAGGGGTTACCCACTGCTGTTATTTGATATATACAGTTGTCTGTTGTATCTGTTATTGACATGCAATGTTCTGTTAGAAGAAATAAATAAAGAGCCTGTTTATTTGTCCTTGATTTGTTTGTTTAGTCTCTTTTAGTTTTTACAACCACTATTCCTACCACAATCTAACACCTTAATTCATCGCTTGGGCTCAACCATGGTGTTTCCTGTGTGAACATCTATAAAATAGTTTCTGCCTCTGTCCGAGATCTCGTATATCTTCTTATCTAATTACTATCATCTTTTTTTGTCGGTTGAGGCGGTGTGAGGTTCTCTCTCTTTTCACTATTTTTCTTCTTTGGCCATAACGAAGTCAGAACTACTCTTTACCTCTTAGCACCGTAGTGAAGGAAGCATCAGTCTTTATGATTGTCTACCTTTGTCTTTTACCATCGACTACATACATAATAACATAACATAGCAACATAACATAACAACATAACATAGCATAACAAAAAATGACAACATAACATAACAACATAACATGATAACAAAAAACAACATAACAACATAACATAGCAACATAACATAACAAAATAACATAACATAACAAAAAATGACAACATAACATAACAACATAACATGATAACAAAAAACAACATAACAACATAACATAGCAACATAACATAACAAAATAACATAACATAACAAAAAATGATAACATAACATAACAACATAACATAACAACAAAACATAACGCAACAACATAATATAACATAACAACATTGCATAACAACATTACATAACAACATAACTTAACATAGCAAAATAACATATAAACATAACATAATATATCAACATAACATGACAACAAAGCATAACACAACAACATAACACAATAACATAACATAACAACACAACAACATAACATATAAACATAACAGAGCATAGCAACATAACAACACAACATAACTTAACATAGCAACATAATATAACAAGATAACAGAACAACATAACATAAAACAACAACATAACACAACATAACAACACAACATAACATAACATTACAACATAATTTCACAACATAACATAGCAACATAACATAACAGCATAACACAACATTTCAACATAACGTAACATCGCGACATAACATAACAACATAACATAATAACATAACATAACAACATAACAAAACAACATAACACGACATAACAACATAACATAACAACATAACATAACAACATAATATAACAATATAACATAACATAACAACATAACATAATAACATAACATTATAACATAGCATCACAACATAGCATAACATCATAGCACAACATAACAACGTAACATAACAACATAACATAACAACATAACATAACAACATAAAATAACATAGCAAAATAACATGACAACATAACACAACAACATAACACACAATAACAACATACATAACAACATAACATAACATAACAACATAACATTACATCAAAACATAATAGCATAACATAATAACATAACATAACAACACAACATTACAACACAGCATAACAAGATAACATTACAACATAGCATAACAACATAACATTACAACACATCATAACAATATAGCATTACAACATAACATAACAACATAACGCAGCAACATAACAACATAACATAATACAAAAACAATTGTACGGTTCGCAAGAAGACCTGTGAACAACGACTTCCAACTGGGATGGTCAGAGGTTACAAACACAAAATTTTGACATTCAACAAGGGAGATATGAGCACCTGTCTGCGTGTCCAGCGCACTGGCGTGAACGGATGTTAGTTCATTTCGATAATTTGATAATGAACACAGATATACAAGTGTTGATTTCCACTCACGGATGATAAGAGGGGCAGGCGTAAATAGCATAGACGTGTTGCGTTCATCTTGATCTATGGAAGTGAATCATGGACAATAAGAAAATTAGTTGTTAATGGGGAGGGGGATCTCTGTAACGAACTAGGCAAGCCGCAAGCCTCGCGCCACGAAGGTTGTGGGTTCGATTCCGGACTCTGTCATTCGATTCACCAGTGTAATATTCTCGGAGACTTCTCGGAGTCGTCACTGGAGGTATGCGGTTCGTGCTTTGGGAGACGATTTCGGCAGGTTGCCAACATCAATTACATCCCTAACAAGTACACATCCAACAAATAAAACACAAGAAAGCCACCAAGAATCAATAAAATCAACCACAATAAAAACACCACAAACAATCAAAACGCCACTAATAACAACAACACCAATAATAATACCATCACTAGCAGTACCGGTACTACCTCACATGAACTGCATGTTCGGAACGATGACGGCCGGCTGTTGCTGGATTGACTGGTTTGCCTTTTCGGTTCTTGAGTGCATTTTTCAGGAGACTCCTGGGAGTTGTCGTTGTAGCTATGGAGTTTGTGCTTTGTGCGGTGCTTTCGGTGAGTCGCCCTGCAGAAAGAGACCGAGCCATATGGGATAAAACCCCGGTCAATGTAGTCTTTCTGGTGACTGCCGTTTTCATCGACGATGAACTGTATTTTTCGTGGAGGACTTTTGTGTTGGCATTCTGGCTATTCCATTGTTCACATAGGGCAGTGAGGAGCATTTTGTGATATTCACTGGCACAGGAACAGAGCAATATGGGGACGACCCGTTGCCATGAAGTTGGAACCGCGACTAACTAACTAACTAACTAACCGGTACTACCTGCTTCTGTTAGCGCAGAACGTTGGGCGGCGCTCACCAAATCCGACACTTCTCATTGTGCTAACGGCTTTGGGCGGAAGAGCACAATTGGGAGGGTACAAGCCTTATCCTGCAGTGAGGAAATGCAACCTAAAGACTAAATGTCATGGCAGGGTAGACCAGGCCCTAGGCCTTGGTAGGTAACTTGTCTAGGATCAAAGCGACAATTAGAGAACTGCTTTGCTGATCCGGCAGCTTCCGCAGCTTGTCTTGTTCCAGGTGTATTCGTGTCACCTTTCCTCTGGAGTAAACTAGACAGGCCGAGAGAGAGAGAGAGAGAGAGAGAGAGAGAGAGAGAGAGAGAGAGAGAGAGAGAGAGAGAGAGAGAGAGAGAGAGAGAGAGAGAGAGAGATCATGCTGCATGGGCAACACATGGTCTCTAAATTCAGCCCAGGCTTTGTGTTATGGAGAGATAACCCCATTTTACAAACTATCGTCTGTCAAGACGGCAAGGTGCCAGTCAGTCAGTCAGTCAGTCAGTCAGCAGCACCGGTACAAATAGTAATACAAACATCACTGTCAAAGATCCACACAGTAGCTTAGAGAGTTAAGACGGAGCTATACAGAGAACACCAGACAGGAGAGACACAGGCACTATATGTAGCTTGACAACAGGACACACTCGTGTCAACTAAGAGGTCATTGAGTGCTGATGAGCGAGGGTTTCCCAAGAGTATAGGGAACTCGCCTCTCGAGAAGTAACTGGAGAATACCAGTTACTTGAGTTAACTAACCAAGCGTGCTGGGACTCTACGCACGCAAACTCGCCAGCGCACGAAGGACTGAATGTCCGTGGTTCAACGCGCAACTACCATCGTGCCTCAGACTGGGACAAGGACTGATAGAGAGCAGACGTGTTCGCTAGGAACCTTATATAGTTTATCAGCAATAGTGTTAGCTAGGCTTTAGATTCCAATTAGTTAATAGTATCATTGTTTTCACCTCTTACATGCATCTGTGAAACATACCATGTTGTTAATTATCCATGAAGTATTCCGCTCGCAGAACTTGTGTGTAAATAGCTCTAAATAAAAATGTATCCTTTTGTAAACCACACGAGTTATTGATTCGTGTCGTGCAAAAGTAGGGAGTCCTGAATTACCTGTCGCAAGTAGGTTGCTGACAGGGATGACCCATTTGGTGTCAGAAGTTGTCTGAACCAACGTCTAAAGACTCTAAAATTATTTTGTGGTGTTAAAATTATCCAAACGTGAATTATTTATTATAGAATGTTTGAAATAGAATTTTTTTCGAAAATGAACACCAAAATACTTCAAAAAGTAACATTTGTGGAGTTTGAGCCACAATTAAATGAAAATAATTTAGAAATTGTGTAATTCTGTGAAAAGTGATAGCAAATGTTGATGAATTTGGTTAAATGAATATATGTACAAATATGTTGCAAAGTTATCCAGCACACCAACGTACATTTCATTTTGTGTGATACAGCCATCAATGTCAACATTCATCACATTTAAGAGTATATTAGCTACTAAATGGAATCGATAGAGCGTAGTCATACCAACCAGAAGGAAAGTGAAGACAAGACGACAGTGACACTCATACGAGGTTTCATCTTACAAATCATGACAAGCATTGATACTATCATATCATTCATCCATTAACATCATTATCATTATCCAAATTACATTTGCTATTGATCAGCCACATGAAAAATGAACATATATTTGTAGTATATACATATTTTCTAAAGTATTGATGCTCTACTAAACAGAAGCGTCAGTTCTCCAATCAAGTCAATCATTTTGTGTAAGGAAGTCAGCGGTGGAACATCCCAAGTGCCAAGTTTTTCCAACCGATTAGATGAGTATATTTTCGAATAATTTTGATACTGACCATTTTAACGATGCATTTTTATTTTCAGTGACAATGTAAATGAACTAACATATAATTATACAACTATTGTGTGAGATTGAAATATTATTATTGTGAAATAACATAAAATCATAAAATGGCATCGTTAAATGACTGCATCCAGGCAGGCAAGGCACTAGGCCATACTGGACAGGAATTAGAAAAATGGGTTGATCAAAGATATAAAGAAGAAATTGCACAAGCAGAGAGAAAAGCCGCTATAGATAGAGATGAAAGAGCACTAGGAAGACAACATCAAAAAGAATTGAAAGAAGTAGAGGAAGCCACTAAAGTAAAGATGAAAGAGTTAGAGATAGAGTCAAACATTCAAATAGCCTCTAGTAAACAAAAGAGCCAAGAGGAGCAAAATAAATTCTCCAAATATAAGGCCTTATCAAGCCATACAGCGTAGGCGATTCCATATCTGCATGGACGGAGAATATAGAGTTTCAACTTAAGACTCATAAAATACCTTTGACAGATTGGGCAATGATCTACATGAGAAATCTCAGTGGTGAGCCATTAAAAGTGATAGAATCAATACCTACAGAACTAAGGAGTGACTATCAATACATACACGATAGAATTGTGCAACATTTCTTACTTGACGCTCAGGGGTATCAGATTCAATACTCACAGTTAAGACCCAAACCTAGTGAAACCTTCTTAGATTACGTCTCTAACGTGCAGAGCACATTTAACAAATGGACTAAGGCGGCAAAAGTGGGGGGAAAACTACGATAAACTGCAAGATCTAATGGTAATGGACAAAGTAATATCCACTGTCCCTACCCCGTTTGCAAAGTTCCTCCAACAGGCAGACATAGAATCCATTCAAGAGCCAGAAAAACGTGGGTCTGCTTACTTTTCTGCAAATCGTGATATTTTAAAACCAACATCCATGAAACTGAGATCACTGCCTTCGTAAAAAACGAACCTAATAGATCGTATAGGCAAAAAGAGTATCATAGGAAAGACCAGCCCTATCAAAAACCTCCACGATGTGGATATTGCAATTTACATCATCCAAGTTATTCTATGTGCGATAAAAAAAAAACGCATATCCATCTCATTTAGAAACAGTCATAACGAAGCAAGAGAATAGAAGAAACTCGTTCAAACATGCTGTCAAATGTTATTTTTGTTCGAGCTATGGACACTATTCTGCAAAGTGTCTGGGCAGATAAAGGATGAAGGCAAACAATGCTATGCTCATCGATACGTCATCAGACGATGATAGTGTGATAGACTCTGAACTTGAGAATGTGCTACCAGAGAATGTGTGTGAAAGTGTTGCAGTAGTTACTGATATACTTGATTTCAATCAATGTGATACATGTAACAGGTTTCATGCGGATGGGAAATTAAAATGTGGTCACGTTATTCCATATTCCATCGAAGATACTAGCGCAGCTAATGCCTCCAGAGGTAAATTGAAGTTCTACGATGCACTGGTAAATAACCAACCATGCCATTGTTTACTGGACAGCGGCAGCACTTTACTTGGCCTGAGAAAAGAACTGGTGAAACCAGAAGATTACACGGGTGAATTTGTCAAATGCCGGACTTTCTCTGGAACAATAGAGAAATACCCACTGGCAAAAGCGCATATAAATACCCCGTTCCTTACCGGCACATTTACGTGCGCAATCCTGCAAGACCCTTGCACGGATCTTATTTTAGGATGTCTAGACTCAGTAAAGAAATGTACTAACGATGATATATTAGCCTGGAAGGAAACGAACCTTGCTAACGCTGTAACAAGGTCAGAAACGCAAACACATTACACTGACCTGCAGAACGAGATGTTACAGCTGTTAACACCTTGCGGTGCTACTAACAATAATACTCGACAAGAATTTATCGAGGCACAACGCACCGATCAAACTATCGCACCTTATTTTAGATTGTTAGGTGAGCGAGCGAAAGTGACCAAAAATGCATCTTGGTATTTTAGAATACACAACGGAATTCTCATGCGTTATTACACAAATAATAACCATGAAATTCAGCAAACGGTGTTACCTGTAACATACCGACAAACTGTGCTGAAAATCGCACATGAGTCACCGTTTGCTGGACATTTGGCCTATGACAAAACCAGAGCCAGAATTTTGTCACATTTCTACTGGCCTAAATTCTGTTCTGATATAAAAAAAAAAATTCTGTCGTTCATGTACTATTTGTCAACATCTTGTAAGAAAGGGTAAGCATGTGACGGCCGAAGTTCAACGGTCATTGTTGGCATCGAGACCATTTGAGTGTGTTGATATTGTTGGACGATATTGTTGGACCCCTGAATCAGGTGTCGAACAAGGGAAACCGTTTCATACTGACGCTCGTGGATACATGTACCAGGTGGATCGAAGCAATTCCACTAAAATACATCACCTCCAAAGATGCTGCAAATGTATTTTTGCACTTATTTTGTCGCTTTGGTTTTCCGCGAACGATTTTATCGGATCGGGGAACCCAGTTTATTTCGGCTGCTATGCAAGCCTTAACAAAATTGTTAGGAATACAGCAGCATTTCTGTACACCGTACCACCCAATGAGTAACGGCATCATAGATAAAATTAACGGGGATCTGAAACACATGCTGGCAAAAATAACAGCCGAAAACCCAGCTGAATGGGACACGCTATTACCAGCTGTGCTTTTTGCCCATCGAGAAATTCCGCACTCAAGTACGGGTTTCTCACCTTTCGAACTAGTGTATGGGGCGAACCCTCGTGGACCCCTATCAATATACCATCAGCTAATTACTAGCTTACCAGAAAATACAACACCTGTAACACCATATGAGATGGTAAATGACACACGCGATAGAATCATGAAAGCGTGTGAAATAGCCAAAACATCTTTGGAGAAGAAAGGACAAATGTACCGCGAGTATGCAAATAAGGGTGCTAAAACAATACACCTAGAACCGAATCAGAAAGTTCTACTGTTGCTACCAGACAAACGTAATCTGTTGCTAACATCTTGGCAATGACCATTCAACGTCGAACGGAAAATATCAGATGTCGACTATGAAATATCGATAAAGGGAAAATTAAAGATATTTCATATCAACATGCTGAAACCATATTTCTCACGACAGGAACTACCGACAGACGAACAAAATGCACTCACACCAGTCAATCGGACGACAGACGTACACAACGCAACTACACTAGGTAGGGCGACACACGACAGCGACATCGCAAATACACTTAGCCAGGTAACAGCACACGCAGCTAATACCACAACAGTACTTAACCAGACAGATGACGACGGATTAGAATTACCAGTCCCTACTGTAGACACGACTGGGACCATTGACAGCATACGGATAGAAACCAAACTTACGGACGAGCAACGATGACAGATAATAGAGCTAGTGACAGAATACAGGGACATTTTCTCAGACATCGCAGGAAAGACAGACAGAATACAGCATTCCATCATTCTGACTGATACCACCCCTATCAAATGTCGACCTTATTCCATCCCTCTAAATTATAGGGCAAATCTCGACAAGGAAATACTATCTCTTGAGTCGAGTGGAATAATTCAAAGATCACAGTCAGATTATTCCTTTCCTATCGTTCTTGTCACTAAAAAGGACTCAACAATTCGCCTCTGTGTCGATTTTCGACGTTTAAACAGAGTGACAAAGATCGATGCTGAACCAATCCCAGCATGCGAAGATTTGATCCTGGATATGTCTACATCTCGTATATTTTCCAAACTCGACCTCACTCGAGGTTACTGGCAAGTTCCGATGGAAGAAAATTCAATTCCTTTGACAGCTTTTTCTACACCTCTAGGACTCTATGAGTGGCGCTTTCTCCCTTTTGGCCTTCGTAATGCTCCTGCCACTTTTGTACGTCTTACTAGGGATCTTCTCCACTGGGTGACCAATACGTCTACATACATAGATGACATATGTGTTCATACTGAAGACTGGACGTCACACCTACTGAAACTTCGACAGGCTACGATTATTCGGTCTTACCGTCAAACCTACTAAGGTAGAGCTGGGCATGGAGGAAATTGACTTCCTAGACCATACCATCTGCAGAGGCCAACTCAAAACAGACGAGAAAATAGTCACGAAGATTCTTAATTTGACTATGCCAACGACCAAGAAACAGGTCCGAAGTCTACTTGGTCTTGTATACTATTATCGTAAATTCATTCCCAATCTGGCGGAAATCACCAGTTTTTTCAAATATTTTGAAAGCTTCGGCTAAATTAGATGTAAATGATGCAAAGTTAATTGGCTCATTGTCAAAGTTGAAATATTTATTCAGTGTACCACCTATTTTACGTTTACCCAATCAAAATCTTACCTATTTTCTCCGCACAGACGCAAGTGCGATTTCCATATCTGTTATATTGGGCCAGTTTTACGACGGGAAGTTCCACCCTGTGATGTACGTAAGCCGTAAAATCAGCCCTGCTGAATCGAGATACTCAGCATCTGAATTGGAGGGCCTCAGCGTGATCTATTGTGTGGGAAAACTGCATAGGTTTCTGGCAGGTACAGAGTTTGTAATCCAATCCGACAACTCTCCCCTTGCAGTAATGCAGTCTGGCATCGCTCAAAACAACAGGGTCTACAGATGGTCCTTAATATTGGCAAACTATGCCTTTACAATCCAACATTTGAAAGGATCATTGAACTCTTTGGCAGACATTTTACGTAGACCTTCAAATATAGAGGTACCTGAAGTACAGGAGAAGGGCGAAGATTTATCACCAGAAACAGTGACACTGTAGTTATGAATGAAATCAGTGCCGTGTGTGATAAAAACTTACACTTTGAAGTGCGTTAATATCGCCAGTCGACTAAAATGTGCAAGAGAAACAGTGCCATTATGAGTAAATGAACAGGCACATTAGTTATATTGCTACAGCGCTAACACGTAAATAAGCAATAAGTACATTAAAAGTGTTAGACGTGAACCTACAGAAACTAGTAGGGAACTTTATATATACCACTATCCTGAAAGGAGAGCATATAAGACTGTGGTGAATTGAACTATGTTATTACACTAGTCTACAAGGAACAGTGCTCTAACATTACACCGTACAGGAGGACGTTAGTGTAGTTATATATAATTGTGATATGTATAGTACATTGTTTTTTTAAACAGTGCGCATAACCTCATTGTGTATATGTATAATTGTAATGCAAATGTTCAATTAAATATATGACATTATTTATGTTAGTTTATAGTTACAAGTAACTAACATTTACTTAAAAACCTCATTTAGATTAATACTAACGTTAGAAATGCAATTATTAGACATTACTTTATCACATCACCATGTAAACATAATCATTTATATATTAATTTCCTTAAAATATCATTTCTAAACTAACCCAATCATTGCAAAATTATTATCATTTCATTTACCAATAGTACTATAAGGTAACTAACCCACTTTGCTTAAATGTAGTTAATTAATTAGGTTATTTCCCTTAAGTTAATTTAGGACATCACACGAAATCACTATAACTTAGTTAGAGTAGTTAGTTTCATATGATCGGTAACAAACCATCATCATAAACGTGTATAATATTTTGTATAGATATGACGCGGGCAAAGAAATAGCACAGTCATGTGGCGTGAACACTTGTACGATTCAGCCAAGTATTTATTGTAAATATGCAATGTTCATTTATGTATTATTATGAACCATATTTTAAAGTCGAATGAATGTTTTAACATAAGTATGGGATGAAAGTATGGAACGAAAGATGTATAATAGGAGAGGAGTGAATGAAGACAAAGTAAACATTGACTGAGAGAGAGAGAGAGAGAGAGAGAGAGAGAGAGAGAGAGAGAGAGAGAGAGAGAGAGAGATTTAGCGGAATTTTTTTCTCCGCGCAAATCTTCTTATTATGACTTGTCTGTGTCAATCTGTGTAACCAATGTGTTGTTCAGTTTAAGTGTGTAACTGCTATACTTTAGAAATAGTAGGGGTAAATAGAGAAAGTACTTTAAGCATCTTAAAACGAAATTGTGGTCATAAATAAAAGTAACCGACATTTGTAGCCACAATAATCCGATTTACGGCGCTCGAAGTCATACATACATGTAGAATAGAAACACATACACATGTTAGCAAGTTAATTACATTGTAGTTTAATGAATAACACGCAAACAAACAGGAAAACAAACACATAAAGGTTGCAGTCACTATTTATTTCAAAGAACGGTAACTCGAAACAGGGGACACAATAACTTCTTTAAAAAACCTGAATGTAACATGGAAAATATTTCTTCACAAATGGAAGTTTAAAGGTGAAGAGTAGAACCTAGAGCATACGAGTTGGTACTGATATTATAGGGGAACATGAACATGTATGCTCATGTGTTGTTCTCGTAACAGAGACAACTTGTAGCGGGTTGTCATTTTGGGCAATTTGAGGACAGGTCGAGACATAAGTCAACGGGCAGAAGTCAAAGGACGTAGGGTCAAACGACGGAAGCCAGGACATAATAAGTCGTAGGACAACGGTTCCGGATCAATACAATTCCCAATAATATAATAGAGGTATATCCAACTATAATGATGTGATGCACTACTCAATTAGCCGAGTGAATCAATATAACAGTGTGAAAAGGCAGAGAAGAGAATTTGTTCTATCCCCAGAAGAGATACTTAAACTGATGAGATCTTTGACAAAATTGGACAGCCAATTTTTCGGTGACCAATACGTGTTACATACAGGAGTTAAACGGTTGTAACACTACACGCAGAGGAGAGGAGTGTGTCAAAGATCCACACAGGAGCTTAGAGAGTTAAGACGGAGCTATACAGAGAACACCAGACAGGAGAGACACAGGCACTATATGTAGCTTGACAACAGGACACACTCGTGTCAACTAAGAGGTCATTGAGTGCTGATGAGCGAGGGTTTCCCAAGAGTATAGGGAACTCGCCTCTCGACAAGTAACTGGAGAATACCAGTTACTTGAGTTAACTAACCAAGCGTTAACTAACCAAACTCGCCAGCGCACGAAGGACTGAATGTCCGTGGTTCAACGCGCAACTACCAGCGTGCCTCAGACTGGGACAAGGACTGATAGAGAGCAGACGTGTTCGCTAGGAACCTTATATAGTTTATCAGCAATAGTGTTAGCTAGGCTTTAGATTCCAATTAGTTAATAGTATCATTGTTTTCACCTCTTACATGCATCTGTGAAACATACCATGTTGTTAATTATCCATGAAGTATTCCGCTCTCAGAGCTTGTGTGTAAATAGCTCTAAATAAAAATGTATCCTTTTGTAAACCACATGAGTTATTGATTCGTGTCGTGCAAAAGTAGGGAGTCCTGAATTACCTGTCGCAAGTAGGTTGCTGACAATCACCAAAAGTAACAAAACTACCAACAATAAAATGATCATTAACAATAACATCATCATCAACGATAACATCACCAATTATACTACCATCAACAGAACCACCACCAACAATAATAAAACCAACAATAATACCACCAACAATAATACCACCAACAACAATACCACCAACAACATTAACACCACAAACAATGACACCATCAATAATAACACCGCCAACAATAGCAACGCCAACAATAACACCACCAACAATAACACCATCAACAATAACACCGCCAACAATAACACTATCAACAATAACATCACTAACAATAACACCACCAACAATAATACCACCACCAAAAATAACACCAACAACAGTAATATCACCAATACTGACATCACCAACAATAAAACCACCAACAAAAACACCATCAGCAATAACACCACCAACAAGCGGTTCAACCCCTACACCGGACAGCTGGACTAAAATGTTGACCTGCCGTCCTTAACGGGGCGACTTAAATTACAAGTAATTCTGAAGTCGGAGTGGGTTCGTCTGATGGCAAGGGACACTGTTAATAGGGAAAGATAATAAACACGCAAAGTTCAGCCCATCACTACTATAAATAGTGCGTATGGACTACGCCTGAGTTCAAAGCGAGCGAGCGCAAAAAGCAAACACAAACCAACAGCAATAATACCACCAACAATAACATCACTAACCATAACACCACCATCAATAACACCACCAACAATAACGCCACCATCAAAAATACCACCAGCAATAACACCACAAATAATAACACAACTAGCAATAACATCACCGGCAATAACATCATCAACAATAAGATCACCTTAATAACACAACAAACAATAACGCCACGTGCAATAACTCCACCAACATTAACACCATCAACTATAACATAACCAACAATAACACCACCAACAATAACGCCACCATCAACAATACCACCAGAAATAACACCACAAATAATACCACAACTAGCAATAACATCAACAGCAATAACACCATCAACAATAACATCACCTTAATAACACAACAAACAATAACGCCACGAGCAATAACTCCACCAACATTAACACCATCAACTATAACATAACCAACAATAACACCAAGAACAATAACGCCACCATCAACAATAACACCATCAATAATAACACCACCAACCATAATACTTTCGGTAACTATAACACTTCGAATAATTTTAACAACACCCCAACAAAAACAGCTATGCCATCATCAACAACACTAAAATAACACCAACAGAAACACACTGTCACTGTCATCTGTCATTTACTGCCTATATAGTACCCTGCGGTGTGTGGCCAAAAACAATACCGACACTTTTGCACTGTTAAAAGTTTTAAAACTTGTAAAAAGTTTGCAGAAGCCATAATGATTAATCTGCAAAAGCCAATTTTGTGCAAACAGAAAGACATGTTAGTCAGTTTAAAATTTTCGTGGTAGACAATTGACATTACAGTGCGAACATTTGTATATTTCAGCTGGAAGGATTTATCTAGTTATTTTACTTTATGTTGTGTGAATTCTGCAGTATGTACTGACGAGATGCAGCAACATATGCCAGGCAATAAGTCGTGCAATCTATTGTTTGTGTCTTCCTTATTCAAATTCACTACCTCCCCCGATGTGTCTCCACCTTGCCGCGGTGGGGAGCTTGTGTGTCCCTCTGACCCCATGTGCTTGCCGATGGATGAAAACTACATATCGGACAGCTTATGGGATAGGGACCAGACTAAGAGAGACACAACCTGCTGCTCTTCGGGTAGACTGAGGTTAGGATAACAGTCAGAAGTTTAAATCAGGCGCACGAAGGCAAAAGATTTCGTCTGGACAATACTCAAAGGCTCTCTGTCGAGGGTTGAGGCTGAACGCTCTAAGCCACAAACCCTCGGATCTGAGAGCCGGGCCGATACCCACCCTCCGAAAATAGAGGCGAGATACTGAGCAAGCTACAAGCCCAGGTCTGATACCTGTTCGAAGGCTCTCAGCTGGGGGATATGAGAGATTCCCGAATGAGAGGGCCTGGCCGTTTCTCGTTCACTGCTGCACGGAGGTAAGGTGCTGAGCCGGCAGCACATGTAGCCTACCTCGTGAGCGAGTACAAAAAGTCAGAAAAGTGCCCCAGTCGAATGAAATGGTTACGAAAACGGTCTGTATCTAACTCATAGAGAGTGTAGACAAAAGTGGAAAAACGTCTCAATAACACGAAATGGAACGCACGGCTAGCGAATCCATTGCGTGGTCCGAAGCAACAGCAAAAGCTTACCGAGTGGATGTCGCCCGCAGTCTGACCGTTCCTGGTGTGTGCTTGAGCGACCAGTGGCAAGCGAGATGCCCGACACACGGAAGTGAGGAACTAACTTGGGTGAGCCCAGTCTCAAAGCAATATGTGCCGGCTCTGCAATTATGGAAGCCTTCTTGGGTAGCGAGGGAATGCCCATGGTCTGCCCCTGCCTTCCCTTGAGGGCCGACCGCGATGTCGTTGATCGTTCTATCTTGACCAGCTGAGATGAGGGCGACATCACAACAGTCTAACGTGCCTCGAAACCAGAGGAAGGTTAACCTCATTATAAAATGCCCGCCGGAAGTCGGAAGTGTCGTCCTACGGGTGGCAAACTAAAAATTGGCGCTACGCATTTACGTTCGAGTGAAATGTCTCGTCCGAATGTCTCTCGTGCTAGGAACAGCTCTGACTACCTAGTTTCCGAATGCCGCTCTTGTTCGGAACAGCTCTGACTAGGTAGTTTTCCGAATGTCTGTCGTGCCTGGAACAGCTCTGATGGGCGCAACGACAATCACATGTCCGAAAACTCGCTGAGTGGATACCGTCTGCAGACCGACCTGTCTGGTTTGTGCGGGAACGGCCCGTTGCGAACAAAATGCCCAATATACTGAAGTGAGGAATTAAAGCAGCCATGAGCAGGACGTGGCGATTCCCTCGGTGAGCCCAGCATCAGAGCGTTATGTGTCGGCTCTGCAATTATGGAAGCCACCTAGGATGGCGGAAAATGCCATGGATTGTCCCTGCCTTCATTTGAGGGATGGCTGTGCAGACTTCGACTGTTCCAACTTGACCAGCTGGGCGGTGGACAGTACCATAAAAGTGAGTCTCCCCGGAAAGCTAACCTAGTCAAAAATGCACGCTATAAGTCGGATGTGTTGGCCTAAGGGTTTAGATACAAGGGTGCCGACACACCGCAATCACATCTGAAAAAACACTCCGGATGAACGCAAAGAAGAAGAAGAAGAAGAAATTCACTACGGGAAAACATTGTTTAGAGCATCAACACTTTGAAATATATCAACAATAACAAGCTACTGGATTCAATTGTAGCGCACAGACTTGCTTGTGACTTGGAACAACTCGGCTGCCCCCCGCCCGCACTTGGAGGACACAGAAGTAATACAGAATCATGGCTCAATGCGGCGGTCTTGTCCATGACGTGTTTGAAGGGTTTCAGGTCAGAGAAGAGACACGTGAGGCCGACATAGACTTACAGGGCGCATACAGTGAAGTATCCTTAGAGTTGAGTTGAGCTAAAGGACCGACATAACTGCACTCAGGACATTCCAATACTCGCTACGTCCCCTTGTTCAACAGCCAGTAAAGAGTCATACTACTAATCGTTCCCCACCGCTATCTCATTAAAAGTTCTCCTGGTTTTCCCTCTCCGTTTTGAGATTCTTCAGAAAACTTGCCGATCCCAGGCAAAATCAATCTTTCCACATACGGGTTCTAAAACTGTTCCCCCGCCTTCTCCGCCTGGTTTTATGAGAACTTGATACAAATCCTACTCAAACTGGAAGTATTTCATTACCTTTTACAATGGATAGCTGTAGCCCTGCTTCAAAGAAAGATGGTGCTAAGTGTGGGAGTTGGTCTTCCTAGCTGATAACGATATCTCAAGGATTGCCGCAGGGTTTATCACTGTTACCGGTATTATTCAATGTGTGTACGGTGCTGATTACTGAACAATAGCCGGACGGGAGGGGCAGGACTGTCATTTACTGGCGATATTCTGGTGTATCTGCAAGGTAGAGATAGACAGGCGATTACCAACGCCATGTAGGGATAACTGTATAGAATTTACTCCAGATGTGTCGATTCCAGTGGCCTTGTCACACCAGTTACATGGTTCTCCTTAAACTATCATATTGTTAAAACAGACCTGCCAGTAGTGATAATGGACGGGAACATTATGACCAGAACCAAGTCGATGACATATCTGAGCGTGAGGTGTCATCGTAGTCTGTCCGTCAGAGAACATGTTATATGAACGATTATGTTATAACAAAAGCTCGAAAAGGTCTTTCAGCAATGAGAGTCATTGCAGCTTCCAATATCAAGCAAAGACTGCTAATACTTCTGTTCCAAGGCTGGGACATCCATCCATCGTGTAAGCCATGGCCATTCTCACTGCCAGTCCTACACAGAGTAGAAGACTTGAAAAAGATACAACATGAAGCCATGCGCAATATTTTAGGCTGTACGAGAAGTACGAGAGACAACGGTTGTGCAGTAACTTTCCGACCATGAACCACAAGATCAAGATCTGAAGGGCTCGTGCATATTTGAAAATAAGTGCAAATAAGCAGCACTCTCTGGATCAAGCTATATTCAGAGAAAATGGTGACAGACTAAAAAGGGGCAAATCATGGATGGGTCGGGTGGAAAATGTTGTCAGTCAGATCTACACTCTTTCCTGTATCAACCGCGGCAAGGAATGGGTGCATGTGCCTCTAGTACTTCATTGCACCATCTTCTGCATTGTCACACTTGACAGGAAGTGCAGAGGACAGAATCCTGCTGCTGTCATTGCAGAGGTCACCGCTCTTTTCAGTGAACAATCATAGGATTCCGATGTGCTCATCTATACAGATGGATCTGTTATACAGCAGCAGAGAAGTGCGTGAACATTCACGGCACTTTCAGCGGGCCGACCCGTTCAAGAAGCCATTGGTTCCTTCTCTATGACCACGAGCAGCATGACGATGGAGATCATGACAGTAACACGGGCTTTCAAATGGCTGGGATCACAGAACTATACCAACGTGTGAGTGTGTGTGTGCGCGCGTGTGTGTGTGTGTGTGTGTGTGCGTGTGTGCGTGCGTGCGTGTGTGTGTGTGTGTGTGTGTGTACACACTAAGTGATGCAATGTCTATGATCCGAAAGGTCGAGGCGGGTTCTGTACGTAGACAGAGGACTAAATCGCTGCAGAAATCTGTTGTCCGTAGAGCCACCTTCATCTTCGTTCCGGGACACGCGAGAGTTGAGGGAATTGAACGAGTTGATAAACTTGCTGGCTTTGTATCCTCTGCAGATGGATAGCCCATGGAGCGTGCCGATGTTAATAATGCCCTTTCAGAGATGTCGAGAGAGGAGGGCTTTGCTGCCAGCGAATCCACATCATTGTCCAGCAAGAGATATTCTCTGGTAAAAGTTAGTGCGATCATACACGAGATGCACATCGGGAGAACGAGGGAGCTAGTCAAAAAACACAGAAGTGGCACTATTAGCCCCCGGACGCTGATACTTATGTTGGGGGGTGTGGGATATGAGCACCTGTAGACTTGTCGGGAGTGCAGGGCTAATAGCCCAAAAGATAACAGTTAACAATAACGACACCACCGGTAATAACAATACCAGCAATAATAATAATAATAATAATAATAATAATAATAATAATAATAAAAACAATAATAATAATTAATAAGAACAAATAAGAACAAAAAGAATAGCCCTGTCAATAACATCAATATCACCTACAAACAATACAATACAATACAATATAATACAATATAATACAATACAATACAATAAATATACACAGTCTCCCAAAATATCAGTGGCGTATCGCAGTTTTATCACAACGAAGGCACCTCCTGTTTTTTGACATTGTGACCTCCATAAGCTAAAAGTAAAGAACGCATGTACGAGCCACTGTTTTCATTGGTTCAGGTGAAGGTCAGCGGGCGTGGTTAATTCCCTCTCTCCCCCTGGCATTTTTTTTTTAAACAGTGCATGATAGTCTGGTGGAGTAGATGTGATGGTTAGTCGAGCCACGAAGGTGTGCCAAAAAATGAAAGTAAAACCGAAAACATTAACAAACCGACAACTGGCTATCATTGCAGGGCCGTATGGAAAAATCAGCTGGGTTGAAAGAGAAGGTACATTTTTTTCCCCACAGGTTTCTTATTTTTTTTTTCTTTCCTTCCATCCTATGTTAAATTACTGGGGGGGGGGGGGGGTGTGTGTTTCTGTCTGTCTCTGTCTGTGTGTCTGTGTGTTTCTGTCTGTCTGTGTCTGTCTGTCTCTCTGCCTGTCTCTCTGCCTGCCTGCCTGCGTTCGTGCGTGCGTGCGTGAGTGCGTGCGCGCGTGTGTGTGAACAGCCTGACGCTGATTTTTATACAATGGTATGAGTGCCGGTCGTTCAGAAACCACTGAACGTAAACTTGCCAAAAAAATCCTAAACAGCTAAAAAATACTGGGGTTGACTGCGTCGTCCTGAAAAGATATGCAACTAACTAACTGAAGTCTGAGTGGGTTCGCCTGATGACGAGGGACACTGATTATAGGAAAAGCTCATCCACACGCAAACATTAGCCCAGTACACTAAAAGAAGCAGTACATGTATGGACTACTCTTCAGTTCAAAGCGAACGAACAAAACACCCAACAACAACAAATTAAGACAGATACAAGCATGATTGTTTGGTCATACAATGGCAAGAAAGGTGTTAGAAAACATATGTCGAGCGGAAAAACCAGTGAGAGAAGTGGAAGGAGCAGACTAAGAGAAATGATCCCGGGTGGACTAAGACGGTAAAATATTGGGATATCATCAGCAGTATTTATGCAGAACACCAAGAACTGAGATCTGTGGAGAAACATGAACGCCTACGCCAGCTGGCAGGGCACAGGATGATGATGATGATGGTTGGTGATTCTCCAGTAAGGCTGACTTGTAAATCTTAAGTTCGATGTATTGGCGTCCAGGTGGTCTGAGCAGGGAATGGGCTGACATCTAGTTTAGTTTAGTTTAGTCGATGGATCAACATCACGGCACACGGGTGTAACCCATTGTCATAACACTCCCTGGGGTGAGGGGAACCTGCTATCACACTGTAACAACGGGATGTCTTTAGCCCTGGGACTTAGGTGACCTCAGTCCACAAAACCCCTACAGCCTTTGGATCACTATCTCCCTCACTAACAACCAGGGGACGTTATCCTTTTCAAACCTCGTCCTGAATTCATGACACAACTCTGCTATTTAACTATGTTAACAATATGGTGTATTATACCAGATGAATGAGAATGATGATGATGATTCCGAGATAGGCCTCGCGGTATGTATGCGAGACGAGACATGACAAAGTTCGAGTAGCCTTCAGGAGAAAGTGTCATCATCGTCACGGCCTCAAGTATCACACTATGTGGTAAGTCGGACACGCTCACCAAGTATATCAGGCCTCCAGCCAGGTATAGGCTTCTCCCCTTGGACAGGATGGCTGGCGAGTCGACTCACTGGTGTAGATGACGTCACTGAAGTCTGGACCACACTAGGATAGGGCACAATACTGTCTCTCGTGTGGCGGTGGACTTAGGACATTTCTCTGGAAAATTCCGGAAGTGTAAATGGCACTGCTAGTCTAGCGAGATGTGGATCTTCCACTCAATGGTAGTAGCAGTCACAACTGTCTATGCGACCAGCGTCGATCATCTGACTCATAGCGAAGATATCACAGCACAGAAACATCCCTCGCTGAATAGTGGCGCTGTAGAAAGGGTCACTGCAGATAACAGTCCTTTCCTCAATATCATGCACCACAAGGTACCAGGCACTTGGTAGTGAAGACATCATGGCTAGCTGGCATGAAGCAGTCAGTCAGGGTCACAAATGGGACATTAACAACATCAAGATACTTGCCCAGCTGAAGTAACGAACAAGGCAATATGGTGCTGTCATGGCGAACAACCTGGTATATCAGACGTGGAGTGGGCGGTGAGTTAGCTGGGCCCCATACTGAGACGTAACTTTCGGTGGTAAGTACCTCTCGCTGTGGAGGTGGGCTTACAAGCTGTTAACACCGGCACTCGTCATAGTCCGGATCACTGGACTCGTCACCAGATCGTCGCTCTGCTCTCATCAAAGTAGAACCTGGGGAAGACAACACTCAGTGAGAGCAACATGAATCAGACTTACCAACAGCAGATACACTTAAAACCCGCTTACTCAGACGGGTGGACCCTTCCCATAAGGGCCGTACTCCTTCATTGGCTGCTGTAAAGGTCGAGGACAGACTGGACCTAGAACCAAAGCGGCAGCTGTCCACCTGCATCCTCTTTCCCAGACGAACGTAGGGCTAGGCCAAAGTTTGGTGTCTGAGAGATGGTGCGATGCTGAAACACTGCTTTATAACATACATGGTTAGTGAGTTAGTTGTACTGATAGACAGAAGGGACCTGAAGGAGGGCCGATAGTAGAAATTCCTAAACCCCCTTCCTGTTATCCGCCACAGCAGATCTCGTACCATGCCGTAGGTACAATCCACTAGATCAAATTAAATATACAGGGTGATCCCCCTGTACCAGAAATCCACACACCGTTCCCCCTCCCTGGTCCCAGGTCGGGGCATTTAGAACGGTGTCATGTTCCATATGAACAATTCTGTCGCAACGGTCCCGTTCCCCATTGTCTCTATCTCAGGAATCCACTATATATTAAGCTGGTATTCCGTCGAGGGATATTAATTAAAAGACAGATATGAGGAAAGCCAAGAAGAAAGCCAGTGGTCGCCCCACCATGTGACATGAAGTTCGACTCCCGGTACGACCTTGAAAAGACCTCTGCGGTTTCGGCCGACCGGTGTAATCGATTTGTCTAACTCGCCCGAGCTCATCGATATATTATTCGATATAGCCAATGCTACTCTTTAATCTACTTCCGGTAGCGCTTCGGTTAACGGTTCGGCCACGCCGGACATGCCGACGCTCAAGGTTATGAAGTCGGCCATGTGTGAACTCAAATTACAGGTCTAGTTTCCCTGAACCCAATTTGCCCGATCTACAATGGCTGTAAATAAGCCGCACGCTGCTAACCAACGAAATATCTTTACCGTACAACACTGGTAAACACGTGTTTGCAATAGGCTTAAATTACAGGCGTAACACAAGCCTACAAATGTTCACACCTGACCTACTTTCTCGCGACTGTCAGTACACGCGTCAGCTCAATTTCACAATTCGAATCTCCAACACCGTACTAAATAAAAAGGTTGTACACGTACCTTCAACAAAACAGCACTACTTATGAAAGGTGGAGCTGTTGTTACTGCTTAAATTACAGGCGTAACACAAGCCTACAAATGTTCACACCTGACCTACTTTCTCGCGACTGTCAGTACACGCGTCAGCTCAATTTCACAATTCGAATCTCCAACACCTTACTAAATAAAAAGGTTGTACACGTACCTTCAACAAAACAGCACTACTTATGAAAGGTGGAGCTGTTGTTACTGCAACGGGACATGATGTCAGGGCTCTTCAAAACCCGTCAAGACACTTGGCGTCCACTCTCCATTACTTAGCACTGGCCAAAATGTCGACTGACTTCCAGCAACCTTTGTTCCCAACTGAACTCTTTGTCTGGGACGATCGACTGCGGCTGCGTCAGACATGCGCAGTCCGTAGTGTCTAACCAACGGTTCCGCCACCCAAGTTCTGGAATCTTCTTCGAGGGCGAGCAACGGCTCTGGTCGGGTTGTGTGAATTTACTGGTTCTTTCCCTTTCACCAGTCAATTTCCACCCGAATGCCCGATGTCTCAACGGACATTTACTTGCCGAAAAAAAAAACCATCCCGAGGCGGACCGACTGAGTTCCGTGACACCCAAAAGTGCTCCGTTCTCCTCCTAACTCAAACCTGAGTCTGGAGAAACTCAGCTCAGTGCACGAACTCTGTAGCACCGGCGAGGTTCATGAAACATTTTGGGTAGATTTTTAACTCACAATATTGCCTGGACAACGCCGTTAGGCTACTCTTTTTCGATTTCCAACTGCCAAGGAATGTTTTACGTGCGCAGCAATACACACGGGCGTCCGATCTCACCACCCAGAGACCAGGGAAATGTTATTACTAGAAGTCCACGTGAAATAAATCCAGGTCCTCACCGGGGTTTGAACCCGGGACCTCCAGCACTCGAGGCGGACACCATACCTCGAGACCATGCAACACCCAGGCTGACATCTGTCGGGGTGAGGTTTTTGTGAGACTTTCCTTTCAACCCATACCAAAGAGGAGCGGTTGGCCGAGTGGCTACAACGTGGAGTTCAACCTCAGGGAGACCCGAGTTCGAATCCTCGGGAAGGCGTGGATTTATTTTTCTGTCTGGGTAATAAAAAACAACAATAATACATACCTGCACAGTTGTGGCGACAGCATTAGCCAGGCGGCCTGTATTCCTCAGGCTCAAGTTCTCCCCCCCCCCGCAACACTCTGTCCTACACCTCAAATTACTATAGGGACAGTAAAGGGCAGCTTTTATGATACTAATGTACAACATCCATGACCAGTAAAAAAGTACAACATCCTTGACCAGTACCAAAGTACTACATCCACGACCAGTACCAAAGTACAACATCCACGACCAGTACCACAGTACAACATCCATGACCAGCACCAAAGTGCTACAACCACGACCAGTACCAAAGTACTACATCCACGACCAGTACCAAAGTACTACATCCACGACCAGTACCAAAGTGCAACATCCACGACCAGTACCAAAGTACTACATCCACGACCAGTACCAAAGTACAACATCCACGACCAGTACCAAAGTACTACATCCACGACCAGTACCAAAGTACAACATCCACGACCAGTACCAAAGTACAACATCAATGACCAGTACCAAAGTACAACATTCACGACCAGTACCAAAGTACAACATCCATGACCAGTACCAAAGTCAACATCCACGACCAGTACCAAAGTACAACATCAATGACCAGTACCAAAGTACAACATCCATGACTAGTACCACAATACAACATCAATGACCAGTACCAAAGTACAACATCCACGACCAGCACCAAAGTACAACATCCATGTTCAGTACCAAAGTACATCTACCTGGATTGTGTCCCAGAGAGTACCTAAATCAACCCGAGCTAAGAAACCAGTCAGGGGTACATGACCAGTACTGAAACCTTACATCTGTGGAGCTGAATTGAGTCGAGAACCGACATCACAGTATTACTATATGAGTTCCATTCCTATCTTCAACAACCAGCGGCGAGTGTCAATGCTTATAGAACCAACTGCAGTCTCATTATGTGTCCTTGGGTATCTTAGGAGTGCTGAGTATCGGCCAGATCATTTGAGTCAGTCTCTCCCGCACCTTTGCCACCAGGTCGTGATGATGTGTCTGTTCTTCCACACTGTTCACATAATCAGAAAGGGCCTCGACCACTGTCAACTGCGGAAGTTTATGTCGGGATGTACTCAGGCCCGATTAAGCACATCACGTTCAGACTGGATGAGGTTAGGCCTAGAAGTGCTTCATCTAGAGCTCTCAGACATTTCATTTCAACTGAGTATACTCCAAGGCTCAGGGGGTTTCTATGGGTTATGTTAAATTAGTTGTATATCCTTTACGTAGCAGTCAACAACAGCATGTTTTGGGTTGTTTATGATTTCTTGGCAAGTTTACGTTCAGTAGTTTGCCATTGCTTTCTGAACGGCCGGCACTCATACCATTATGTACTCTGTACTCTGCCTGCCAAATCGGCCGCAGCTGTAGTTTGCTATTGCTTTCCGAATGTGTTCACTCTATGCGGAATTACATTCAGTAGTTTGCCATTGCTTTCTGAATATGTTCACTCTATACCAGTGTTTCCCAACCTTTTTTGTGCTATGCCCCACCTAAGCCTATGTAAAATTCTTATCCCCCCCCCCCCCCCAACATATGCATCATTTTTAATATTCAAATATTGAAATGTACACTAAAGAAACTTGAATTTTATTAGAAGGGCTCACGGTTCCCAGAGGGATCAGAGCCGCCCCTCCCCCCCCCCTTCTCCTAGGTCCCGCGTCCCTGTGTGTCGGTTATGTTGGGTGAATTTTATTTTATTTTTATATATTTATTTGGGGGGGGGGGGGGGGGGGTTACCCCAGACAAGCTGGTTCCGCCGAATCCCCCTTTTGTGTGTGGACCCTTAGTCTCACTGTGAGCTATTTTCCACAGTGGTCCACCAGGCCCACATCTAAGGTGAAGATATGTGATGGGTTTTTATTTGATCATCCCGGCCCCCGACCAGACCAGGCGCACTTCTGGGGAGGAGCAGCAAATGCACCCGGTCCTAACCAAAGGACCGATAATCACTAGGAAATTATTGAGCAAACTTAGTAAGTAAATTGTCAAAACATATAATGGAGATCTGACATTCAAGTACAAAATAATTTTAATGAAAGATTTTTCTATATTGTTTTAATTATTAGTAATTATTTAAATTTAGTGAGATCCTTGCGCTTGATGCTTGCTACAAAGAGATTTTATGCCAGGTTCCAATTTAATTAACTTCAGTCTCAAGTCTCCGCGTTTTGTTATATCCAGCCGATTTCTTCCATGTTCGAATTGCCCCCCTTAACAATCGAATTGCCCCCCTGTGGGGCGTGGGCCCCACGTTGGGAAACTTTGCTCTATACGGAATTACGAATTGTGCCCACAACCCAACGCCACAAAGCCTGCGAATGGGTAGAAACAAGATATACGCGTGTTTTACCAGGAGGCAAAGAACTGTAGCAGTGTAGCCTATCATGCACGTTGCAAGAAGCAACTAAAGAAGTTCGTCTACTTCATCTGGTAGAAAACTTTAGCTGCACAGTCTAACCAATTATGAACAAGTCGACACAGAGTTTGTGGCAGTTGTTTGATGGCCTATGCGCCATTGTGAGATGAAAGACAGAAGGAGAAGAGAAGAGGACAAGGTCAAAGTAAACCGTTGAAGAGAATCAGGGAGAGTACCCAAACTGAGATTCGAGAAATGAATTGATCAGGAAGCAGATGAGCACAGTGTCAGCAAAGGTACAGAGCAAAAGTAACAGGAAGACGGTTCGGTCATGTATCAGGACTACCAGCAAACACCACACACCGCAGACATGTCTGTTAATTGGTTACAGAGTGGGCAGGGTAAAAGGCAAATTCAGGCATGTGACTGAGTTAATGGTTGAGGCAACAGTCAACACCTGCTGCTACTGCTGATGCTGTACAACCACTGCTACAACATCAACAACTACACTATTACTACCACTATAATTACTACTACTACTACTACTACTACTACTACCACTACTACTACCAGTACTGCTGCTGCTGCTTTTACTAATGCTGCTGCTACAACTATTACTACTACAATTACTACTACTACTACTACTACTACTACTACTACTACTACTACTACTACTACTACTACTACTACCACTACTACTACTGCTGCTGCTGCTGCTGCTACTACTACTGCAACTACAACTACTACTACTACTACTACTACTACTACTACTACTACTACTACTACTACTACTACTACTACTACTACTACTATTACAACTACTACGATTATTCTGGCTACCGTACTACTACTATTGCTGCTGCTGTTACTACTATTACTACTACTACTACTCTACTACTACTACTATTACTACTACTACTACTAATACTACCACTACTACTACTACTACTACTACTACTACTACAACTACTACTACTACAGTTGCTGCTGCTGCTACTACTACTACTACTACTACTACTACTACTACTACTACTACTATTATTATTACTACTACTACTACCACTGCTGCTGCTGCTGCTGCTGTAATGCTTATTGTATCACCATTATTGCAACTACTACTATTGCTGCCACAGAGCGTAGAGAACAAATTGCCGGCTAACTCCAGGCGAACGAAAAGATTTAGTATCTGTACTGCGGTATCTTCACAATTTCTCTAAAGCGCCACATTTCTACAGCCTCTACGTGATTTCTCGCTAATCTGCTAATTGTGCAGACGTATATTTACTTGAGAATCCCTGTGATAGTTGACTGGCCGACCCTGGCTAACTCAGCTTTTCTAGAATAGCCAAGGTACGGCTGAGAGCAGCGGCATGGGCAGATAAACACAACCTGCCGTTTCATGTCAGATAAGAGTTGACAGGCATAAGCACACGGTTTGTGCAGAGTTATCGTTTCTTACATGCTGATCGATGCTGTGACATCATCGCCAATGTGGGGGTTCGTAGCGGGAACTAGAACATTGAATCTCTCTGTACGTGAGGAAAGCCTGAAAGAACTGAAAGAAAACGATTAACAGAAATTAAGAAAACAGTAAATGGAAATGGAAAAAAAAAAACATCAATTAATAGAAATGAAGAGAACAGTTTTAAAACATGAAGAAACTAGTTAATAAAAATGAAGAAAACAGTTGATAGAAATGAAGAAAACAGTTAATAGAAATGAAGAAAACAGTTTATAGAACTAGAACATCGGTGAATCTCTGTGTAGATGAGGACAGCATGAGAAAGCTGGAGAGGTCACACAATTAAGAAAAGAGATAAACGAATGATAAAGTCCATCTTCTGGAATCAAATGCTGGGTTTGACTGTGACGTCCCGTATTACACGAACAACAGCTGTTGTATATCTCTCGGTGTGTTCACTAGTGCAAGTTTCTCGGAGACTCCATGGGATCGTCATTTGAACTAAAGAGTTTATGCGCCGCTTACGGCAGTAAAGAAAAGCAGAAAAGGATTGAGCCATATGGGGTAAACCCGTTGCAATGAAGTCGACCCTTTTGCGGTTAAAACTCTTTAAACCATAATTAAGCTGTGTGTAAATATGGCCATTGGAGCAGCGACAGTAGAAAAGCTGGCACTCTTAGCTGGCGGCCCGGTGATTAGGGTCTCCGTGGCCAAATGGTCAAGCCATCAGCCTGGCGTCCTGAAGGTCGTGGGTTTGTTGTCGGACTGAGCGTTCACATCACGAGTGCCAGTTTCCCGAAGACACCCGATGGTCAACCGCGGAGCTATGGGATTCATGATTTGTTGGATACTCTAGGCAGGTGACTTATCATTCCCCGGAGAGAGACCTGGCCAGATGTGGTAACACCCCGGTGCAATGAAGCCGCTGCTACAGTCTTTATCCCTATTTAAAACCCTTCGTGTCGGAATTGCCCTAGAGGTGGGCATTTTTTTTTTAAAGTGTTCCCTTGTTTATCCAGTATGAAATTGATAACAGAAAATGAGAGCTAAGTGGGCTATAAACATGATGCTAGCAATAGATACTCAATACTCTCATAACGCGGGAAAGGTTATGCCAGCCTGACGGTCATGTGATTGAAATCCCTAACGTGGTGGATTTTAAACATTGACTGGGTTCCCGGGGACTGTCCAGCCTAAAATGGGTACCAGGGATGTCTTAGGAAGTAAAGGCAGCCTGTCTGTGTGATACTGGACCCATCACCCATGGGACTGTGTATTGGTCCACAATGGCGATGTCGTCACAGCATCGTTCAACATGTCAGAAACGATAACTCTGCATGAACCGTGTGAGCTGACATGAAACAGCGGGTTGAATTTATCTGCCCCTGTCGCTGCTTTCAGCCGTGCCTGGGTTGTGTCGGAGAAACAGTGGTAGCCAGAATAGGAGTATTCAACTACCTAAGGGATTCTCAAGGCAATGTATGCCTGCACAATCAGCAGATTAGCAGGGTAGTATAGATGTGGTGCTTCAGAAGAATAGTGAGAACACCTCTTGGCACCTCATCATTGCGTGGGCCCGGAATTAGGGCGCAATTTTGTTTCATGTATGAACTACATCTTCTGCAATTACTGTAAGCTTCTGCTTGACACCTCGCGTTGAAACAGATCATTAGGCCACAGAATCTGTCTTTAGCCTTTCCTACATCTGGCTACTGGGATCCATCGTTGCAGTAAATCCCAGAATTTGTTGGCTGTTTGCGATTTCTTGGTAAGATTACGTTGAGTAGTTTGTCATTGCTTTATCAACGACCGGCACTCATATCATTGTATGAAAGCCAACGCACGGTGGTCTGCTTCCAAATTGTCAGCAGCTATGTTTCGAACGCGGTATGCGGGATTACGAACTGCGCCCGTAACCTATTCGCCAGGGAGCCGACACAGAGATGGGATACCTTCAATATTTGAAAGTAAAATGGGGGGGGGGGGGGGAAACCCACCATTATGGCAAAGAAAAAGTGAACATCAAAATGTTATAATACAATAGGCTGAAAAATGTTTAACCGAGTCAGATAACACCAAAATGTGATATTACAAAATGTTTAACAGAGTCGAATTAACATAACTGGGGACTATCATAACCATCAGATGAAAGACGTATGACATACATTAAGAGCAAGTGATGACCAATCGGAAGCTGCATTTCAGAATATGAAAAATATCTTGCACACTAAGTCACTTCCATTGAATTTCAGACAGAGATTACTGAAATTGATATCGAACCTCAATAAGTCACTTCCATTCAATTTCAGAAGGGATTACTGAAATTGATATCGAATCTCAATAAGTCACTTCCATTGAATTTCAGAAAGAGATTACGGAAACTGATATAGATCCTCAATAAGTAACTATCACTGTACTTCAGAAAGAGATTACTGAAGCCGAAGTTGATGTCGAACCTCAATAAACCACTTTCATTGAATTTCAAAAGATTAAAAGTAGCTTATACAATAAGTCACTTTAATTTAATTTCAGAAAGAGATTAACAAAATTGATATCGCACCTCAATAAGAGACTTTAATTGAATTTTAGAAAGAGATTACGGAAATTGATATCGAACATGTTCTGTTGTATGGCAGCGGAGCATGGCATGTGTCACTACCATTGAATTTCAGAAAGAGATTACGGAAATTGATATTGAACCTCAATAAGTCACTTCCATTCAATTTCAGAAGGGATTACTGAAATTGATATCGAATCTCAATAAGTCACTTCCATTGAATTTCAGAAAGAGATTACGGAAACTGATATAGATCCTCAATAAGTAACTTTCACTGTACTTCAGAAAGAGATTACTGAAGCCGAAGTTGATGTCGAACCTCAATAAACCACTTTCATTGAATTTCAAAAGATTAAAAGTAGCTTATACAATAAGTCACTTTAATTTAATTTCAGAAAGAGATTAACAAAATTGATATCGAACCTCAATAAGAGACTTTAATTGAATTTTAGAAAGAGATTATGGAAATTGATATCGAACATGTTCTGTTGTATGGCAGCGGAGCATGGCATGTGAACGAACAACTAGGAATAGCTTGACGGCAGAGAAAATGTGGTTTCTGAGACGGATATTATGATTACACCGGACAGCCGGAGTACCTAACAACGATGGCGTGGATGAGGCTAAGGAAAGTAGAACAATGTACACAACTATAAGAAAGCGTGAAACAGTATGCTCTGGCGAAGCGACGAGAAGACAGACATTGGGGAACACCGTGAAAACTGGAAATATCAGCTTTAGAAGAGGCAGAAGCAGACAGAGAAAGGATCCTTGATGATCTCAGACGATGGCGTGGAGGAATGTTCTCAAAAGAATTCATCTAGAGCCAGGAATGAGATCTGTGGAGAGACATGAGCGCTTACGACACTTTGCAAGGCACATAAGAATTATGATGGTGATGACGATGATGATACACCAACATCACTCCAATTTTTCTTGATGATATTCCCACCACCACTTCATTTATGAGCCTGTGATGCCCCACCTCCACTCCATTGTTGTAGTCTATGATGCCCCACCTCCACTCCATGCTTTTGAGTCTATGATGCCCCACCTTTACTCCATGGTTTTTAGTCTATGATGCCCCACCTATACTACATATTTTGAGTCTATGATGCTCCACCTCCACTCCAGTTATTGAGTCTATGATACCCCACCTCCACTCCATTGTTGTAGTCTATGATGCCCCACCTCCACTCCATTTTCGTAGTCTATGATGCTCCACCTCCACTCCAGTTATTGAGTCTATGATGCCCCACCTCCACTCCATGTTTTTGAGTCTATGATGCCTTACCTCCACTCCATTTTTTTGTCTATGATGCCCCACCTCTACTCCATTTATTGAGTCCGTGATGCCCCACCTCCACTCCATATTTTTGAGTCTATGATGCCCCACCTTCACTTTATTTTTTGAGTCCATTATGTCCCACCGCCACTCGATGTTTTGAGTCTATGATGCCCCACCTCCTCTCCATTATTGTAGTCTATGATGCCCCACCACCACTCCATGCTTTTGAGTCTATGATGCCCCACCTTCATTCCATTTATTGAGTCTATGATGCCCCACCTTCATTCCATTTATTGAGTCTATGATGCCCCACCTTCATTCCATTTATTGAGTCTATGATGCCCCACCTCCATTCCATTTATTGAGTCTATGATGCCCCACCTTCACTCCATTGTTTGTGTCTATGATACCCCACCTCTATTCCATTTATTGAGTCTATGATGCCCCACCTCCATTCCATTTATTGAGTCTATGATGCCCCACCTCCACTCCATTGTTTGTGTCTATGATGCCCCACCTCCACTCCATTGTTTGTGTCTATGATGCCCCACCTCCACTCCATTGTTTGTGTCTATGATGCCCCACCTCCACTCCATTGTTTGTGTCTATGATGCCCCACCTCTACTCCATTTATTGAGTCTATGATGCCCCACCTTCACTCCGTTGTTTGTGTCTATGATGCCCCACCTCCACTCCATTGTTTGTGTCTATGATGTCCCACCTTCACTCCGTTGTTTGTGTCTATGATGCCCCACCTCTACTCCATTGTTTGTGTCTATGATGTCCCACCTTCACTCCGTTGTTTGTGTCTATGATGCCCCACCTCTACTCCATTTTTGAGTCTATGATGCCCCACCTCCACTCAATGTTTTTGAGTTTATGATGCCCCACCACCACTCCATTTTTTGAGTCTATGATGCCGACTTCCACTCCATTTTTTGAGTCTATGATGCCCCACCTCCACTCGATTTTTTTGAGTCTATGATGCCGACTTCCACACCATTGTTTAAGTCTATGATGCCCCACCCCCACTCCACTTTTTGAGTGTATGATGTCCCACCTCCACTCCACTTTTTTAGCCTTTCATGCCCCACCTCCAATCCATTTATTTTTGGGTCTATGATATTACCATCTCAACTCCATGTTTTTAGTCTATGATATCCCACGTCCACTCCATATTTGTTTTGAATTTGTGATGCCCCGTCTACATTCCATTTTTCGAGTCTATGATATTCTACGTCCACTCCATTTTTTTTTTGGGGGGGGGAGGTTGAGGTGGGGGTATTTATGATACCCCAACTCTACTCTATTTTTTGAGTCTATGATACCTCACTTCCACTCTATGCTTTAAGGCTTTGGCATCCCAACTTCACTCCATTTTTTTTTAAATTTATGATACTCCACCTCCACTCAATTGTTGGAGTTTATGATATCTCACCCCCACTAATTTTTGGCCAGCTCCGTCGTGAAGGTGTTACGGACGCAGTTCGTAATTGCGAATACCTGTGTTCAAATACTCATCTGCGGACGATTTGGCAGCAGACCGCCTTGCGTTGGTTTGTTACGAAATGTTATGGGTGCCGGTCGTTCAGAAAGCAATGGCAAATTACTGAACGTAAGCTTGCCAAGAGAACACATCAGCAAATTTTGCAGGTGTTGACTGCGACGTCCTGTAAATGATATGCAACTAATTTTTTAAAACTCAATTTTGAGTCTTTGATATCCCAATTTACTCTATTTTATTAAATTTTATGATGCCCCCCCCCCCCCCCCTTCCATTCCATTTTTTAAGTCTATGATGTCTCACCTCAACTTAATTTTTTTTTTGTAGACTATGATATCTAACCTCTACTTCCTTTTGCAGTCTATGGTATCCCAACCCACTCTATAGTTTGAGTTTATGATATCCCAACTTCACTCCATTTAAATAAACAATTATGATACTCCATATCCACTCCATGTTTTGGAGTCTATGATATCCCACATCCACTTCATTTTTCGAGTCTATGATATCCTACTTCCTCTTCATTTTTTGAGTCTATGATGTGTAACTTCTACTTCCTTTTGGAGTCTGTGATATCCCGCACCAACACCATAGTTTGAGTTTATGATATCCTAACTTCACTCCATTAAAAAAACAATTATGATACTCCACCTCCAATATATGTTTGGAGTCTTTGATATCCCACCTCCTCTCCATTTTTTAGTCTATGATATGCCACCTCCACAACAATTTTTGGAGTTGATAATGCCCCACCTACACTGCATATTTTCTTTGGAGTCTTTATTACCTCACCATCAGTTATTTTCCCCCGCTTTTTTTTTTTTCCTTTCACGACAAAAGTTGCGCTTTTAGCCAAGAGCGTTAAAATCATGAATGAAAGCCCTGGGAACAGATGTAATTAGACGGCACTTTTCCCCCCTTTATTGCCTGTCGTGTGTGCGAAAATGAAGTGTCTGTGTGCTTGCAGTGCTCATGTCTCAGTGTTTGTGGTTGCGTGAGTGAGTGTTTTTCCTCCTCGAAACAGCTCTCCATCTTCATTTCTCCTCTCTGCGGGAGCCAGGTCTTACACAACTGACAGGTGAGCGATGAGCACGAGCGCCTGCAGAACTTGTAAAGATCGTGTGAATTGAGTTTCTACAAGAGGTGGAGAGGGGGTATGAATCTTCCCAACCGGGATGGTTCTATAAAATGCCGAGGTCTTAAGAACGGTGGTGTATGGTGTGGTAGGTGAAGGTTTTATTAAGACGGGGAGGGGGGGGGGGGGTTTCAAATTAAAGGTTGTCGGGTGGCAGAAACTGCGCTGGCGTGTGAAGTGTCATCATCATCATCATCATCATAATCATCATCATCATCATCATCAAGTGCCAAGCCGACTGGCGTAGGCGTTCATGACTTTCCACAGATCTCGGTCTTTGGTTTCCTGGATCAACTCTGCTGATGATATTCCTCCATGCCACCATCTCAATCCATCCAGCATCATTTCTCTTGGTCTGCCTCCCCCTCTCTTCCCCTCGACCTTTCCAGTCGTCACGATGTTCTCCAATGCCTCTCTTCTCATCACATGACAAAAGAAAGCTGTTTGTCCCTTTCTTATTTTTGTATATAAAGTTCCATGAGCTTCTTTCAGGTAATCGTCGTTAGTTACTCTGGAGTCCAAGGAATTCACAATATTCGTCTCACGAACCACATCTCTGTTGCTTTCAAGTTCTTCTTAATTTGTCCATTTACATTCCAGGATTCACTGCCATACAGCAAAACGTGATCTATATAGCAGTGAAGTGTTATAACTTCGCATATTCTAGAAAACTAAATAATGAGGTGGGATGACCAGTTCCTTCCCTCTTCGTGTTTCATTAGCTCACAATTTCCAGAAAATACCTAAGAGTGCCTGCTATCAACTTTATGTGACCCGGTCTATCTCAGAGTCCTGCCGGTCGGGGGAAAGTTATGGCACTGTAGGGGATTAAACCTTTTATCTCGGCTTCCAAACGCTTAAAAAAGTCGCTTAAAAGTCGACAGGGTCGACTTCATTGCACCGGGTTTATCCCATATGGCTCGGTCTCTTCCCGCAGCGCGGAAAGCGTCACACAAAGCACGAACGCCGTAGCTTTTAGCGACGACCCACAGGAGACTCTGAAACATTTAACTCGTAAACCGAAGGGCGCGGTCCGGAATCGAACCCACAACCTTCGAAGCACGAGTCAAACGGCTTGACCACTTCGCCACAGAGACTCCCTACGGCTTCCAAACGGTTTCTAAGTAACGTCACACAAAAATAATTTTGTTTTTGTTCTTTCTTAGTAGGTCGGGTTAGTTAGTTAGTTAGTTGGTTAGTTAGTTAATTGGTTGGTTGTTTGATTGATTAGTTAGTTAGTTAGTTAGTTAGTAAGTTAGTTAGTTAGTCGGTCGGTCGGTGGGTGGGTCGGGCAGGCGGGCGGGCGGGCGGGCGGGCGGTCGGTCGGTCGGTCGGTCAGTTAGTTAGTTAGTCAGTCGATAGATCATCCTCATTGCACATCGAACCATTCAGTCCATAAGTGCTCGGATTCCCTCAGTAAATCCCGCCGAATGTAGCGGTTAATAACACCAGTTCTGTGTTGGTTTATTAATCTTCTTTGGCCTCTTGCATAGTGTTCTTGTTTGGTTACACCTCTTTTAACTTGCTGTTCTCGTATTCTGACCATAGTAGTCGATTCACAGTCATCGCTTTGTTCTGACAAACGACTTACTTCTCGTATTGCATTCCGTATATCAGACTAATCCAATTGAGTAGGTCGATTGTGTTTATGTAAGAGGTTCTTTGCAGACCGAAGCTTGTATTTCCCTCATGTGGAAAGATATGATATTTGTCCATTTCCCCTGTCTTGTGCATTTGTAAACCCAATGTATCTTCAGTGTCCCGTGTCCACATGCGTGCTGGCCAACAATTTACGCTTCTTCTAGGAATCATGTGAAGGTCACCATGGCAGAATGGATAAGAACGCCCGCTTTTAACCTCTGGTGTGTGGATACTAAGGTAGTGGGTTCAACCCCTACACCGAACAGTTGGACTAAAATGTTGACTTCTCATCCTTGACTTGGGGACGAAAATTACAAGTACTTCAGAAGTCGGAGTGGGTTCGTCTGATAGGGAAATCTGATCCACGCGCAAAAATCAGTCCAGTGCACTAGAAGTAGCAACACGTGTATGGAGTACGGCTTGAGTTCAAAGCCAGTGAACCCAATTAAAAAAAAAAAAAAAAAAGGAATCATCAATACACGCAGGAAGAAGCATGGACATTGCTGATATAGTCGATGCAGTATGAGCCCAGCTGGTCGAAAGAGACGAGTCTCTAACGCTATTTTGATTACACAAATTAGGAGTGAAGCCTTGCCAATCACACCAATGCCGTCTTCGAGGACGAGAGAGAAGACATTACAAGCAACCCCTCCTGGGAACAGTGAGTAGAGATACTTTGAGATGGTTGCTACATCTGAGGACTGAGAACGCTTGGGAATGCCCAATGTGCTTAATATAACATAACTGGTTGAGTGTCATTTATATGCATTTATATGCATGTTCTTGTGCATAGTGTGCATTGATGAGTGTGTGTGTGTGCTCGTGTATGTATTGCATATCTTTGTATGTGTAAGTGTGCTTAGTTAGTTAGTTAGTCGCAGTTCCAACTTCACAGCAACGGGTCATCCCCATTATGCTCCGTTCCTGTGCCAGTGAATATCACACAAAACGCTCCCCACTGCCCAATGTGAAAAGTGGAAAAGACAGGAGTCTTGACAAACAACAGCCCGCACAGATACACTGTGCATAATGCCGCCGCCAGAATGTCAACACAATAGTCCCCCACAAAACACCCAGTTCATTTCTGATGGAATCGGCAGTAATTTTCCCAACTGTATGTTTCCTAGATGTTCACCCACACAGTCCACGAAATGGAGTTCATCGTCGATGGCAGTGGCAGTCAACCAGAAACCCAGCAGCCACGCATTTCTGCATAAGGCAAGAACCTGTCAACTCTGGGACATAGCCATCTGCCATCGCTCCGAACATGCAGTCACGTTCCAAAAAACCTCGGGCAGATTCAAAAGCATTTCACACGAAATTCACAGCTCACAGTGTCGCGCCACGCACTCACTCAGTAGCAGGGCGACGGAACCATCAAACCTCCTTAGTCGCCTCTTACGACATGCGTGGTAGGCTGCAGTGTTGCTATTCTTTGCTTCCCTTATGGGCCCCGGCAACACACGGGTGAAGTGTGCAAGTGTGCTTGCATGCGGTGTATGCGAGGGAGTATATTCGGGTGTTATGTGAGTACGTGTGAGTAAGTATATGGATGTGTGCGGGTGTGTGTATGTACATGTGTGTGAGAGAAGAGAGAGAGAGAGAGAGAGAGAGAGAGAGAGAGAGAGAGAGAGAGAGAGAGAGAGAGAGAGAGTTGAGCGCACGCATTTCATGTAACATGCTATTCCATATTTTTTATGTATTCTCATCTTTCATATTAAGAGGTATCGTTTAATGCCACTTGATTGTCGTGTAACATGCCATTCCATATATATTTATTTTTTTGTTTTTGTTTTTTGTTTTGTTTATTCTCATCTTATCATGTTGTATGCCATTTGATTTTACCATGTATAATATAACATTACTGTGATGTGGGTGAGAGAGTTAGTGAGAGAGAGAGAGAGAGAGAGAGAGAGAGAGAGAGAGAGAGAGAGAGAGAGAGAGAGAGAGAGCAAGAGAAAGAGATCAAGAGAGAGAGAGAGAGAGAGAGCGAGCGAGCGAGCGAGCGAGAGAGAGAGAGAGAGAGAGAGAGAGAGAGAGAGAGAGAGAGAGAGAGGGGGGGGGGGAGAGAGAAAAGGGAGAGTTGAATTGCATCACTAATTTTTACGCTTTTTTTTTGTTTTCGTGTGTGAATGGGTGTGCAGGAGATTGTGTGGGTTGGGGATAGGTGTGTAATGTGTGTGGGGGATGAGTGTGGGGGTGTCTGTGAATGGGATATGTCTGCGTGGGTGGGAGTGTGTGAGTGTGGATGGGGTAAATGTGAGTGGGTGGAGGATGTATGTGTGGGTGGCGAGAATGTTTGTAGGTGGAGGATGTGTGAGTTGGTGGGGAGATGTGTGGGCGGGGATGTGTATGGGGAAGGTATGTGGGGGGAATGTGTTTATGTTTGGAGTTTTGTGCGGGAGGAGAGATGTGTGAGAGGTGGGGAGGTGTGGGATGTGCAGGTGATTGAAGGGTGAGTAAGAGAGAGTGGGTGAATGTGTGTGTGCCTGTGTACTTGTCTGTGCTTGTAAGAGAGCGAGTTAGTGTGGTTTAGAGAGTAAATGAGTGAGTGAGAGGGTGAGATTATGTGAGGCAGCGTGTATGTGTGAGTAAGTGTGTGGGTGGATGGGTTGGTGTGTCCGTGTGTCCATATGTGTGTATGCGTGTGTTTATGTGTGTGTATGTGTGTGCACGTCTGAATGTGGGTGTGTATGTGTAAGTGTGTATAAATATGTGTTTGTATGTGTGCTTGTGTGTGTAAGTATGTTTATATATGTGCGTAAATGTATGCGTGTGTTTATATGTATGTGCGTGTGTATATGTGTGTATGTGCGTGTATATATGTGTATATGTGTATGTGTGTATATGTATGTATGTATGTATATGTATGTATGTGTGTGTATATATGTATATGTGTATATATGTATATATATATATATATATATATATATATATATATGTATATATGTATATATGTGTATATGTGTGTATGTGTGTGTATATATATACATATGTATGTGTATGTATATATATATATATGTGTATGTATATATATATATATATATATATATATATATATATATGTGTGTGTGTGTGTATGTGTAAGTATATATATATGTGTGTATATGTGTGTGTGTATATGTGTATATATGTATATGTATATATGTGTATATATGTATATATGTATATGTATATATGTGTATATATGTTCGTGTATGTGAGTGCATGATTGTGTGTATGTATGCATGCATGCAGTGTATGCGAGGGAGTGTGTATTTGTGTGTGTGTGTGTAAGTATGTGTATATGGGTGTAGATGTGTGTATGTGTGCGTGGGGATATGTGTGTATTTTTGTGTGTATGTGTATATGCTTTCTTGCGCACGCGAGGGAGTATGCATTTGATAGCGAGAGGATGTGTGTCTGTCTGCGTGTGAGTTAGAGTGAAAGAGAGAGAGAGAGAGAGAGAGAGAGAGAGAGAGAGAGAGAGAGAGAGAGAGAAGAGGGGGGGGGGAGAGTGAGCGAACGAGAGAAGACAGTGGAAGAATGGATTTGTTAATGTGTGTATGTGTGCGGCCATTGTTTGTGAGTGTCTATGGGTGTGTGTTAGTGAGAAGAGAGCGAGAAAGACAGAGAAAGAGAGAGAGAGAGAGAGATTTAAGCGCACGCATATCATGTAACATGCTATTCCATATATGTTGTGTATTCTCATGTTCATATTACCATTTTGAATGCCAACTGATGTTATAATTTATAACATGAACACATGTACATCACTGTAGAGTGGGTGAGAGAATTAGAGAGTATGAGTTAGAGAGTTGAATTGCATCACTAATTTTTAAGTTACAAAATGTATATGTACAATTTTTCTCCATTTCCTTTACAATTTTGCGACAATGCTCACGACAATCGTCACTGTATGTGTGTGTAAAGTGTGGGAGTTTGATCATAATAGTAGGTTGGGGGATGGGGGGGATGTGTGTGGGTGAGCGGGGTGGGATTGTGTGGGTGGGTGGGGGATTTGTGTGTGGGTACGTGCGGGATGTATGGGTTGGCGGGGAGATGTGTTTGTGGGTGGGGATGTGTGTTTGGCTAGGTGGTTGTGGGTGAGTGGGTGGAGGAGGATATGTTGGTGTATGATTGATGGTGGGTTATGGGATGGGTGGGGGTATATATGGGTGGGGAGATGTGGGTGTGGGGATATGTGGTGGGTGGGAGATGTGTGCAGGTGGGGGTGGTTGTGGGTTTGGGGGTGAGGGATGTGTCTGGGTGGGATGTTTGGGTGGATGGGTGGGGAGTGTGTGTGGGTGAGATATGTGTGAGGGATGTATGTGGGTTGGGAAGGGGTGCATGATGGGTGTGGGTGATGGATTTGGAGATGTGTGTGTGGGTGGGGGATATGTCTGGCTGGGTGGGGGTGTGTGGCTGGATGGATGATGTATGTGTGGGTAGTGAGGGTGATTGTAGTTGGGGGATGTGTGTATGGGTAGGAGATGTGTGGGGAGATGTGTGTGTGTGGGTGAGGGATGTGTCTTTGGGATGTGTGTGGGTGTGATGTTGTGTGGGAGGGGAGCTGGGTGTGGATAAATGATGTGTGTGTGGGTGGGTGAAGGTGTGGTTGGGTTTGCGGGTTGGTGAAGGATGTGTGTGAGGGTGGGAATGTGTGCTTAGATGGGTGGTTGAGGTGTGTGAGTGTGGGTGGGTAGATAGGAGATGTATGTGTTGATGAGTGGGTAAGGGATGTGTGGGTGTTAGTGGTTGAGGGATAAGTACGTGTGTCTAGGGATGTGTGAGGGGATGAGTGTATGAGTTGAGGATGTGTGTGTGGGTTGTGTGTGTGCGTGGATGGGAGGTGTGTGTTTGTGAATGGGGGATGTGTTGGTGGGTGGGGATGTGTGTGAGGGATGTGAATGGGTGGGGAGATTGTGCGTGGGTGGGGATGTGTGTGTATATGGGTAGGGGTGTGTGGTTAAGGGATGTGTGGCTGGGGGATGGGTGGATGGAGGATGTGTGGTTGGGTAGAGGATGTGTGGGTGGGTGATTGTATGTGAGTAAGGGTGTGTGGTTAAGGGATGTTTGGTTGGGGGGTGGGTGGGTGGAGGATGTGTGGGTGGGTAGAGGAAATGTGGGTGGGTGAGTGCGTGCAGGTTAGGAGATGGTGGGGGATGTTTGTAGGTGTGGGCTCGGGATCTGTAAGTGGGCTGGGGGAGATGGGAGATTATGTGGGTGGGTGCGGAATTTGTGTGTGGGTAGGTGCGGAATATGTGAGTTGACGGGGAGATGTATGTGTGGTTGGGTAGAGGATGTGTGGGTGGGTGATTGTATATGAGTAAGGGTGTGTGGTTAAGGGATGTTTGGTTGGGGGATGGGTGGGTGGAGGATGTGTGGGTGGGTAGAGGAAATGTGGGTGGGTGAGTGTGTGCATGTTAGGAGATGGTGGGGGATGTTTGTAGGTGTGGGCTCGGGATCTGTAAGTGGGCTGGGGGAGATGGGAGATTATGTGGGTGGATGCGGAATTTGTGTGTGGGTAGGTGCGGAATATGTGAGTTGACGGGGAGATGTGTGTGTGGTTGAGGAATGTGTGTTTGGCTGGGTGGGTGGAGGTGTGTGGGTGGAGGAGGATATGTGGGTGAGTGATTGTTGGTGGGTAATGGGACGGGTAGAGGATATGTGAGTGGGTGGGGAGATGTGTGTAGGTGGGGGATGTGCGGGTTATTGAATGTATGTGTGCTTGGGGTGTGGGTGGATGGATGTGTGGTGGGTGAGAGGTGTGTGTGGGTGGGGAGATGTGTAGGTGTAGGGATGTGGTGGATGGGTGGGGGAATGTATGTGTGTGTGGGTTATGTGTGTGGTTGGGTGGGGGAGTTGGAGTGAATGGGGGATGTGTGGGTGGGTGGTGGATGTGTCTCATAACATAGTAATATGCATTGTTTATGTTTACAAAATTAATGTGACAATGTTTTTTCCTATGCACTGTTGATGAAAGAAAGATGAGTGAATGGAAGGGCCGAATGTAAGACGGGCCTGCGTGCCCAATTTGTTACCCTTTGAAAATAAAGTCTGTTCGTTCGTTCGTTCGTTCGTTCATGGGATGCTTAATCGTCTTAAGCGACTTCCTGTATCTGCCATGGACTTATATACGGTAGTTTTCCCTATGCGAACCCCTTTAATTTGATATATATATATATATATATATATATATATATATATATATATATATATATATATATATATATATATATATATATATATATATATATATTACAAAACGTCTGCTACCATATTAACAACTTTTAAGTCATAACTGTGACACATCCCTACTTCCAATTTTCTTCCATACAATTTTGTTTTGTCCAACCCTACTTTCTTAGCACTGAATCTGATAGCAAAGCAGCACGGCACAGCATAGCACAAGATAACATAAAAAATAAGTGCAGATGAGCAGCACCCTCTGCATGAGGATATATTCAGAGAAAAGAGCGACAGGCTAAAGAGGGGCACATCATGGATGGGTCGGGTGGAAGATGTCGTCAGACAGGTCTGCAGTCTTACCAGTATCAACCCCGGCAAGGAATGGGTGCCGGTGCCTCCAGCTTTTAAGTGTACTTTCTCCTGCATTATCACACTCGACAGACGGCGCAGAGAGCAGAACCCTGCCGCTGTCAATGCAGAGATCAACGCGCTCATCTATGAACACTCAGATAGCCCCGAAGTGCTCATCTATACAGATGGATCTGTTGTAAAGCAGCAGAGAAGTGCGTGGGCATTTACAGCCCGTTCAGCGGGCCGAACCGTTCAAGAATCCAGTGGCGCCCACTCTATGACCACGAGCAGCATGACGATGGAGGTGATGGCAGTTACACAGGCTTTCATGTGGCTAGAACCACAGCATTATACCAACGTGTGTGTACTAAGTGATTAAATTAGCATGATTCGGAAGGTCGATGCAGGATCTTTGCGTAGACAGTGGACTGATTCGCTGCGGAAGTCCCGGGAAGAACATAACATAGCATAACGTTATAGCAGAGCATAGCATGACATAACATAACAGCATAACGTAACATAATATAATATAATACATCATAGTAAAGCACACCATAACATAACATAACATAACGCCCTCTTGTGTGTGGCTGCTTCGCCTGACGCATGTATACACTAGACATCCCGTTCAAGAATGACTGCGCATTTAGAAACCACCAAGAGTCTGAAGTCTTATTTGGATCATTGGTGACTTCTCCACAAGCAGCAGTTGGTGCCCTTGATATGTAACTGACAGCTTTCATGACTTGGTATGCGGGTTTCCAGGATCACATCCTTCTGTGATGACTTCAGCATTGATGTTTCAGAAGGGTAGATATTATAGACGAAGCACCAACTTTGGGAAAATACGCAGATCACCGACCTTGAGAAAATACTTTGGAAGAAAATGCAGTCACCAACCTTAGAAGAATGTACGGGGCATGAACCTTAGAGATTTATGCAGAGCTCACCAACCTTACAGAATACACGGCGCATGAACCTTAGAGATTTATGCAGAGCAACAATCGTGGAAGAATATACGGGACATGAACCTTGGAAATGTATGCAGAAACACCAACTGTGGAAGAATATATGGGGCATAAACCTTAGAAATGTATGCTGAGCACCACCCTTGGAAAAATATATGGGGCAGAAACCTTAGAAATGTATGCAGAGCACCAACCTTAGAAGAATATACGGGGCAGGAACCTTGAAAATGTATGCAGAGCACACCAACCTTAAAAGAATATATGGCGCATGAACTTTAGAAATGTATGCAGAGCACCACCATAGAAGAAAATAGAGCGCATGAACCTTAAAGATTTATGCAGATCACACCAACCTTGGAAGAATATACGGGACAAAAACCTTAGAGATTTATGCTGAGCTACCAACCTTAGGAAATTACGCAGAGCGTCGACCTTGGGAAAATACGCAGAGCGTCAACCTTGGAGAAATATGCAGAGCACCAACCCTGGACGAAAATGCAGAGCAGCCAACCTTAGAAGAATATACGGGGCATGAACCGTAGAAATATATGCAGAGAAACAACCTTAGAAGACTATACGGGGCGTGTACCTTAGAAATATATGCAGAGCAACAACCTTGGAAGAATATATGGGATATGAACCTGTGAAATGTAACCAGAGCCACAAACCTTGGAAGAATATACGGGGCGTAAACATTAGAAATGTATGCAGAGCACCTACCTTGAAAAAATATTTGGGCACAAAGTTTGGAAAATTGATTAGGGCACCAACACTGGAAAGCACATTTAGATAACCAACTGTGGAAAAATAATTAAGGCATCAGCTCTGAAAAAACAAAACAACAACAAATAATCAGCTCACCAACCTTGGAACATTCTTCAAGAAACCAATCTTGGAACATTCTTCAATGAACCAACCTGTCACAGGATAAATTAACTTGTCAGTCGATCGATGACAACCAGGCCCGACATTATTTTGCTAACACAATTGACTCTTTTATGGTGAACAAACTGAGGAAAATACGTCGGTACATATTCTCTGCACCTGGTCGACAGTGTGTATGAGATCAGTTTGATGACAGGATGTTGTTCGAGAGGTGTGTATTGGCAACATTTGTCTACAAAACGGGAGTTGGCCGTTGAAAGTAATGGACAGATGTCTGCTGGAGGTCAGAAGGATTCTGTAATGGGAGAAAGGTCTCTGGCTCACAGACAACCCGGATATTTATTGGATGAGACAAAGAACTCCCCAGATGAAAAGGAAACTTGACAGCTAATTGACTCTGGTTAGTCTGGAAACAGGAGGACAAAGCCAGATTCTGGACTGATTGGCGTCTGGACTTTCTGGTGACTCACTCAAGCACCCATATAAAACCCAGTGCAGTAAACAGGTAGAGGGAGTCGAGGAAAACATTCTGTAGTGTTAGGAGTGGGGATTATTCCGAGTTGTGTTATATGAGAGGGACTAGACTATCTAAGTAGTGATAGTTATCCACGGACATAGATCCAATCGGATTGCCTAGTTTCTCGAGTAACGACAGGAATAGACATATGGTAGGCAATTAATTATATCTAACTTAAGAGTATGATTAGGAATAGAGTACAGTACTGTGCGGTGATATAATGTATTATAGGTGCAGTGATATAATGTATTATGATTAGTGATAGAATGTTCTATAAGTGCGGTGCTAGAAAGTATCATAGGAGCGTCGGCACTAGTATTCTATTGTGTGGCTTCAAGTAGCTTGTGTTATATATCATTGTACTCGGGAAGTTGAGGACAATGTAGTGGAATAATAATTAGAGAGCTTAAGGATGGTTGAGAGGGAGGAGGGGAATGTGTAATGGTAGGATCTTCCAGTAGGGCATCTGTTGGGTTTCTACCCGTTCCTTTAGTCTTTCCTGGTGTTGCCATGTCTCAGATCATATGATTGAGTTATTTGGCCGTATGACAGAGATCGGATCTCTGTTATAGATCTGAGTGCTGTTATTGGCCTACACTTGCCTAATTCTGGCCAGGACTGCGTTGCCCTCACCATGATGTTATCTGCTCTACAGGTTCCATGTACAGTTCCCCTTGAGTGTTCCACTTGAGTGTGCGATGATTTACTACGAAGAAGCAGGTTCTAAGTGTTATACAAGGAGGGCTCAGCATCTGAAGACAGAGGTTGCTGAGAGGCCGCTACATAGGGCTTATACCCAAGTTGGTTTGCGGGAACCTGGCTTCTGCTGAGCAGGACATGTTGACGAGATTGAGGTTTAGCCAAGTGATAGATGTATCAATAAACAGTCAGAACATTGCATAATTTATACTGATACCCAGAACAGTTAGATTGTGGTGTTAATATGAGGAATCTTTAGAACCATTGACTCTAGATCCATTAAGATTTCTCCACTAACAGTGACAATAGGATTAGAATTTCCTGATTAACAATCCGTTAAATGACCGAGGAAATTCATAGTGTGAATCAGACTCTAATTAGACAGTGTTTGTCAGGGGTGCCCAAGCATCCTGGTGGTTCAAGAGACAACGGAGGAAGTCTTGACGTGACCGAAGGAGCATCACCTGGGTGAGGCTACTTGTATGGGATACATGGTGCTGGTGTGTCTTCAGCACAGGGATGAGAATGAATATTCTCTTGAACACTGATCTGAGCCTATAGACGATTTAGAATACCAGTCACACATTCTACACCTTATACACACATACACTTCTCCTACATATACTCTTTGCTTTAATAAATTTCTTGTTTTTATTTGTTGAAGCGAGAGTTGTCAAGTATGTTATGTTGGGGAAGAATGAGAGGGGGCATGATCCAGGGGTGAGTAAGAGTCAGAGGAAGGTGTCTTCAGATTGAGGGAGTGTGTGGACGGATTCTGCTGGATTTCTCCAGAATAGAGATATTGAATTAAAAATAATGTGGGTGTTGATTCTCTTCACTCCAGGGACGACACTAAAGTGGTAAAGAAGAACAAGTAACTAATACGACAGTCATTCTTTACACACACACGACATTTATTGGGGGCTCGTAAACGTGATCTTTGGACAGCGGGATCTTTAGACAACGGGATCCTTTTAACACGAGATCTTTAGTTAGAGGATGGAGATATCCTATTAGTGAGAATCCAGCTAGAGTGAATGTGGATAGGTGTTAGGACTTATCTTACCTGTTCACACTTCACACGTCTGCATAAGTCTGTGGTCCTGATTCTACTCTTGTCACTGAGTGATTGTGTTGTGTTGTGTGGTGTGTTATATTAAATATATAGATTAGTAGTATTTTGTCATTAGCTATATATTGGTTTAGAGATAATCTATACTCTATCTGCTGAGTTACCTCTCTGTAAAATGGCCACTCCTAGATTAACTACGGCAGAACTTAGAGCAAAGGGGGAAGACATGGGATTGTCGGGTTCTGCTCTAACGGATTACATACAGGAATTGGAGAGGGAGTATCGTCAAGCAGAAAGGGAAGATCGAAAGGCCGAGTTGGAATTGAGAAGGATGGAGGCAGAGCAAGCAGCTAAGAAATTGGAAGCAGAACAAGCTGCTAGGCAACTTGAGGCTGAGCAAGCCATGAGAAGGCTGGAAATAGAAGCTAAAAAACTGAAAGCAGAGCAAGCTGCTAAGATACTTGAGGTTGAGCAAGCTGCTAAGCAACGGGAAGAGGAGCAAGAGGCTCAGAAAAGGGAGCATGAGTACCGGATGCGGGAACTCGAGCTCAAGAGGCAATCTGGAGGGGAAACTGAGGGAGCAGTGGGAGGTTCCTCTCTCCCTGGCTCAACACCAGTAAGTGGACATAGCTACCATGCTATGAAGTTCCCTCTAGCGATCTACGAGGAGGACAAAGAGAAAATTGACCAGTACCTTCAACGCTTCGAGGCTATGTCAGTTGCTATGGGTCTGGAGCGTAACAAATGGAATCTCAAGCTATCCCAGGGTTTACGTGGGACCGGTTAAGAGGTTTATTCTCGCCTGCCACCAGGACATGAGAACAATTATGACGAGTTGAAGACGGCTTTGCTGAAACGATTTGAAGTTACGTCCCATACCTTCTGAAAAAAATTTCGAGGAGCGAAACGAGAACCGGGGGTGTTGTTCGCCGCCTATAGTCTGCGTCTGAAAGCATATCTCCATAAGTGGATGGATTTGGCTGGGTTTGCGCATGACTATGAGAGTCTGGAAGAGCTCACGGTAGTCGACCAGATGCGGAAACAAATGTCGAAACCTCTCAGGACATTCTTGGGAGAACAAGGGGCGGAACGAATCGACATGGTGACGATATTGGCGGAACGGTTCGTCGAGGTCCATGGGGAGGCAGCAGAAAACATTTCTACAAACACCAAAAGTCAGGAAAAACATAACCTGAAGAAAGCAAAAAGTACAGGAACTAAGAAGGTGGAACCATATGTCAAAACTTCAGAGGAGAGTTCGGAGAAGACGAAGGGGGAAAGCAAGAAAACCTCGAGCTCGACACAAAAACGACCATGGTCGGAGAAGTGGTGTTCGATTTGTAAGTCACCTTCTCACAATACGAGGGATTTCAAATCGAAGGCTAAGAACCCTCACTTCACGGCATGTCAAGTGACTTCAACGCAGGTGGACACTGACAATGCCAAGGTCGATAAGGATGCTCACCACCAGGAGAGCTCACTCAAGTCCGGCACAAGAAAATCTAGGACAGGGAAATGGTGCAAACACTGCAGGTCGAATACACACAATGCTATTGACTGCAGGGGAAAGTCAGGAGACACTCAATTCGTCGTGTGCCCCGGAAAACCTAAGGTGGAGCCCACCGAACAGGTCGAGGCCGAAGGAGAGACTCCAGACCAGGAAAAACCACCTGTAGTGGAATTGGTAGAAGTTAACGGTCGTCAAGTGGAGTGTTTATACGACACAGGACTGTACGGGGAGGCCGTGATTTCTGCGGATCTGGTACATCCAGAACAATTCACAGGTGAAACCATGGAGATACAGCCTGCACAGAAGAGTGCTGTAGCCATGAAATTACCCATTGCCAGAGTGGAGATTCGGCCAAGATATGTCACCGGCACCATCAAGGCCGCTGTATTGACCGATCCCATTTTTTCCGTAATCCTCGGTTGCCGGTATGTCTTTCTGGGAATGCCCAGGGAGCCAATCCATATGGGAGCAATTCAGACTCGCTCTCAGACGAGAACGGATGAGGCAGAAGCCAATGTGACTAACCCACTGCCAGGGGAGTTGCGAACTTCCCAGAGTGAGGATGCTTCTCTACGTCCTTGCTACAAAAAGCTGCAGAAAAGTGCTGATCCGCCCAAACGGGGGCAGTACTATATGAAGAATATGATACTCTACAGGAGAGCTGGAAGGGGAGACAACCTACATGGTCAGTTGGTGGTCCCAAAGGCCCACCGGTCCCAGATTCTTCATATGGGGCATACCATCTCCTTTAGTGGACACATGGGTATTGCCGCCACCATGCAGCGAATTTCCTGCCACTACTATTGGCCGGGAATGACAGGTGATGTGCGTCGGTATGTGAAGTCATGCCCTGAGTGCCAGAGGGTGGCACCGAAACACTGGACAGCGCCGGTGGTCTTGGGTGAAATGCCCATCATGAACTCTCCTTTCGAGAGGGTAGCCATCGATATTGTGGGTCCACTTCCTAGGACTAGGAAGAGGAACATGTATATACTCACAATGGTGGATTGCTGTACAATGTGGGGTGAAGCCATACCGTTGACCACAATTGACTCGAAACGAGTGGCGAGCGCACTGATGGAGGCCTTTACTAGATTAGGCTTTCCTGATCAAATACTGACGGACAATGGGTCCCAGTTTTGTCGAAAACTTATGGAGGAGGTATTTAGGGTATTCCACTCTAACCATATCCATACCAGCCCTTACCACCCTCAAGCCAATGGACAAGTAGAGCGTTTCAACGGCACGTTGATGACAATGCTCAGGAAACTAGCGCAGAAGAAACCTGATAGGTGGGATGAATATATCCCAGCAGCACTCTTTGCCTATCGGAAAGTTCCTCATGGCTCAACAGGACTACCACCTGCTACGTTGCTGTTTGGTCGTCCAATCAAGGGACCGTTGGAAGCCATGTTGAGGAGTTGGACTGAAGAGGGGCCATCAGAAGAAGTGATCTCTTCTTACAAATATGTGGAGGAACTGAAAGAAAAACTTCACAAGGGATGGACTCTGGCAAATCAAAATTTGAAAAAGGCCAGAAAAAGACATGCGGCTTACTACAACCGTAGGTCTAAAGACAGATCTCTAGAGGTGGGAGATAAAGTCTTGTTGCTACTCCCAAAGGGAAACAACAAACTGGAGATAGGTTGGCAAGGACCATTTCCCGTGGAAAGGGTGATATCCAGAACCAACTATCAGATTCGGATGCGGGGAAAGTCGAAGATTTTCCATATCAATCTCTTGCGGAAATACGAAGAGAGACCAGGAGAAAAAGCAGCTCACCTCATGGCAATGGCAGTTGCAGTGGAGACGGAAGTGGGAACCAACGAGGGAAGGGAATATCCCCTGGTACACCAGGAAACCTACAAGGATGTACAGGTGAACCCTGATCTGACTTCCCAGGAGAGGGAAAAGATAACCCAGGTTCTCGAGTCTCATAAGGAGATACAGACTGATAAACCAGGACGAACGAGGTTGGTGGAGTTCGAGATGACTTTGACCACTCAAGAGCCTGTTCGCCAAAAGGTTTACCCAGTGCCATTCTCTAAAGAAAAGGCCCTGGAGGAGGAAATACAGAAACTGTTGGAGGATGACGTGATTGCACCTTCCACATCCCCATACAATGCGGTGGTAGTTTTGTTACGAAAACCAAGTGGAGAACACCGGTTGTGTATAGACTACAGACTTCTGAACAGTCAAACACAATTTCAGGTGGAACCTTTGCCGAATCCAACTCAGCTATTCGCGAGGCTCCATGAGGCAAGGTATTTCTCAAAGGTGGATCTGAGTCGCGGGTATTATCAGATTCCGGTCAAACCAGAGGTTCGACCCCTACTGGCCTTCAGTACCCCCAGTGGACATTATGAATTCAAGGTCATGCCCTTTGGACTCAGCAATGCACCTAGTGTGTTTACTCGCATGATGAGGACTTTACTAGATCCTTTAAAGGATCCGTCAATCATCTCATTCATGGATGATATTCTGATTTCCAGTGACAGTTTGGATGACCATTTACAATCCTTGGAAAGTGTTTTCAATAGGCTCAAGGAAGCAGGGCTTACAGCTCGTCCAACCAAGTGCATGATCGGTTACCAGACTCTGGAATTTCTAGGTCACACCATCACTCCAGGACACATTGTCCCAGAGGAAAAGAACCTAGAGAAAATCAGAAGTGCTCCAAGGCCAAAAACGAAGAAGGATGTGCGATCTTTTCTCTCGTTGTGTGGGTTTTACCACAAATTTATCCCACATTTCACAGAACTGGGAGCTCCTTTAACAGAAACCTTGAAAAAGGGATTCCCGGACCAAATAGTTTGGACACCAGAATGTGAGAGTGCCTACAGTCAGTTGAAGGAGGCCTTGGTCAGCAAACCTATGTTACAGCTCCCGGACCTTTCCAAACCATTTGTGTTGAGAACGGATGCAAGTGGGATTGGGATTGGGGCAGCTTTGTTACAAGAAGGAAAAGACCATGCTTCAGTTTTGAAACCAGTGGCATATGCAAGCAAGAAACTTCTCCCGGCTGAGAGGAATTATTCGACCGTTGAGAGAGAGAGTGTTTGGCTCTTGTATGGGCCGTACAAAAATTCCAGCATTATTTGTATGGAGTTCAGTTTCGAGTTCAGTCGGATCATCAACCTTTGATATTCCTGGCCACTTCTCAGAAGCTCAACGCCCGTTTGATGCGGTGGTTGTTGCTACTTCAGCCATACCACTTTACAGTGGAGTATATACCTGGGAAGGAAAATGTTGGAGCTGATTTCCTGTCTAGACATCCAGCTCCTGAAGAAGAGGAATAGGTCATCTGGATCGAACCTCCAAGAAGAAAGAGTTGTTACGGACTACTCTCTTAGGAGGGGGCCTATGTCACAGGATAAATTAACTTGTCAGTCGATCGATGACAACCAGGCCCGACATTATTTTGCTAACACAATTGACTCTTTTATGGTGAACAAACTGAGGAAAATACGTCGGTACAGATTCTCTGCACCTGGTCGACAGTGTGTATGAGATCAAAGGGAGTCACGTCGAGTTGTCTACACACAGTCGACAGTTTGATGACAGGATGTTGTTCGAGAGGTGTGTATTGGCAACATTTGTCTACAAAACGGGAGTTGGCCGTTGAAAGTAATGGACAGATATCTGCTGGAGGTCAGAAGGATTCTGTAATGGGAGAAAGGTCTCTGGCTCACAGACAACCCGGATATTTGTTGGATGAGACAAAGAACTCCCCAGATGAAAAGGAAACTTGACAGCTAATTGACTCTGGTTAGTCTGGAAACAGGAGGACAAAGCCAGATTCTGGACTGATTGGCGCCTGGACTTTCTGGTGACTCACTCAAGCACCCATATAAAACCCAGTGCAGTAAACAGGTAGAGGGAGTCGAGGAAAACATTCTGTAGTGTTAGGAGTGGGGATTATTCCGAGTTGTGTTATATGAGAGGGACTAGACTATCTAAGTAGTGATAGTTATCCACGGACATAGATCCAATCGGATTGCCTAGTTTCTCGAGTAACGACAGGAATAGACATATGGTAGGCAATTAATTATATCTAACTTAAGAGTATGATTAGGAATAGAGTACAGTACTGTGCGGTGATATAATGTATTATAGGTGCAGTGATATAATGTATTATGATTAGTGATAGAATGTTCTATAAGTGCGGTGCTAGAAAGTATCATATGAGCGTCGGCACTAGTATTCTATTGTGTGGCTTCAAGTAGCTTGTGTTATATATCATTGTACTCGGGAAGTTGAGGACAATGTAGTGGAATAATAATTAGAGAGCTTAAGGATGGTTGAGATCATCCCAATTTGGAAAAACAAAGGCAGCAAAAGAGATTGCACACAATACAGAGGCATTTCACTGTTGAGTCATACTGGGAAAATATTTTGCAAAATTCTTGAAAAAAAGATTACGAACTACTTTAGAACCCCAGCTAAGCGAAACGCAGCTTGGATTTAGGAAAAACAAAGGATGCACAGACGCCATTTTTGCTCTTAGACAACTTATAGAAAAATCAATTGAATTCAATGAAACACTCTACTTAGCCTTTGTTGACCAAGAAAAGGCATTTGATAGGGTAGATAGAAACAAGCTGTGGGAAATCCTTAAACAATATGGAGTGAGTACACATCTAACAAACCTATGTAGAAGTTTATACGACAACAGTGAATGCATAGTGAGAGCAACTGGAGGACACTCAGAACCCTTCACCATAAGATCTGGAGTACGACAAGGTTGTGTCCTGTCCCCTCTCTTGTTCATAACATATATAGACAACATATGTAAAGAAACCAGCCAAGCAGAGACAGCAAGAATACCGCATGACGAGAACACAGAAGAAGAACCATCTGCAAATCTAACCATTAGAGAACTCCTGTTTGCGGACGACCAAGCACTAATAGCAAAATCAGAAGCTGAATTACAAGACCACATGAATAGTCTAAACGAAATGTGTAGGGAACATAACATGAAAATTAGCACAAGCAAAACAGAGGTAATGACTATAACTAAAGAAGAACAAACAGCAACAATTCACCTAAACGAACATCCCTTGAAACAAGTAAAGAGCTTCAAGTACCTAGGAAGTATAATATCATCAAATGGCAGATCAGAAGACGAGATCGAAAATAGGTGCAATAAGGCAAATCAACTCATTGGACAAATGGCACCAATACTAAAGAACAAACATGTATCAATAACTACTAAGAAAGCACTTTACAACACAATCTTCCTACCAACTCTGTGCTACCAATGCCAAACCTGGACAATGACAGAAAAAGAGAAAAGAAAAATCACAACAACAGAAATGAGGTTCCTGAGAAGAATACTCAACGTATCAAGAAGAGATAAGATCAGAAATGAAGAAATCAGGACTAAAGTGGGGGTTAAAGCTGCTCTAGATTTTATTAGAAAGCAGCAAGTCAAATGGTTTGGCCATGCAAGTAGGCTACCAGTCAACAGAATGCCACAACAGGCAATGACGTACAGACCAGATGGAAACAGAGGAAGAGGCCGACCACGTAAACGCTGGACGGAGGGAATAACAGAATCCATGGGAATGTCGATATACGAAGCCCATAACCGGGCACTCTCACGAAGTTTATACTTCACCTCGACACCGCAAGGTACAAGAGGAACATGATGAGATGAGAGAAGGATGGTTGAGAGGGAGGAGGGGAATGTGTAATGGTAGGATCTTCCAGTAGGGCAATCTGCTGGGTTTCTACCCGTTCCTTTAGTCTTTCCTGGTGTTGCCATGTCACAGATCATATGATTGAGTTATTTGGCCGTATGACAGAGATCGGATCTCTGTTATAGATCTGAGTGCTGTTATTGGCCTACACTTGCCTAATTCTGGCCAGGACTGAGTTGCCCTCACCATGATGTTATCTGCTCTACAGGTTCCATGTACAGTTCCCCTTGAGTGTTCCACTTGAGTGTGCGATGGTTTACTACGAAGAAGCAGGTTCTAAGTTTTATACAAGGAGGGCTCAGCATCTGAAGACAGAGGTTGCTGAGAGGCCGCTACATAGGGCTTATACCCAAGTTGGTTTGCGGGAACCTGGCTTCTGCTGAGCAGGACATGTTGACGAGATTGAGGTTTAGCCAAGTGATAGATATATCAATAAACAGTCAGAACATTGCATAATTTATACTGATACCCAGAACAGTTAGATTGTGGTGTTAATATGAGGAATCTTTAGAACCAGTGACTCTAGATCCATTAAGATTTCTCCACTAACAGTGACAATAGGATTAGAATTTCCTGATTAACAATCCGTTAAATGACCGAGGAAATTCATAGTGTGAATCAGACTCTAATTAGACAGTGTTTGTCAGGGGTGTCCAAGCATCCTGGTGGTTCCAGAGACAACGGAGGAAGTCTTCACGTGACCGGGGGAGCATCACCTGGGTGAGGCTACTTGTATGGGATACATGGTGCTGGTGTGTCTTCAGCACAGGGATGAGAATGAATATTTCCTTGAACACTGATCTGAGCCTATAGACGATTTAGAATACCAGTCACACATTCTACACCTTATACACACATACACTTCTCCTACATATACTCTTTGCTTTAATAAATTTCTTGTTTTTATTTGTTGAAGCGAGAGTTGTCAAGTATGTTATGTTGGGGAAGAATGAGAGGGGGCATGATCCAGGGGTGAGTAAGAGTCAGAGGAAGGTGTCTTCAGATTGAGGGAGTGTGTGGACGGATTCTGCTGGATTTCTCCAGAATAGAGATATTGAATTAAAAATAATGTGGGTGTTGATTCTCTTCACTCCAGGGACGACACTAAAGTGGTAAAGAAGAACAAGTAACTAATACGACAGTCATTCTTTACACACACACGACATTTATTGGGGGCTCGTAAACGTGATCTTTGGACAGCGGGATCTTTAGACAACGGGATCCTTTTAACACGAGATCTTTAGTTAGAGGATGGAGATATCCTATTAGTGAGAATCCAGCTAGAGTGAATGTGGATAGGTGTTAGGACTTATCTTACCTGTTCACACTTCACACGTCTGCATAAGTCTGTGGTCCTGATTCTACTCTTGTCACTGAGTGATTGTGTTGTGTTGTGTGGTGTGTTATAATAAATATATAGATTAATAGTATTTTGTCATTAGCTATATATTGGTTTAGAGATAATCTATACTCTATCTGCTGAGTTACCTCTCTGTAAAATGGCCACTCCTAGATTAACTACGGCAGAACTTAGAGCAAAGGGGGAAGACATGGGATTGTCGGGTTCTGCTCTAACGGATTACATACAGGAATTGGAGAGGGAGTATCGTCAAGCAGAAAGGGAAGATCGAAAGGCCGAGTTGGAATTGAGAAGATTGGAGGCAGAGCAAGCAGCTAAGAAATTGGAAGCAGAACAAGCTGCTAGGCAACTTGAGGCTGAGCAAGCCATGAGAAGGCTGGAAATAGAAGCTAAAAAACTGAAAGCAGAGCAAGCTGCTAAGATACTTGAGGTTGAGCAAGCTGCTAAGCAACGGGAAGCGGAGCAAGAGGCTCAGAAAAGGGAGCATGAGTACCGGATGCGGGAACTCGAGCTCAAGAGGCAATCTGGTGGGGAAACTGAGGGAGCAGTGGGAGGTTCCTCTCTCCCTGGCTCAACACCAGTAAGTGGACATAGCTACCATGCTATGAAGTTCCCTCTAGCGATCTACGAGGAGGACAAAGAGAAAATTGACCAGTACCTTCAACGCTTCGAGGCTATGTCAGTTGCTATGGGTCTGGAGCGTACCAAATGGAATCTCAAGCTATCCCAGGGTTTACGCGGGACCGGTTAAGAGGTTTATTCTCGCCTGCCACCAGGACATGAGAACAATTATGACGAGTTGAAGACGGCTTTGCTGAAACGATTTGAAGTTACGTCCCATACCTACCGAAAAAAATTTCGAGGAGCGAAACGAGAACCGGGGAAGTTGTTCGCCGCCTATAGTCTGCGTCTGAAAGCATATCTCCATAATTGGATGGATTTGGCTGGGTTTGCGCATGACTATGAGAGTCTGGAAGAGCTCACGGTAGTCGACCAGATGCGGAAGCAAATGTCGAAACCTCTCAGGACATTCTTGGGAGAACAAGGGGCGGAACGAATCCACATGGTGACGAAATTGGCGGAACGGTTCGTCGGGGTCCATGGGAAGGCAGCAGAAAACATTTCTACAAACACCAAAAGTCAGGAAAAACATAACCTGAAGAAAGCAAAAAGTACAGGAACTAAGAAGGTGGAACCATATGTCAAAACTTCAGAGGAGAGTTCGGAGAAGACGAAGGGGGAAAGCAAGAAAACCTCGAGCTCGACACAAAAACGACCATGGTCGGAGAAGTGGTGTTCGATTTGTAAGTCACCTTCTCACAATACGAGGGATTTCAAATCGAAGGCTAAGAACCCTCACTTCGCGGCATATCAAGTGACTTCAACGCAGGTGGACACTGACAATGCCAAGGTCGACAAGGATGCTCACCACCAGGAGAGCTCACTCAAGTCCGGCACAAGAAAATCTAGGACAGGGAAATGGTGCAAACACTGCAGGTCGAATACACACAATGCTATTGACTGCAGGGGAAAGTCAGGAGACACTCAATTCGTCGTGTGCCCCGGAAAACCTAAGGTGGAGCCCACCGAACAGGTCGAGGCCGAAGGAGAGACTCCAGACCAGGAAAAACCACCTGTAGTGGAATTGGTAGAAGTTAACGGTCGTCAAGTGGAGTGTTTATACGACACAGGACTGTACGGGGAGGCCGTGATTTCTGCGGATCTGGTACATCCAGAACAATTCACAGGTGAAACCATGGAGATACAGCCTGCACAGAAGAGTGCTGTAGCCATGAAATTACCCATTGCCAGAGTGGAGATTCGGCCAAGATATGTCACCGGCACCATCAAGGCCGCTGTATTGACCGATCCCATTTTTTCCGTAATCCTCGGTTGCCGGTATGTCTTTCTGGGAATGCCCAGGGAGCCAATCCATATGGGAGCAATTCAGACTCGCTCTCAGACGAGAACGGATGAGGCAGAAGCCAATGTGACTAACCCACTGCCAGGGGAGTTGCGAACTGCCCAGAGTGAGGATGCTTCTCTACGTCCTTGCTACAAAAAGCTGCAGAAAAGTGCTGATCCGCCCAAACGGGGGCAGTACTATATGAAGAATATGATACTCTACAGGAGAGCTGGAAGGGGAGACAACCTACATGGTCAGTTGGTGGTCCCAAAGGCCCACCGGTCCCAGATTCTTCATATGGGGCATACCATCTCCTTTAGTGGACACATGGGTATTGCCGCCACCATGCAGCGAATTTCCTGCCACTACTATTGGCCGGGAATGACAGGTGATGTGCGTCGGTATGTGAAGTCATGCCCTGAGTGCCAGAGGGTGGCACCGAAACACTGGACAGCGCCGGTGGTCTTGGGTGAAATGCCCATCATGAACTCTCCTTTCGAGAGGGTAGCCATCGATATTGTGGGTCCACTTCCTAGGACTAGGAAGAGGAACATGTATATACTCACAATGGTGGATTGCTGTACAATGTGGGGTGAAGCCATACCGTTGACCACAATTGACTCGAAACGAGTGGCGAGCGCACTGATGGAGGCCTTTACTAGATTAGGCTTTCCTGATCAATTACTGACGGACAATGGGTCCCAGTTTTGTGGAAAACTTATGGAGGAGGTATTTAGGGTATTCCACTCTAACCATATCCATACCAGCCCTTACCACCCTCAAGCCAATGGACAAGTAGAGCGTTTCAACGGCACGTTGATGACAATGCTCAGGAAACTAGCGCAGAAAAAACCTGATAGGTGGGATGAATATATCCCAGCAGCACTCTTTGCCTATCGGAAAGTTCCTCATGGCTCAACAGGACTACCACCTGCTACGTTGCTGTTTGGTCGTCCAATCAAGGGACCGTTGGAAGCCATGTTGAGGAGTTGGACTGAAGAGGGGCCATCAGAAGAAGTGATCTCTTCTTACAAATATGTGGAGGAACTGAAAGAAAAACTTCACAAGGGATGGACTCTGGCAAATCAAAATTTGAAAAAGGCCAGAAAAAGACATGCGGCTTACTACAACCGTAGGTCTAAAGACAGATCTCTAGAGGTGGGAGATAAAGTCTTGTTGCTACTCCCAAAGGGAAACAACAAACTGGAGATAGGTTGGCAAGGACCATTTCCCGTGGAAAGGGTGATATCCAGAACCAACTATCAGATTCGGATGCGGGGAAAGTCGAAGATTTTCCATATCAATCTCTTGCGGAAATACGAAGAGAGACCAGGAGAAAAAGCAGCTCACCTCATGGCAATGGCAGTTGCAGTGGAGACGGAAGTGGGAACCAACGAGGGAAGGGAATATCCCCTGGTACACCAGGAAACCTACAAGGATGTACAGGTGAACCCTGATCTGACTTCCCAGGAGAGGGAAAAGATAACCCAGGTTCTCGAGTCTCATAAGGAGATACTGACTGATAAACCAGGACGAACGAGGTTGGTGGAGTTCGAGATGACTTTGACCACTCAAGAGCCTGTTCGCCAAAAGGTTTACCCAGTGCCATTCTCTAAAGAAAAGGCCCTGGAGGAGGAAATACAGAAACTGTTGGAGGATGACGTGATTGCACCTTCCACATCCCCATACAATGCGGTGGTAGTTTTGTTACGAAAACCAAGTGGAGAACACCGGTTGTGTATAGACTACCGACTTCTGAACAGTCAAACACAATTTCAGGTGGAACCTTTGCCGAATCCAACTCAGCTATTCGCGAGGCTCCATGAAGCAAGGTATTTCTCAAAGGTGGATCTGAGTCGCGGGTATTATCAGATTCCGGTCAAACCAGAGGTTCGACCCCTACTGGCCTTCAGTACCCCCAGTGGACATTATGAATTCAAGGTCATGCCCTTTGGACTCAGCAATGCACCTAGTGTGTTTACTCGCATGATGAGGACTTTACTAGATCCTTTAAAGGATCCGTCAATCATCTCATTCATGGATGATATTCTGATTTCCAGTGACAGTTTGGATGACCATTTACAATCCTTGGAAAGTGTTTTCAATAGGCTCAAGGAAGCAGGGCTTACAGCTCGTCCAACCAAGTGCATGATCGGTTACCAGACTTTGGAATTTCTAGGTCACACCATCACTCCAGGACACATTGTCCCAGAGGAAAAGAACCTAGAGAAAATCAGAAGTGCTCCAAGGCCAAAAACGAAGAAGGATGTGCGATCTTTTCTCTCGTTGTGTGGGTTTTACCACAAATGTATCCCACATTTCACAGAACTGGGAGCTCCTTTAACAGAAACCTTGAAAAAGGGATTCCCGGACCAAATAGTTTGGACACCAGAATGTGAGAGTGCCTACAGTCAGTTGAAGGAGGCCTTGGTCAGCAAACCTGTGTTACAGCTCCCGGACCTTTCCAAACCATTTGTGTTGAGAACGGATGCAAGTGGGATTGGGATTGGGGCAGCTTTGTTACAAGAAGGAAAAGACGATGCTTCAGTTTTGAAACCAGTGGCATATGCAAGCAAGAAACTTCTCCCGGCTGAGAGGAATTATTCGACCGTTGAGAGAGAGAGCGTGTTTGGCTCTTGTATGGGCCGTACAAAAATTCCAGCCTTATTTGTATGGAGTTCAGTTTCGAGTTCAGTCGGATCATCAACCTTTGATATTCCTGGCCACTTCTCAGAAGCTCAACGCCCGTTTGATGCGGTGGTCGTTGCTACTTCAGCCATACCACTTTACAGTGGAGTATATACCTGGGAAGGAAAATGTTGGAGCTGATTTCCTGTCTAGACATCCAGCTCCTGAAGAAGAGGAATAGGTCATCTGGATCGAACCTCCAAGAAGAAAGAGTTGTTACGGACTACTCTCTTAGGAGGGGGCCTATGTCACAGGATAAATTAACTTGTCAGTCGATCGATGACAACCAGGCCCGACATTATTTTGCTAACACAATTGACTCTTTTATGGTGAACAAACTGAGGAAAATACGTCGATACAGATTCTCTGCACCTGGTCGACAGTGTGTATGAGATCAAAGGGAGTCACGTCGAGTTGTCTACACACAGTCGACAGTTTGATGACAGGATGTTGTTCGAGAGATGTGTATTGGCAACATTTGTCTACAAAACGGGAGTTGGCCGTTGAAAGTAATGGACAGATGTCTGCTGGAGGTCAGAAGGATTCTGTAATGGGAGAAAGGTCTCTGGCTCACAGACAACCCGGATATTTGTTGGATGAGACAAAGAACTCCCCAGATGAAAAGGAAACTTGACAGCTAATTGACTCTGGTTAGTCTGGAAACAGGAGGACAAAGACAGATTCTGGACTGATTGGCGTCTGGACTTTCTGGTGACTCACTCAAGCACCCATATAAAACCCAGTGCAGTAAACAGGTAGAGGGAGTCGAGGAAAACATTCTGTAGTGTTAGGAGTGGGGATTATTCCGAGTGTTGTTATATGAGAGGGACTAGACTATCTAAGTAGTGATAGTTATCCACGGACATAGATCCAATCGGATTGCCTAGTTTCTCGAGTAACGACAGGAATAGACATATGGTAGGCAATTAATTATATCTAACTTAAGAGTATGATTAGGAATAGAGTACAGTACTGTGCGGTAATATAATGTATTATAGGTGCAGTGATATAATGTATTATGATTAGTGATAGAATGTTCTATAAGTGCGGTGCTAGAAAGTATCATATGAGCGTCGGCACTAGTATTCTATTGTGTGGCTTCAAGTAGCTTGTGTTATATATCAGTTTACTCGGGAAGTTGAGGACAATGTAGTGGAATAATAATTAGAGAGCTTAAGGATGGTTGAGAGGGAGGAGGGGAATGTGTAATGGTAGGATCTTCCAGTAGGGCATCTGCTGGGTTTCTACCCGTTCCTTTAGTCTTTCCTGGTGTTGCCATGTCACAGATCATATGATTGAGTTATTTGGCCGTATGACAGAGATCGGATCTCTGTTATAGATCTGAGTGCTGTTATTGGCCTACACTTGCCTAATTCTGGCCAGGACTGAGTTGCCCTCACCATGATGTTATCTGCTCTACAGGTTCCATGTACAGTTCCCCTTGAGTGTTCCACTTGAGTGTGCGATGGTTTACTACGAAGAAGCAGGTTCAAAGTTTTATACAAGGAGGGCTCAGCATCTGAAGACAGAGGTTGCTGAGAGGCCGCTACATAGGGCTTATACCCAAGTTGGTTTGCGGGAACCTGGCTTCTGCTGAGCAGGACATGTTGACGAGATTGAGGTTTAGCCAAGTGATAGATGTATCTGTAGCAGAATGTGGGTATTAGGTGGGAAAAGGCTACAGCACGCTTGAGCATCGGGATGGAATGGGAAGAAAGATGCTCAAGTCGTGACGTAGTTTGTTGTTAGGAATCAGTCAACATCTGGGCCTGAAACGGAGAAGTCGCCATGTTGTAAGAAGATTGATCAAGCTGTCATCTATGTACAATAAAGATAATTTGTATTCGCCCAAGACTTGTTAGTCCTCTGTGACAAATTATTTGATGATGACAGAGGACCTAGTTTGTAGTGTTCTCTGAAGATATATCTTGAATAATAATAACAAGATAAAGGATATGATTTAGCACGTTTTGTCTAGAGGTCACTCAAATGAGCTAATCATTCCCGCAATAGCCTTTTTGGAGAACCTTTTTCTTTGGCTCAACCCCCACTGTGAGACCACTATGTATCTACACAGAAATTTATATAAGAAGTAAAATAGTTCACCCAAGGCCAGAGAAGATCTGAACTATTAGCGCCTGTGCAACTGAGGATCCCTCTCACTCAACATAATGTTGCCAGTGTGCTGTTCGTCCGTCACATGGATCATTCCCTATATTTTTTGTCATTTTGTGACCTATATCAGTTCAATTAGTCTTTAGGACTTTAGGACTCTATTTATTTGTAGACAAACAAACTTCAACAATAACGGTACATTACATCTGTTGGACAAGACATCTACATGACAGTTTCCTGCCAAAAGTGGGACATACATTCACAAGGAATTGTTTACGCCACAATTGTACAAGATAGACATCATGTGATACTTGACAACATCTATACAGGACTTTTCACAATATGTATAACCAACCACAGCACTTAAGACAGTCACCAGAGACAACACTTGACAGCAACTGTACAAGAAATTCTCTTAAGACATGTACTTAAAACTGATTCATAAAATACACAATTTATTGAGTTGATGGTGAGTTCAGTGATGACCATTGTCTCATCTCCTGTCATGTCAACATTTCAATCATTGCATAGAAAATGCATAAAATATGTCATACATGCAGGTTAATAAACAAGATACAACACTTCTTATTTACTCCACCCCCCAATAACTCTCCTCCACCTCTCCTCTCTAATTACCACCACACCATTCCGTTACAGTATCTGTATCTATCATCATTTCCTGACTCTTGGGAATTTAGGAAATCCTATCCATGGGCAACTCAAGGAAGAAACTACTGTTCTGGGTCTGTTGGATCCTTTTCTCATCAGCATGGATGTTGGACTAGCTCCAGTTAGCAGCTTCCCCAGATTAAGCTTCATGGCAGATTCATTCCTCTTGAAGACAAGATTTGGTATGATGATATGGTACTGCATCTCACGGTTGATCAGGCTGTTAGTGAAGGCTGTCACTGGGTACTTCAATAATGACATACAGAATGTCCCATACATTGCAGCTACTCACTTAGCCAGATCAACTTCCCTACTGTTCCTCACATTCTTCAAGAATCACTGTGTGAGCATCAGGCTGGATATTTTCTAAGTTTTGTCTTAGATAAACAAACACTCCCAATTTTACCCCACAGTTCTCCATGAATGTAGTTCATAGAACAAGATTTGATGTTAGTCTCATTTGACCTTTTGACTGACTCAAAGATCACTGTCCAGTTCACCACATTGGTAGTGCTTCAGATTGTGTTATTCTCCCATTTATGCATTCAGCTGTTACAGAGCTGAGAGAAAACTCTTCTTGATATTCCCACATTTTGATAGGGAGTCACATCTGGATCTAGGACTTCTGTTTAGTTGTCCCAGATGATATATGGATTGCCTCTCCACCATACTGTTCTCTGTCGACATATAAAATGGCACAACATCTCTTTACATATGTTAAAAGATAATGTTATTATACATCAACAGACACAGACTGGGGATGGGGAGGAAAAGGATGGGTGTGGTCCAAACACACCTCTCCTAGTTTGATGATGCAGTGTATTTCACTCTGATGTACTGTGGTAATCACAAGACCATATGCTGAGACAGGGTAGCTTAACACAATTACAAGCATTTATGTGGTCTAAGTTCCACCATGTTTGAACCACAGTAGACCTGGGCACAAGGAGGACCAGACACAGTACAGCAATCATTGTGGCATAGCAACATGGGACAGGCATTGTGAAGGGAAATGGAAAATAGGCATTTACAACTGCAATATGCAATATGTATCAACTAATGGCATTTACCTAATTAGCAGACCAGACATCTATTCCTATGGCTGTGATGTGGGTGCATGAATGTCCTATTCCATATTCACTTACACAGCAATGCCAGACCTCACCCCTTTTTCACCAGACTTGTCTCACAGGTACATCATCATCATCATGTGCTCTTTCCCCACTGAGTAATTTTCATGTCTACTACAGTAGGTAACAGAAGCTCAATTGCATACACAATTGTTCACATATGCACCAAGCACATATGTGGAAAAAACATGTTTAGTCCTTGTAAATTTGCATGAGCTATACATTATATAAGCCGGTCTCTCTGGCTGTGGGGTTACAACACTTTCTCTCTGTAATCCCGTTTATCACGCAGAGTCTCGTAGCGGAGCGAGAGCTGAGGAGGTTCGACCCCCGCTCGTGACTTGCGGGATACTGAGCCGGCCGCTCAGAAAGCAATGGCAAACTACTGAGCGTAATCTTGCCAAGAGATCAACATACAGCTGAAAGATGCTGGTGTTGACAGCTAAGTCCTGTAAAAAAGGATATGCTAAAAAAAAAAAAAAAAAAAAAAAAATACATTATATTCAGCCAACTGAGACACAGGTTCACACACCTATGGTTCTCTTAGGAACTAGTTTATATGAACCATCCAACAGTAGAGGTAACAGTGTAATACTTCAAAGAGAAATTGTATTAATTCTCTTGAGCATATAACCAGGCATCACATGGACTTAGCAATTCTGGCGTGCCACACACAACCTGTTTACATATGGATATTTGAAGCATCTTTCCTTCCACTAGATGTGAGAGGCTATTTATTAAATCACCAACTCACTCACTCCATCATTTTCAGCTTTTTACAAAGGAACTTGTACATGTTTACATCACTCATTCCCATTCAGACTGCCATTTGTTAACTCGCACGAGAGCAAAGGTACAGTTGATTTAAGAATAAGTCATCCCAGGCATTAAGAATGCACCAGGGGTTTGGGTTTGCGAATCTGCATGAGTGTGTCATACATTCATCAAGCATACGCAACCAGTCACAACAAGGGATTGATATGCATTTGGAGTATACAGCGTGAAAGACGTGTCAAGGTTGAAGATGCAGTGTTCAGAATTCTGGCGCCCAGAAGTTAGGTTTTCCACTTTCACATTTTATTCATAAAATACTCATACATTCTTCTCATTCGGTTATCAGGCACAACTACAACATTAAAGTATGTTTTAAAGTGGTACCTGCTGTCCAGAGAACAATATATTATTGAATCTTTAAGGGCATTTTTGGGTCATCACATCACACTAGCGACCGCTCCTGGTGAAATTCCCGCTCCTACTAATTAGATTTTAAAATATGGCCCAGGAATAGCGTGGGCTCATTAATTATGAACCAATCAAAAGACAAGTGCATACCGCCGCCTCCCCCAACTCATTCTAGAACATACGATCTAAGAATAGCCCTTATATATGGGATGGTCCCCGTTAAGACTTAAAGTATTTTTATGAAATGTGTCGGACTGGGAATGAGGAATTCTGTTTCATCATGCTACATCCTCTATACTTCACACCGTTATAGAGGATGAAATGGCGCCGTGACCAGGATTCGTGCTTGGACTGTCGCGGTAAATAGACCTATTATTTACTTCAAGCAACTGAATTTAAGAAGCCTTTGACGACGATGGAACGACGTAATATATTTTAGGGGAGACAGAGCGACTAAAAGCCTGGCCAGAGGTAGTTGTTGTGATTTCCCAGAAGAAGAAAAGAAAAAAAAAAAAGCAAAGCTGAAGGTCATCTTGTTGGATCAACGGCATGCTGTTAGATTATAATCAAAATGGATGGTCAGCTTCTTTTTGTATGATGAGCGCCACAATAATTGCTCCACGCTATACTGGACGATCAACGAACGTTGCCAAGTTTTATCTTTGCTCCAGAATGTTGACGCCGCTACTCTGGGTGTGCTGATTTGGACCGAAGCTCCTTGTCAAGTTCGGCTGAAGTACTGTTTTTTTTTTTTTGATCGCCGTCGTCCAGTGATGGTTTTGATCGCCATAGCCCAGTAACGAGCCAAGTCATTGTTACACAGTCCGCTTCGTCAAATTTTGCTGGCCTTGGTCATTGTTATACAGCTGCTTGTCAAGTTCTGCTAGCCAAATCATTGTTACACAGTCCGCTTCGTTAAATTTTGCTGGCCAAGTCATTACAATCGAGCCGTTGTCAAGTCATCTCCGGACTCCGTTGTGTGAGAGAGTCGCTTTGTCAAATCAGTCAGCCGCTGCTCTACACTGTCGGTTGTTTTGAGAAGCTGACTATCGTTCATTGCTGATTTCAGAGGGTTGGCCAGTGCTGTCCTCTGATCACAATCGTTCCTTGCCGTGTTTCAAGAGCCCATCCCTGGGTGGCTGATACATTCAATCGTTCCTTGCCGTGTTTCAAGAGCCCGTCCCTGGGTGGCTGATACGTGCAATCGTTCTTCACTGTCTTATCGACGTCGTTGTTGTTCCTGTGGAGTCTTGTCGAGCCCAGTCGAGCCTATCGAGCCCAGTCGAGCATTTTTGATCCTTACGGAGTACTGAAGCCGCTTTGTCGATCCTGGTTCAAGTACTCGAGTACCAGATACCGTACTTCTCAGTCTCGGCATACAAGGGTATAGACGTCAAGGACTTCATTTTCGATTGAAAAATTCAGTTCAACAAGAAAAGGGGTAATATAAATAAATTTTTCTATTAGATAGAAAATTAGTGAGTTTCAGGAGGAAGATAACATCCTTTGGTTAATTTAAGACTGTATATTAATAAGTATTGATTGTTTTTTTTTTTTTGCTTGAATAACTGTAAATATTTCAGCATGACGGAACAAGATTCATTGGCACAAGTTTTGACGGGGGTAGGAACGACAACAGGCAGACCCAACACAGCACAGTAGAGAAACATACATTATTTCAGCAAAGCTCAGGACGAGTTTTTTTTTCAGGTACCAAGGAATATACAGAAGAAGAAGTTAATATGAATTACTTACATGTAGAATTACAACGTATTAGTACATGGTTGGGAGAATTAAAAGAGGCAATTAGTGAGGTAGAAAGTTTTGTAGAAACGTTGCAGGATAGAACTACTAGACAAGACCCTTATAGATTTAAGGTAGACTGTAATAGAGTAGGAAAGAATAACAGGAGACAGCCATTGCTTAATAAAGACAGAAGAAAATATGGTTATGATGAACCAAGGCTTGATGTATATAGAGTAAAAGACAGTGAGAACAGACGTAATGGTGAAAAGTCGGACTGGTATAGCTGTTATAGATACAAGAATGGTCCTGAGAGAGACTTTTCCAAGAAATTATGGAAATGGCCATCCCATAGCAAGACTGCTAGGAAAAAACGTGACGACTGGTTTGAACAAAGACGGAAACAGTATTTGAGGTCAGGGTCAAAGAACAGAGTAGGAAATGTAAGTGAAAATTCAACTATTCCTAAGGTGGTTGCCAATATGACTGTTAGACAGGAAAAGAACACGACGGTGTTAATAAAGAGAATAGACCGAGAGACACAGACGCAGACAAGTAATACTATAAATGATAGTACACAGACACATATTGATACTGTAGAGAAGACAACCCAGGTACAGTCAATTAAGAAAATACAAAAGGGAACGCACACTATTAAGACGGTGGAAATTGCGGAACCACCTCAGGTGAAATTAGAAAAAGAAGACACAGTTGAAGTTAAGAAAGATAGACAGACGAGAACCAAAGATGAAAGGAAACCAAAGAGGAAAAGTATTGAAGAAAGAAATAGTAGTATGATAGTTAATAGAGGTACTGCCATGTCAAGTTCCTCAGGTATAGACATTAAATTAATACCTAAATGGTGTAGAAATATTAGGTGTGAGAGTTCAGGTTATGGAGAAGATATTTCCACCTCTACCGCCGCATATTGTAGTAAATATTGCGCTGCTGAAACAACTACATATACTGATGATTCGGAGAATGAGAGAATTGCACTACCTGATCCTGACTCGAAGCGTGATGTTTCCTCATACGGTAGGCTTGCTGGTGGACGGACGGACAGAGTTTTGGTTGGTGACTCTTTAGAACTAGATACCAGTTTATATGACAGGAAAGTAGGGAAGGCTAAGAGACAAACACCAAGAGAGAGAGAGAAAGATACTTCCAAAAAGAAAGATGTTTGCCTAGTAGAAAGTGGAACACAAAAACAGCAAACAGCTGAAGCCTCGCTGGAAAAAGCTAGAAGTCTTATGAAATCGGTAAGACCATGGTTGTATTTAAATAACCGAAACGAACAGGTTTGAGCAAATAAATATGAGCTGTCTAAAATAGGCAGATGAATTTTTTTGGTGTAGCATCACATGATACAAAGTAGGCAATAGTGTTGTTGAGGATAGAGAGTTACGGCAAATGATATTCTACGTGGATACGTAATACAGGATATCTTGTGTTTAGTTGCGATGTAGGGAGAGTAAACAAGGTAGAAATTAAAATAGTCCTTTGTCCGGAATGGATAGATACAGAGAGTTAATCACGTTGAGTGATGTATAACTAGAGCGATTAAAGTAGAGTATGAAGGTTCGTACTAGAAATGGTTAGACTCAGAGCTATGACATGACGTCTGAGATAGTTTCGCTTGGTAGTTTGAGAAGTAAGTATAGTATTGTTGACAGCTGAACCGAGAGTGTCTGATGAGGAGATATAGATTGAGTAGAAATTGAGTATCATGTGTAAAAATAGCCAGTTGAGCGCGAGAGTATTAAGAGTAAAAGACTGTAGAAGTTGATGCTTGAAAAATACGAGTTCTTGGTGAGGGGGATGAAGTAATTACGTCATGCTTGCGAAGAAAGAAGAGCTGATTAAATCTGAGAAAGTTGTTGTGTGGAGAAGTATAGAATGATAGTTACGAGGTTGGCGGAATGAGGTTTGTTTTGAGAGATCGTTGATAGTGCTGGTTAGTGTGTAAAAGAAATATAGTTTGCGAGAGATAATATATAGATTATGACCTTTGAAAACGAGAGAATGATTGAGAAAAGTAGAAATAAGACAAACATATGTGCGTCGAGAAAGGATAGGAAGATGACAAGTGATAAGTACCGCATGCATGTACGAGGCGTTTAGTACGTGCGTGAGTATAAGTATAGATAAACAGGTGTTCGTCGCGATGCGAGAGTAGTCGTGAGATAAGAGCGAAATTGGGTATCACTGTCTGAGCAAACATAAAATACGAATACCGTGTGAATATGCGAAGAGTGGCTGATAAGTGATGTGATAAAACGTGGAGCATAAAGTAACTGAGTATATGAAAATTGAGAGATAGAAAGAGCATGATTAGAAAGGTGTGATGTCTTTTGTTTAGAATGTGTGATCTTGGACGGAATTTATGACAGGTTGACAGAAAGAGAGTTAACATTCTGAATGACGTTTCATAAAATATGTTTAGTATTGTTGACAGGGACAGGTTGAAGTATGAATGCATGATACTGAGAAATGAGGAAAGTGAGCTCCATTGTCAGTTATAAGTGGTGTGAGTTGCTGTTCTGTAAGAATCCCGATAAATGGAAGAGGAGTGAAAGATACGGAGGTAAATATGATTAGTTAAATGAATGTTGGAGAACGTGTTCCGATAAGTGTGACTAGTATCATCGCGGTGCAAGAACGCTAGGAGAGACTTGAGGATAGCTTTGAGTTGTTGTGGTGAGATGTTAAGAAAGTACTGATGCAGGAGAATGAAATATTAATTGCGTCGGATAGACGAGAAACTTAAAAGTAGAATTAGTCGTTGGTACAGTAGGTAGATGTATTGGTGAGAGGTCTATAATAAATAGACAAAGTTTTGTTGGACGTAAGAGGGTGGAGATACCGTAGTTAACGGTAATAATGATTAAGTAGTTGTAGTAATACTTGGAACAAATCCAAGGGAAACAATTAGTGTGTCGAGGTACGGTTTCCTTTAGTAGAGAGATGAGTTGTAGTATGCTGGGATAGCTGCTAGTAGTAAGTGAAGTGATTTGAGCTGCAGTTTACAGCGGTTGGTTAGGCTGATATTCCAGATATTGTGAGATATGTTAGGAGTTAGTCTGGTAAAAGATAGAATATGGTGAGGGGAGAGAATCAATGATTGACGGTCATTTATTGGTTAATGACTTTTATTGAGAGAACAGATATTGTTTTAAGTTAGGAATTGATCTGTAGGTAACAGATATATATATACTTGGCAGTGAGTTGTGGTGTTTTCTCGCTTATAAAAATGACTTGTGTGAATAGATATGTGTTACATTGGTTCGTATAGGAGGCCAAGGTTGCTGGGTCACTGTACGTAGTTAATTCTAAGTGAATTATATTTTTTTTTTTTGAAAACCTTCTCTTTGGCGAGAAGACAGTTGTTTTTATTGAATTTGAGTTTGTAATGCCTCATATATAATATGTTTTTTTGCTTGATTTGGTCCTGTAAAATGATTGTTATTATTTGATTTTAGAATAAGATTATTGTGTTCTTAGACTTTTGCGTACAAACTATTGGTCCGTAAAAGAGACCAGTAGTATTAGGTAACAATAGATTAGGATGTATGTTGTATTATTTTAATATATGTTTTTCTTTGAATGAGTTCATACTTTTAATTAATATGAGGGGAAACATAAATAATGTATTTAAAAAAAACTTGGGGGGGGGGGGTATGATGTCCTGTTGTGATTTTATTTCGCTTCACTTATAATTTAAGTGAATTGTCTTGTATGTTTATATGTACATGTTGGAAATTAGTTAAGTTAAATTTACATGGTTTTGTCTAGAATAAAGACAATACATCGGGCTTTATGTAGAACCCTACGTTCAGAAAATAGTAATAAACTACTGTGGACTAGAAGAGAGACACATTCTCTTGTGAATAACAAGTTTATGTATATTCTACTAGCAAGATTGCTGTGATAATCAGCGTTGGGAGGTTAAGTTGTGGAAACATACTTAAGAGACGGAATTACTACACAAGAAAAATGGTTATGGGGAATTTAAGTGAGCATTAATTGAAGATATATGGATTGGACACCATATTGGGGAAGAAAAGATTAATGAATATAGCAGTGGGGTAAATAAGGAGAAAGTTTAGAACATAGTTTCCATGGGGTCAGAAGAGCCATGGTGTACTTTCATAAGAGACACGAGATTGCTGGCTTATAGAAGAAGAAGTGGATAATGTGCTACGCCAGGCAATTAACAAAACATGAATTGAATCCATGTTTGACTCCGAAGAATGGTTAGAGACTGTGGATAGCAGTACAATAGTAAAGGGTTGTAAGTGTGTCAATGAGAAATGAACATTGTGGAGACATAATGACATGGGGTTTTTGAGGGTCCGTAATATATGGAATAAGAAAGAATAACGTTAATTACAAGCAGTAAGGGGTTAGAAGGTCATGGACATGAGTTCAGGGGTGGTATATTGTTGCTGTTGATAACGGCATAAGTAGAGGTTTTAGTAGATATGCCCATAATAAATGGACATTAAGGGGTCGCTGAAATTTTCGGCGAAATTAAGAGAGAATTCTGAGTGAGGTATACGAGAAGATTAGTTATGAGGTGATGTGTATAAAGTTGGAAGAGGTCTAGAGGGATGATGGACCTTGTTAATTGTGTACTGTCTGTAATATATAGACATTTGGGAGTTAATTTTTGATGGTTGGTACTTGATGCTGTAGATAGCAGCGTAAACTGTTACCATAATAAGTGGTACTGTAGAAGAGATAATTGTTTTAGACTTTATTACATAAAGTCTCAAATGACATAGGGGGGTAAAGGTGTGTGTGTGATTTAGCTAAGTGTGGTTTTTTTTTAGAGAGAAAGAGTTCTACTTCTTTGAATCTCCGGTGCGCACCGATTCTTTGTCTTTCTATCATGTGCGAGTGTTCTCAGGTTGAAAGTAGAGAATTAGTAAGTAATGTTGGTGATGACAATAGGGAGTTGGTATCAGAAGAGTACAGCGTTTGGAATTTTAAGCGGATCGCTTATGAAGAGAAGAAGGAGTGTTTATTTCAAACCATATGTGATATGACGCATTGTACAAAGTTGAGATTTAAATGTTATTGAGGATATGTAATTAATATGTGTTATGTTATGAAGAGTCAGAAACGAAAAAGAAGTTCATAGTGGTTTACTATATGGCAGGGAAAAGAGATATAGATTGTTGGTTTGGGGAAGATTAGAGGGGTTGTGAGAGGTAAGGAAAGAGGGGGAATAGAGTAAGGGGATTGGGAGTAAAGACTTTTTAAGGGAAAAAGTCTTTAGAAAACATAGGAAGGTATAGCAGAATGTGGGTATTAGGTGGGAAAAGGCTACAGCACGCTTGAGCATCGGGATGGAATGGGAAGAAAGATGCTCAAGTCGTGACGTAGTTTGTTGTTAGGAATCAGTCAACATCTGGGCCTGAAACGGAGAAGTCGCCATGTTGTAAGAAGATTGATCAAGCTGTCATCTATGTACAATAAAGATAATTTGTATTCGCCCAAGACTTGTTAGTCCTCTATACTTCACACCGTTATATATCAATAAACAGTCAGAACATTGCATAATTTATGCTGATACCCAGAACAGTTAGATTGTGGTGTTAATATGAGGAATCTTTAGAACCAGTGACTCTAGATCCATTAAGATTTCTCCACTAACAGTGACAATAGGATTAGAATTTCCTGATTAACAATCCGTTAAAAGACCGAGGAAATTCATAGTGTGAATCAGACTCTAATTAGACAGTGTTTGTCTGGGGTGTCCAAGCATCCTGGTGGTTCCAGAGACAACGGAGGAAGTCTTCACGGGACCGGAGGAGCATCACCTGGGTGAGGCTACTTGTATGGGATACATGGTGCTGGTGTGTCTTCAGCACAGGGATGAGAATGAATATCCTCTTGAACACTGATCTGAGCCTATAGACGATTTAGAATACCAGTCACACATTCTACACCTTATACACACATACACTTCTCCTACATATACTCTTTGCTTTAATAAATTTCTTGTTTTTATTTGTTGAAGCGAGAGTTGTCAAGTATGTTATGTTGGGGAAGAATGAGAGGGGGCATGATCCAGGGGTGAGTAAGAGTCAGAGGAAGGTGTCTTCAGATTGAGGGAGTGTGTGGACGGATTCTGCTGGATTTCTCCAGAATAGAGATATTGAATTAAAAATAATGTGGGTGTTGATTCTCTTCACTCCAGGGACGACACTAAAGTGGTAAAGAAGAACAAGTAACTAATACGACAGTCATTCTTTACACACACACGACACAACCTAAGAAAATTCTTCCATGAATCAACCTTGGAAAATTCTTCAATGAATCAACCTTGGAAAATTCTGCAATGAACCAACCTTGGAAAATTCTTCAATGAATCAACCTTGAACAAGTCTTCCAGGAACCAACCTTGAAAAATTCTTCATTGAATCAATCTTTGAAATTTCTTCAAGGAACCAACCTTGGAAAATTCTTCAATGAATCATCTTTGGAAAATTGTTCAATGAACCAACCTTGAAGAATTCTTCAATGAATCATCCTTGGAAAATTCTTCAATGAACCAACCTTGGAAAATTCATAAATGAATCATCCTTGGAAAATTATCCAATGAATCAACCTTGGAAAAAATATTAAGAGCACCAACCTTGAAAAAAAATATTAAGAGGACTAATTTGGAAACATACGCAAAGCAGCATACTTTCATTTCATTTTCTGGACGGTGTGCTCGCATTGAACACACACCTTCTTCTCATGCATGCTATTTTCTACTGGACCATAAACTCTCAACCAACTCACACCAGCCGTCCTATCATTTGTTATCACCAACAGCTCGGTCCGTGTTCTCCCCATGTTACTGGTTTCTGTCTTTAACTATCTCCTCCGTAAAAATACAAACACCTGTCAAAGGTGATACCCAAGTACTTCAATTTACTCTCTATACTAAGAGGATATCCATTCAATATAATACATGAGACATCTGCCTTCGCTTTTGTTGGAGGGGACCACGACAACACGCATTGAATCACGGGTTCAAGGAGTATGCTTAGTAAAGTGGAAAAAGTAATGTTTCGTGTGGAATGGCTTGCCTCGCTTCAGAGGTCACTGATTGTGAGAATTGTATGGATTTTGTGTCCTGGCCATGCGAGAGTGCAGGGGAATTAACAGGCTGATAGGCTGGCAGGGAATGCACCTCTTAGTGGTAGATTACTATGGATAAGAGATATTACGGGCTCAATGAGTTTGCTTACTAAGGTGGGAAAAGGAATGTTTCGTGTGGAATGGTTTACCTCGTTTCAGAGGTCACAGACTGTGAGAACTGTATGGATGTTTTGCCCTTGGCATGTTGGAGTGCAGGGGAATGAACAGGCTGATAGGCTGGCAGGGAATGCACCTCTTGGTGGTAGATTACCTATGGAAAAGGTAGAGGTGGTCGTGCGCTTGTGGGACCAGGTGGAGAAGGTGGGGGAACAGATTGAGAACCCGTATGGGAAAGAATGAGATTGCGAGGGATCGGCAGTGGTTCTGGTAGAATCTCAAAACTGAGAGAGAAGACCAGGAGAACTTTCAATCAGATGGCGGTGAGAATAATTAGTAGTGTTACTCTTCGCTGTCTGTTGAACGAGTGGACGGAGCACATATAGGAATGTCCTGGGTGCAGTGATGTCGGTTCTTAGCTCAAATCAACTGTCTCCTCCGTATGCTTTTAGATCTCCCACTATTTCGCTTTCCCTTTATCCCACATGGCTCGGTCTTTTTCCGCAGGGCGACCGTAAGCGCCTCACAATAATCACACGGGGTGCCTTTTCCACGGTCTTGGTTCGCACACGAGCCATTTTGATCACAATCATGTATTTTATTAGTAATTATGTTAGTTGTTCTCCATGTTTCTGATCCATGTGGTAGTACCGATTTAACATTGGAGTTACAAATGCAAAATCGGGTGCTAATTTTATGCTAAAACCATGCATAAACTCAATGTACCTCTCAATATCTTTCCATGTCCTGTACACACTCCACTGCCTAATAAACCTAATGAAATCACATGTCGTGAGCACAAAATAAATGTATTATTATTATGTTATTATTATTATTATTCAGCGATCGATGTTTGCTATGCGTCTATTCCAGCATGGGTCACGAAAAGAGCGGTGTAAGATTCATTTCGTCTACAAATGATTTCTCACCTCCATGCCGTTTCGATCAGTGGGACGGCAGAGACCTCTTGCTGCAGCTCGACCAGGTCGGGCAGAGACCGAAGCCCCTGGTCCCGACCATATCGTTGCCTCCCGACGCAGTGGTATTAAGAATATCTATTCATTATAGTTTGCATTTGAAAAAGTTCTTATATAAGGGAGATAACGAACAACTAATTCGTGACAAATAATCAGAGAAATAAATATTATGTTATCTCCCTTGTAAAATTCTTAATGTTTGTGACCACTTTATTATTTTGAATAATTAAGAGAAAAAAAGACGCTTAAAAGTCGACAGGGTCGGCTTCATTGCACCGGATTTTTATCCCATATGGCTCGGTCTCTTTCTGCAGCGCGGAAAGCGTCGCACAAAGCACGAACTCAGCAGCTTCAGCGACGACCCACAGGCGTCTCCGAAAAAATTCACCCGTGAACCTAAGGACGCGGCCCGGAATCGAACCCACAACCTTCGGAGCCCGAGTCAAACGGTTTGACCACTTCGCCACGGAGACTCCCGTTGAATAATTAAGAGAACAGACAATAAATTGTACAGTTTATGACCTGGCATATTTCACTCCATCTCGTAAAGTACGTAATGTATAATTCATACGACATAAACTAAAGCAAGAAGACAGATAAATGATTTAACCCCACACGTATAACTTTATTCCCACATTAATTTGAACTGCTTACCACGGTAACTTTAAACTACCGTGTAATTTCTTTGCACAAAGTTGGCTATACTATATGAATAGCAAGTGTGATCGCCATTCTACCACTTTGTCTAATTAACAGCATTCGTTGTCTATAGGCGCATTGTCTATATAAATGACATGGCCAGTTTACAAATAATGGCGCGATAACGACTGCGTAACCTTGGCTCTCTTCTAAGAAAGGAATTCAAATGAAAACCTTAAATGATTTTTTAATTTATTTTTGTGTGTGAATATATTCTGAAAAGTAAAGATCAAATGTATCATTTTTCTATGTAGTAACCACTGCGTTCAATGCAAGTCCTCCAGCGCCGATAAAGTGCTTTGGTTACTGTAGAGAAAAAATCAAAAACATTCTCTTGGTCGCATGTGTAACCAGTCATGCACCACCTGCTGTACCTCTTCATCGGACCGAAAAGTCTGTCATAGAAGTCACGCCGTTTTGAGACTTCCATACACTTGCTGGACTGACAGGCATGCATCACCAAACTGGACCTTCATTCGCCGATGAATTTTTATAGGTTTCACCCTTCAATGATTTGAAAAAAAAAAAAAAAAAACTGTTGATGCCTATCAAAGGTGGGGCGACAATCTTTAAATTGTCCTTATGACGTCACCGTGTTCGTCTGCGCCGTGATGTCACGTGCTTAACACTCTTGACATCCTTAACAATAACATTGACTGGTTACAAGACTATGACATGGTTATTGTAATTTCTATCACACTTGTAAGGTTTTCATTTGAAGTCCCCTCGTATAAATGAACATCATCATCTTCTTTTTCGTCCACTTTTGCCGCCAAGCGTCGTGAAGAGGAATAGTTGACGTTCCAGTGCCCGATGGGTGGCACCAGATAGTTTCATTCCGTTTGATTGTATGTCTTTGTTGATTTCAATCTATATTCTTCTCATGCGTCCCCTTGCTCTCGTATAATATTGTATCTGGTGTAGCGCCAGTGCTGGTAACAGATTGTGTTACATTCTAACGAGATGGCCGAACCATTTAATCTTCTGCCTTTCAATATATATGGCACAAGGAATGTATCTGTATGATAACATCATTTCTTACTCGGTATCGGATAGTTAGGTTGGCGGGTCTTCTCAAGCATCTCATCTCGCAGGTGTTGCCTTTTCGTAAGTATGATTTGGATAATGTCTGAGCCTGACATTGGTAGCATGGGGTTGATCTGAATATATTATCTATTTTGCAGACAGGTATATTTGGATGTTTCAGTATGAGTGATAGTTGATATATAAGTGCACTTGCTTGTTGACATCTGATTTTGATTTCTCTGTCTATTCTGCCAAATTATGCGATCATACTTCCTAGATATTTAAATTCTTTAACTTGTTTCAGATGTGTACTATTTATCAGTATATTTAGTGGATCAGGAGATCTATTAACCTGCATTACTTCAGTTTTGTTGTATTTATATTACATTATTTATATTCTGTAAATGATAACATAGATAATTAAAATGCAAGTGATATAATATATGTTTTGTTTCGCTAAAACAGATTTCTTCTTCTTTCGCTCGCTTGAAATATATTGTCTATGTCTTCAATGTTGTCTCTTATATAAACTTTACTGTTTTAATTCACTCAGTGGTCTATAAAGTGTGTCTCCCATAGGTGTTTCTCTGCGTCAGAAGGTTTGCCTAGATGTGTCGTATTTACGGTAGTCTTGGAGTATGTGCTCTGCTGTCTGCGACGCCAATCCACATGTGCACATAGCTGATTCACCAATCTTGAATTTTGTATACATGTGGTTGCGTAATTTATTGTGTCCTGTTCTGAGGCGCTGAAGAATGGTTTATTCTGGTCTGTCTATAAAGTGGTAGTCGGCTTGAGCTGGTGCAGGGCTAAAACCAATAATGTACGTCAGTAAATGTTACTTTTACACACCTTACTTACACACCTTACTTACAACCTTACTTACACATCATACTTACACACCTTACTTACAACCTTACATATACACCTTACTTACACACCTTACTTACAACTTACTTACACACCTAACTTACAACTTACTTACACACCTTACTTACAACTTACTTACACACTTTACTTACAATTTACTTACACACCTTACTTACAACTTACTTACACACCTTACTTAAAACTTACTTACACACCTTACTTACAACCTTACTTACACACCATATTTACACACGTTACTTACACACCATACTTACACACCTTACTTACAACCTTACTTACACATCATACTTACACACCTTACTTACAACCTTACATATACACCTTACTTACACACCTTACTTACAACTTACTTACACACCTAACTTACAACTTACTTACACACCTTACTTACAACTTACTTACACACTTTACTTACAACTTACTTACACACCTTACTTACAACTTACTTACACACCTTACTTACATCTTACTTACACACCTTACTTACAACCTTACTTACACACCATACTTACACACCTTACTTACAACCTTACATATACACCTTACTTACACACCTTACTTACAACTTATTTGCACACCTTACTTACACACCTTACTTATACACCTTACTTACACACCTTACTTACACACCATACTTACACACCATACTTACTGACATAAGCCTGGGTCATTGACAATGAGTTGAGTGACCGGGCATGAGAAAGAATGGGTGAAAGTGGGAGAAAGTAAAGTGACTAGCCTGGCTAGGAGAGAGACAGCCAGTCCTGAGAAATAATGGGACGGGTGAGTGTGGACTCCCAGGGGGATGGGGGAAGGACAGTTCAGTTTTGTGTGAAGTCAAAGGACTTGAGGAGAGTTGATGGGTAGATGCCGAACTGGTCGGTAGTCTAAGGAGAAGCGGAGTTAGAGATCTCCGTGTTGTGTTTTTCTCCCAGTTGTGAAGACAGGCCTGAACCAGAGTGGGTTCTATAGTGAGTGAGGGCCTGAACCCAGTGTGTGGGTGTATTGTGCGAGGTCCAGCGGTGGATAGGAGCTGGATTACCTGTCTTATGGATTTGATATGAAGCAGGCTTGAGAAGGCATTGATGTGTGCGTGTTAATATTGTGAGGAGGAGATGGATATTCGATGGATTATATATTGTTTTCTGGATATATACATATGTTCCGTGAGTCTGTGTTGTTTTTGTAATAAAGGATTATGTGCGCCAACTGAATCTTGTTTAATGACTGGCGAATGTGCACTGCGGGGTGAGTTATATTGCAAGACAGTTAGATAGCTCAATTGACACTCCAGGAGTATCGTTACCTTGACAACGACCATCACACGAAACTTATCATCAAGAACATCGACAGTATCGTCAACAACGTCGTGTGACATCTGGGGACTCGTCGCTTAGTAAGGAGTATCTGGATGGCTCGTCCTTTCAAGAAACCCAGTGTATTAACTGAGAGCTCGTCGCTTCGTAAAGATTTTCTGACAGCTACATTCGGTCAAGGAACACTGTGCAATATTGAGATGTCTGTGGGCTCTTCGCTGAGAGAGGAGTTATTATCTGGTGACTTTGTTCCATCGGACTAACAAACCCGAGACAGTTTGGATTTTGTGTCTTCAAAAGGTTAATGTGAACTCTTTGTGTGTGCACCAGGTAATTAAAACTGACAGTTCAAGTGAAGTTCACGACAGGTAAATTTGATACCAGACAGTAGTGCTCAAGTTAGCAGACAGTTAACGGAAAACCAGGATTAATCCAGAAGGTGGTCAGAATATCCTGCGTGTGTGTGTAAGACGGCACATCGAAAGACTGTCGGCGCGCGTGTGGAAGATACGCCATACAGACTAACCGGGAGAGTCGACTACGATGACGGGGTAGTCACTAGTCAAAACAGCACAGAGGAAATGTCGCGTGGACAGTGAGGTGTTTGCGACAAGAGCGGTCAGTCCTAGGTGTGTGTGTGTATGACAGGACAGGATTGAAGACAGCGAGCAATTTCGTCGCAACATCCTGTGCGTGGTGAGAATTTTGTGTGTGTGTGCTAAGGCAACGCACAGGGTGGGTCACGAGCCGACAGGTGAAGAATTTTACCACAGCTAACACAACGGGGGAGGACGGTGGAAATTGTGAGTTTCCACGGACAAATCGGGTCAGCGCTATTTACGAGGACAGTGCAAGTACAGGTAAATTACTGAGAACAGTGAACTCTCGGGAAGGAGAGTTATCATGGATATGTAGGATACACAGAATTGACATTTGCCGATTCACCGGGAGGGGTGACAAAAGTGGGTGGAAACGGTGACCCTACGGGTTAGTGGTGTAAAGTGTATTTTCCACGGAGGTACGAGAGCAGCCAGAGTGGGACTGACAAGGTTGTGTGGAAACTGTTTTACTGAGGATTTTTCCACTGATTGTGATAAAGATGTACTGATGTACAGAGGGAGGTACTGACTGAGGTTGACTGCGAAGGTCAAGGTCAGGGACAGTGGACATTTACTAAAAATTTTCCACAGGAGATCTGGATAAACAAGTTGTTTTGAAAGAAAGCCAGATGTTTTGTTTCGTCTTTGTTGAACTGTTCTACTATCGTTATCATTACTCTGTCATGAGCAATCATTGTTACAACGAAGGATGACATGTCATCACCGCAGACTGGAGTGCATACAGTTGCCAAAAAGAACTGACGGTACAGGGTTATAGCACTGGGCATTTGCGGCCAATTTTTCATTTGAACTTTGTCTTTAAACGGCAATCCAGAACATTTTGGGATAATTACCATCATCTTCAATTCGTACGACAATCGAAAGAACACTTTGGATAATTACTATTTACCGTCAACGTTTCCGACAGGTGGAACTGGTGATCACAACGCGAAATTAAGTCACCACGCAACAAATTGGGAATATCGTAGACATTTCGGAACATTTACCAATATACATTCCCAGCATATTGTGAAAAATTATTTTTTTTTTTTAAACGAACTTGTGGCGACGGATGAATAGGCACATATTTGTCGGCCAACCATTTGCACATTATTTTTTTTGTTGTTGCTCCCATCGTCATATTTATTGTTGTCGGGTGTTACGCAATTATTTGTATGTGGTCCAGTGTTTGGCAAGAGTAGGGGATTTTTGTGTTGTTTCTCGAAGGCCGGGAGACAGGGCGAAAAGTTATTTTCTGAGGTGCACCATATATAATTTCTGGGAAGAAAATCGAAAGGTCGGTTTATTTGGTTCTGCAGGGACGGTCCTGAATTATATAACGTGCCAGTTTGTGTTTGACGTCAGATTTCTGTATATTTTTATGCAATATTTTTTTTTTCTTTCTCTTTCTTTCTTTTCGTTATAGTTACATATGATATTGGTTGTGGTCGGATATATGTTATTATTGTGATCTTTCGTCATGTCTGCTGTCTAGTGGTCTTTGTCAGTTTATATTTATATATTACGCGCACTGTGGGTGTCCCTACACAAGCTTGTGATTGTTACTGTAGTTTATTTCTTTGTGATCACTGTCTCCGTGTACTTGGCTTGTGAGACTAGCGTTTTATAGTAAACACTTACTGTTATCATCCATTTGTTTGTATATGTATTTATATGTATGTTTAACAATATTTCCAGGGACTTTATGAACTGGTGGTCATAGATATATAGATATAAGGGAGTATAGGTAATATTCCCCACCTCACTACCTAATGCTTATAGAGTGACTGGGTGAGTACAGAGTGATATTTTAGCACTACGAATTTACTTACACAGGGAGTGCTGGTGTACTTAGGGAAGTGACACAAAGACTAACAGCAGAGTCTTCACATTTATAGTTGGCTGACAGACAGCAACGTGTCCACAAGTACAAGATGCCTACTTTAAAGGAATATATTGAAGCAGGTGAACGAATAGGTCTGAAAGGTAAAGAGTTACAGGAGTATGCCGAAGCAAAAGAACAAAAACAGACGGAAAGAGAGGAGAGGCATAATGAACGCGAGGCAAAGCGTCTACAGGAAGAGACACAAGTAAAACTAGCTGAAATGGAAAACAAGCGTCTACAGGAAGTAAAGTTAGCTGAAATAGAAAACAAGCGTCTACAGGAAGTAGGTGTCCATTGTGGGTTTGGGGCCAAAAGGGTCGGGGCACCACAGGACCCCCAAAAGAAAGCCCCCTAGGGACCCAACCCCCAGGGGCCCCACCCCCCAGGGCCCCGGGGCGCGACCGCCCGACCGGGCCGTCCTCTGTATCCCGGAGCGCACTCGGGCGACCGAGCCATTGATTGAGAGTGTATCATCTACAGACATACCAAGATGCGCACCGCGAAGAACAGTTGTAGGTGGCTACGGCTACGTTCCACAGAGCCCTGCAATCGGAGTTGTATGAGGGACTACTGCAAAGTCCATGCAGTGCTAACTATAGCACGAAAATCACCGGGGCAACCCCGAGTGCGAGCAACCATATTTTGTTATAGGGGGGTGACTATACTGCGTTACACAATTAGAGCCTTACCAACCAGCCATATCAAGATGGGCACCGCTATGCGAATACGAACGGGAGCACTCGGCGATCGGGTACGCTCTCTCACCAAGCACCACCAACACAAATTGCAACAGCCCGGACCCTCTCCCAGAAATATTAGGGGGCGCCGGGCAGCGCGTCGAGTTAGAGGTTGACTTATTGGGCACATACAGATGGAGACCTATGGATGTGAGTGGCCGAAGCTCGATACAGAACTTCACTGCGGCCGCCCAGCCATCGACCTTTATTGTTCTTGGCACGATGAACAGGCAAAGCGGGGCGAGGCGATAGAAGAGTGTATATTCTGTGAGAGGGGTGTTAGGAAACCATATGAGATGTGTGAGCGTTGCACGTCAGACGCGCTTCATAAGATGTTTCGGAAGTTTGAAATGACGACCGGCATCAAGCTGCTACTCTATAAAGGGAAGAAGCTAAGTCCTTAATATGAACCAGAGGGCCACCCACCATACCAACGATAAATAGGTGTATTATGGGGTACATACATCCACACACATACGCACGCATGCACACACATCCACACACGCCCTGATAATCAAATATGCGCGCCAGACAACGCCACTTCCTGCTTAAATGATCACGCCGGAAGGACCGTGATCAAAAAATAGAAGCGTGATCAATTTGTCTTTGCGTGACGAGTGTTATGAACGAGTGCCGCGCCGTGATTTTTGTTCTCGCGAAAAAAATCCCACGCGTGCCGCGCGGTGATTTTTTTGTTCTCGTAAAAAATCCCACAAGGCAAGCGCCAGTTAGCTTTGTGTAGCCAACCTTCATTGTGGAGACGACACTTGATTGAGTCAGCTGAAACATATTTAATGAGTGTATTGTTAGAATAACACTTGAGATGTTAAGTGTATTACTTCTGTGTAGTGGGAATCCGCCGCTCTTAGTATTCTTTCGTATTCATTACTTCCATATAAAGTTTTACCAAACAGAATTACACCACATGGTGTATGGTGTTGATACATGTCGTTGCGGTGATTAGCCTTCATCAACAAACAAAACATATAGAACAGGAGATCTCTTCATTCACATGTGACAATAGGATGAGAAAAAATGGAAAAGCAATGAATGGAAAAAATGTTCATACATACCTCAGAATTTTACATTGTTTATCCGAGGAGTATATCCTTCCGCGCATTACTGAAATCCGCTGGCGGATCGTTCGGTGGAATGGGGGGGGGGGGGTGGTTCCAAACTGTCCTGATCGCGTATACAGGTTATTTCGATCCTATAGCTTTGACGAATTCTGCCCGTGCCTGGTCCCGCCCTTTCAGAATGAGAGACTTTTTTGTCTCTTCGTCTAGATCCGCCGGCGCCTTGCTCCGAATATCTTTTTTCAACTGGTGAAATTTATTTTCTTCAGCTGTAATTATTTTATACTCCACGTCTGTAATTCTCCCATCATCCAAAGCCTTTGAAACAAGGTCGGCTATACTAGAAAGCTTAGCCGTCGCCAGAGTGCAAATTTCATCATGTTTCTTAGCTTTCGACGTTAGTTTGCGGGACGCTAGCTTGCTCCCAGCGGACATGATTCCACAAGCTAGGGCAGCTATCTCGAGCCCGACAACTACAGGGGCAGCGATAATGGTGGTAAGAAGCCCAACACCCCCTACACCCATACCAAGGCTAGCCGCCAGCATCACGCCGTCCACAGCGTCTAATGCGTTAACGGCACGCCGATATTTTTTATACAGTGCAGCCCGTTTGTCCCTTTCATCTTCCAGAGACTTCCGAAGCCGGGTAAGCTCTTGAATGCGATAGGTACAACCGTCACTAGTATCAAATGACGGATAGAGCGACATTATTCTTTGCGCGTCAAACCTACTTCTTCAACTGAGATATTAAATGTTCAATGCGAACGGTGCTAATCAACCCTGTAGTGAACAAAAGCCGGACAAAAGCAGTAACGGTATTAAAAATGATTTCATCCACCGCAACCTCACCGAGCTCTACTATAATGTCCGTCTCTGTTGCCCGGGCCGCCCACGTCCCGTCGGCCGCGGAAGTAATGATGACAGCAACATGCCTGGGGAGTGATGACGCACTCCATTTAATAGAGACCCCAGGAAGGACTGGGGCAAACTCAGTCTGCGCCACAGCCCCAATAGCTAACTCGAGATAGATGGTTGACTCCTTAGGAGGCTTACCTAACATATCAAGGTCGGCTTTACACTCTGTAACGGCCTTCAGGCAATATTTAGTCCCCTGGACTTTAGCCTCAGTCACCGATACGGCATAGAAGAGAGCCCTGGCGCACTGCATTTTCAGAAATGACTGGTAGGTCACAACAGGTGACTTGTTGGGGCGTGTGACTGTCCTGCAGGCCTGATAACTCACAAACAACTTGCCCATGTTGGTTAACCTAATAAGTATCCCATTAGGCTCGGGGTGCGTATATCCCGTGCGAAGCTCAAGCTGCAGATCCCAATCATCGTCGTCGGGATGATCTATGGCGGCACGAGCATAGACCCCCTGGGGAGTGAGCTGGAGGCCATAGATCTTGTAATTATGACCCGGCTCCCGCCACCCAATAGTGTCGGCCAAATCAGCAAAGGTTAGGGTAGAGCATGCTCTTGGGCGATGCCTTCCTGGACCTTCTGAATCAGCCATTGTGTTTTCTGATGTGGAGTTCACAACTTAGATATGCCAGCGGCACGGCTTTGCCTTGTTCATCACAGACTGAAAGTCTAATATCGTTTAGAGTTCCTGTCTCCAACTTCTTATAACGAGGCACAGAGAAAACCTCGTGTCTCCCTTGATTACATTCCACATTTTTAACGGGCACAGCCCTGAGGAGTGTGGAGGGAAGCGAATTATGACGGTTCTCGTATGATGATAGACCCTCGAGATGGATGTACAACTCCTTATATATGAGGAGTCTAGGAAACTCTGTTCCGGCCATTCCATTATTAATCTCGTCATACTCGAAAAGCCCAAGAGTGTAGGCTAGGCCACCCTCTATCATATCGGGATTGTACATACCAGCGAGATATACAAGGCCAGTTGCGGGGTTCAGCGTCAGAGAACACTTTCGAGGCTCAAAGAATTGTTTGTTGAGGGTACACACGTCATAGTATCCATCGGGTAAAACAATCTGCTTACCCCCCACCCAGAACTTATTATTGCCCAGATCCTGGGAAATATTAACCCACGCAGGGTAGAACAACAATTCCACGATAGCCACCACTAGGTCACCATCGCGGCTGTCTAGGACCGGGTTGAGGGGGATGGGTTCCCCACGCAGGATGTTGGTTAATGTGATGTACATATTAGCACGTGTAATAATTTACGAGTTCAATAAGGACTGTAAATTCCCAACGGAGCAGCCATGTCTGATGTGGAGTACACAGCTTAGATATGCCAGTGGCACGGCGTGACCCTTTTCATCTCGGACTGAAAGTCTTATACCCCCTACAGTTCCAGTTTCCAGCTTTTTATAATGAGGAATAGAGAAAAGCTCATGTCTTCCTTGATTACATTCCTCTTTTTTAACAGGTACAGCCCGGAGGTGTGTGGAGGGAAGCGAATTATGACGGTTTTCAAATGATGATAGGCCCTCGAGATGAATGTACAACTCCTTATATATGATAAGGTTAGGAAACTTTGACGCATAGAATGTAAACACCTCATTGAACAGCTTACTTCTATCGTCTAAGCCGAACCCAAGAACCCCACCTAGCCCTCCCCACGCTAAGGCCACCCCTGATTTTATATCACCGAGACTTACAAGGCCAGTTGCGCGGTTGAGAGAAAGAGAGAGCTTCCGTGGCTCAAAGAATTGCCTGTTGAGAGCACAGACATCATAATACCCGTCGGGGATAACAACATTCTCGTCACCATATTTGAACCAATTGTTTTTCAGCTTCTCGGAAATATTAACCCACGCGGGGTAGAACAACAATTCCACGATAGCCACCTCTAGGTCACCATCGCGATTGTCTAGGACCGGGTTGAGGGGGATGGGTTCCCCGTGTTGAACACTGCTAAGTGCGAAAACATATTAGCACAGCTAATAATAAGGACTGCTTACGAGTTCAATCATCATCATCATCATCATCATCATCTTCCACTTCTGCCGTCAAGCGTCGTGGGGAGGAATAATTTGCGTTCCAGTGCCCGGTGGACGGCACTGGATAGTGTCATTCCGTGAGGTTGTACAATGTCTCTGATGTCGTCAATCCATTTTCTTCTTGGACGTCCTCGTGGTCTCGTCGCAGATGATCTTTGATGTAAGGCCAGTGATGGTAGTTGTTGATGTTGCATTCTAATGACATGGCCAAACCACTTGATCTTCTGTCTGTCAATAAATGTGGCACAAGGTGTTGATCCCACAGTCTGTCTGATAGTAGCATTTCTTACTCGGTCTCGGATTGTTAAGTTGGCAGCTCTCCTCAGGCATCTCATTTCGCAGGTGTTGATTTTGCGAAGGTGTAATTTGGATAAAGTCCAGGTTTGAGATTGGTAGCATAGGGTTGGTGTGAATATGCTGTTTATTATCTGTCGTTTTGCGGACATGGGTATGTTTGGATGTTTCAGTAAGGGTGATAGTTGATATGTAAGTGCACTAGCTTTTTGACATCTGATGTCAATTTCTCTGTCCAATCTGCCATCTTCTGTGATCAAACTTCCAAGGTATTTGAATTCTTTAACTTGTTTCAGAGGTGTGTTATTTATCTGTATATTTAGTGGGCCTGGCGATCTGCTAACTTGCATTACTTCGGTTTTGGCTGTGTTTATACTCATATTGTATCTGCTGCAGGCTGAACTCAGATTAGTAATATGATTTTGTAGTCTGCCCTCATCGCTGTAAAACAGGCACTGATCATCTGCAAATAGAAGTTCATTTATTCCCTGTGGGTCAGTTGTTTCATCTGGAGTAAAGAGTTCTAAATTTTCTGAATCTGGTCTGTCGAGACTTGCTTCTTTGGAAATTCTGTCCATGTAGATATTGAATAGCAGGGGAGAGAGCACACATCCCTGCCTCACTCCTGTATTGACTGTGAACATATCTGATATACCTTCCTGTGTTCTTACTGCACTTTGGCTCGAGTGGTACATGGCTATGATATTTTCTAGCAGTTGCCCTTCTATCCCATAGTCTTCAAGGATGGTCCATAATTTGTATCTGTCTACTCTATCAAAAGCCTTTTCCTGATCTACAAACACAATATTCTGCTGGTCACTATATTCAATAGTTTTTTCACAAATTTGTCTAAGTGTAAATAATGCATCAGTGCAACTTTTACCTTTCCGAAAACCGAATTGTGCTTTGCTTAACTGTTGTTCAACTATTGGTCTAGCTCTTTGTTCCAAAAGTTTTGCATACATTTTCCCTATATGGCTTAGGAGTGATATACCTCTGTATGTTTCGCACTCTCTCATATTGCCTTTCTTTTTCCATATTGGTACTATTATTGCCTGTTGCCAATCATCTGGGACTTTTCTTTCTTCCCATGCTATATTAAAAAGTCTTGTTAGCCATTTAACTCCTGTTTCCCCACAGGCCTGAATAGCTTCTGTGGTTATTCCATCTGGACCTGGTGATTTGTTCTTAGGACTTTTCTGTATAACTGCTTTGACTTCTGCATGTATGAAATTTGGTTCTTGCTGTCCCTGGCGTTTAGGCACAAAAGTGAGGTTTCCTATGTTATGTGTGGGGTTAAGTAGTTCTTGAAAGTATTCTGCCCATCTTGCTAGTCTTTGTTGTGGATTAAATATTGGTATACCTCTTTTGCTGTTTATGATGGTGGTTGGGTTGTAACATGCATCTCTGTTTCTCATTGTGGTGACACGTTTATAACATTCTCTTGGGCAGTCTTTGCTAAGGGTCGCCATCTGTTCACCGTATATTCTCCAGGATTCATCTTTAGATGCTCTAATTGTTCGTTTGGCATTACGTCGTGCTATTCTATAAGTAATATAGTCCTGTTCAGATTTAGTTGTGATCTACTTTTTGAATGCTACCTTCTTTTTGAATATGCTATCTTTAACTTCGTTGTTCCACCAGGCTGTTCTTAATCTTTTGTCTTGCCCTACTTTCTTTGTTCCACATTTATTTTTCAGTGTGTCGAGCATGGCAGCCTTGAAACATGTCCATTCCTTATCTACGCTTGAGTGGTCATCAGGGATGTTCTTATGTAGGTTTTGGATTTCTTGATTGAATTCGTCTTTAACTGTATTTTCTTGCAGCCTCCTATAATTGATGACATGTGTTGTTACTTTTTTGTTTCTTATTCTCCTGTGTGATGAAATCTTTTTTATTATGACTGGTTTGTGATCAGTATCAACATCTGTATTTGGGAGTGCTCTTGAATCTAATAGTAGCCTTCTGTCTGATTTCCTAATTAGAATAAAGTCAATTTGGGATGCTTGGTTTATGTCATTCCATTTATACCAGGTTTTGGTGTGGCTACGACGATGTTGAAAAAAACTATTTGCTATTATTAGTCCATGTTCCGAACATATGTTGAGTAGATGTTGACCATTGCTGTTACAATCAGTCTCTGTGTCGCTGAATGGCACCATGCAATCCTCCCACGGTGTTCTTCGTGTGCCTATTCGTCCGTTAAAATCACCCATCACAACTAGTTCATCTGTCTCCTTGACATTATTTAACGTGTCTGCAAGTTTATCAAAATATTCGTCTTTGTCTTCGTCGCTGTAAGTGTCATTACATGGGGCGTATGTTTGTATAAAGTTTGTATACGAGTTCAATAAGAACGCCAAATACCCGGCGGGTGGGGTATACCCGTTTGCACAAATAAAGGATCTCACAAAGGTGGACATACAGGTCAACCTCCAAGGAGCCTTTCCAACACAGTTCCCCAATGTGTTTGAAAAATACCGGTTGCCATACGTGGAGTCAGACCAGATCGTGCAAGCCTGGTACAGCAATCCGATGCAATTCTGGCAAAACCAACTCAACTTCGCTGTATGGTGTGCCACGGCGGGGTGTGGGGTGTCCGCGCAGGAGCATCTGTCCGGCCCTGATCCACTAACGCGAGCCGTCTTCTTATTCCATGTCTACTACCAGATTTGTCGAATCCTCAAAGAAATGCGTGTGGCTCTACCACAAGACCAGGGTTGGACCGCCTTTGAAAACCCCTACGATGTAAGAGCCTATCAGCGTATATGCGCAGAATTTGGGATTTCCCAGAATGATAACTGGAGACGGCTCGGGAGGAATAACGGTTGGGGAGTGTATACATTTACTGGACGAATAGTGGTTATCACGTCCTGAATGACGGCCAAGGTGGTGTATATGACCAAAAGCGAGTATCATTCACACAAAAGACCACAAACGATGTACTACACATAGATTACATCTCATAAGATGATCGTCAAGCTGACTCCGCCTGGCGGAGTTTCGTTCTTAACAGGTCACAGGGCTTCACTCCCCCTGGTGTTGAGCGAATAAATGACAGGATTCGAACCTATGTGTGGGCCATCTTAGGGGCTCAGGCTCAGACTAGAACACAAATTCTGGGAACTGAAACGGAGTTTGATGCCCAGAAGCAATTCCTGGTATTAGTAGAAGACGCCATCTCTGCGCCCGTCGATCTCGCGGCGGCCATCAAAAGATATCAGGATGGGCTACAAAACGCGAGCTCAGAAGTTAATAATGTCTTTGGAACGAGGTTGTATATGGCCCCCAGCGACATGCTGCTCCGCATTGGCCAGATAGCTGGATATAACAACATGATCGTCATCGCAGAGCCAGGCCTAAAGCGTGGCCTGAATACAACCATTAATGCCCCAGACCCTAAGCCGCCCAGCATTGCACAGCCGACGGTAGAGCTGCACAGCAATGCTCAGCCAGCGCAGCCGACCACTAGCATAGCTGATAAGGCAGCTGGGCTGCAGCATCAAAACGAAAAGATAGCACTCATTGCTGGGGGTGTCGCAGTCGGTCTAGTGGCCCTATGGTTAGTTCATTTACTTCGCAATTAGCCGCTCTCTGATAGCCAGCAGCAGCAAGCCACCGAGTGCAACCACTAATGCCCAGAGATTTCCAGCCAGCCATCCCACACCCTTATTCAAGAAGTTAAGAAGACAGGAGATAATGCCGCCTATGATTCCTTGGAGTGCCTCCGCAGCCTTACCAGCTAGCCTGGCTAGAAGGCTCGCTAGGTCTTTCAGTTTCTGCCGAATCCATTCCTTAGCCCCAGGACCAGGTGGTGGGATGGGTGGTGGGCCAGGCGGTGGGGTAGGGCCAGGCGGTGGGGTAGGGTGTGCACCACCACCACCAGTAATGGCTAGGGTGATAGTGGAAATTAAGAGGCCGATCGCTGTGAGAATGCTCGCTATGGTGATGCCCTGCTCTCGGAACAGAGTCCGCAGCCTCTCACCCAGTGTGGTGTCTTCATTGACCACCCGATGAATGGTTTCACGGATCCGACTGAATTGGGTGCGTAAGTCTTCGTGTAACTCAGCGACCTCTATTAAAAGCCTCTTCTTAGCTTCTTCAATATCGGCAATCTTTTGCTCTTGAAAGTCCCGACTCTCCTCATTGGGTGCTATCAACATTTTCCACCGCCGTATGGCGATCTCTTTATCTTGCTGGTCGAGAATAACGAGATAGTTTGTGAGTTTACCTTTAATCGTTGTCACCCCTTTGTCAAGCGCAATGAGCCCCCGGAGTTCTCTCACTGGAGGTAAGCCTTTCTCTCCCAGGTATTGGTCTACGTGTGAGGTTTCTAAAACCCGCTGCACTTCCGGACTCGACATAGCCCGTTCTAAGATATTGCCAACATTTGAAGCTATTTGTGGGACATCCTGAATATCTGCACCACTTAGAGCAGCTTCTTCCTCCGCCAGATCACTAGCAATCTCCTCGAGGATAGTGACAGCCGTTGGTGGTATTTTGCCCACAAACCCCAATGCCTCTCTGGTACTCGCTCTGAGGCTATTCAAAGCTAACGGCATGCCATTATCATACTGTGTAATCCTGTTGCGCCCAACATAGAGCGTATTCCGGTGACCCAACCTAATTTTTGTATAATCTATACCAGTTATAGGTTTGATACCCCACATCGTCTCCACCCATTTAAAATAGTCCTCAATGGCGCTGTTTTCTAGTTCTATGAATAAGTTGCGCTCCCCCTGTGACGTCTCCCCCTGTGACGGCCACTCGGTATTAACAATGCGGGGATTATCGACATCAAAATCGTCGTCGATGAAGCCTGTCTCTTCTTCCTCGCCCGTTTCAGGCCTCCCCTCTTCACCACCAAAATCAGTCAGCTCAACTCTATCCATATTAGATATTGCTACAAAGCAATAAACAACTAGCCATGTCTTCAAGTGCATATGGTCGTAAGCTTAACCCTTACCGCCGTCTCCGGGAGCCGCTCGGTGTGAAAGGATTGCGGCAAACGATAATCGTGACCAACAATCCTTCTACGATCGCTCCGAAGCAGCAGTTACTAGTTCGTTTTCCCAATCTTGGTGCACACGATGTTATCGTGCCTGGGTCAGTGCGGCTGGCATTCAATGTCGACCTCAGTTCCCCTGATGTCAACCGGTTCGTGGCCCAGAACCTCGGCCGAGCGCTGGTTCAAAAGCTGACCGTCAGGCTCTCTGGCAATGAAGTCTTCTCTCTTGTGGACAGTGATGTCTACAACGTCTACTTGGATCTTTGGAAGAGTCGATCGGAGCGGGCGAGCGCTGTGTATCAAGACATCGATACAAGCACCGGTATGAATGTGACCAAGGCGCGTGTTGGCGCAGCTGATGCTGTTGTTCTGCCAGCCGCCAATGCGAGAGACGTGGATATCGCGAAGGCCTTCAAAAACAGGTACTACATACCACTAGACTTTGAGCTGCTTGAAATGCATGCGCCCTTCTACCAATCTGCTCTTAGTGATCGGCTGGAGATTGAGTTGACCTTTAACGACGCTTCCCGCGTGATTCGCGCAACTGGTAAAGATGCCGGCACCTCCTCATACTCCCTAGAAAACATCTGTCTCGAGTACGAAGTAGTCACTGAACCCACGTTGGCCCGGCTAATTCGGAGCATGTATGAGAGCCGTATGGTGGTGTTATACGAGCGGGTCCTACGACATAGACGGATCCCTCAGAAAAAGGAGGACTCGATATGGAACATCAATCTGAACACACCCTGTAAGTCTTTGAAAGGCATTCTCCTATTATGGGAAGATCCCGCCAACCAAAAGGATTTTGCTCACCAACCAGAGTTGTTTTACAACCCGCAGATCACCAAAGTTGAAGTCATCGTAGAAAGACAAGCCAATCAACTATTTGCGCACGGCTTAGCACCACACCAGCTCTGGGACGAAGCGATGAAATTCTTCGCTGGTGGCCTCAAAAGGCACCCTGAGACAAGCGCAGTCGCCAAAGAGCTAGGATTGTTCGATGTCAGTCTAGGCGAGTACTTGACGACAAAATTCTGCTTGTGGCTGGACTTCCGGACCTCCGACGATGACCATCTTCACGGCAGCGGCCGGCGTGTAGAGAACGGCTCTGAGGGCATCACTCTCCAGATCACGAAAGAGGCCGAACCGGCGGGGCCCCTGTACTGCTACGTTTATTTGGTTATGGACGGACAGCTGAACATCGACACCGGGAGATTCGTTAGTGCTGTTTATTAATGGAGTTCCCACTTAAGCCACACTCGGCCATCATCACGGGCCCCACATCGTGTGGTAAAACAGAATTCATTCTCAACCTCCTGGAAGGTCCGTACAGGGGCGTTTTCGAGCATATTGTGTTCGTGAGAAGAAACGAAAGTTAGCCCCCGAGCATGAGCAGGCCCCCACCACCGCTGTTTCCAATAGTGCCAGATGATTACCGTGGCTGGACTCCCTGGATTATCGGAGTGGCTGGCGTTGTCGTTGTCGTCGGAGTAATTAGGCAGAAAATGCGGCGGACTAAAGTACCTGCCCCGCCTGCGCCCTCCAAGCGACCGGAGACTAACATATTAAAGAATAGAGATCCATTTTATATGGAATAATGGCAGGCGTTGACGGGAAAGCTATTGTAAACGCCGTTTACCACGGCGCTGTGGTGGCCGCGCTTACGGTAGGCACCGCAAAACTTACCAAGGTGATTTTCAAAGGGGCAACCTTGCCCAAGCTAGACGCTGATATGTATAACATTGGGATGATGGTTTTAGACACGTCCATCGCCTTAGCACTCCGAGATTTGCTTATCAAAGAGGGCTTGATCCCCGCTGATATATTGCATAAACCCTTACAGTATCAGCCCCGCTAGTTATGGCCTCTGTCGCAATGATGATAGGGGGCGCTGTTGTCAATGCCCTCGCGTTTACGGGGGGCAACTACCTCTTTTCCAAGCTAGGGCATGCGGACGCCCATGAAGAAATGAGGCGGCACGATGAGGCTGTCGAGCGGCTACAGGCGGCCCAGGCTGAGTGGATGAGAAAGAGAACCGCGCGGCTGGACTGGCTCAACGATGAGCTACAGCGCGAAGGCCACGCCGTTCACTCTTTCCAGAATATCGACCAGGCCATGCGGGAATACAGCCTGATCTCTGGCAAACGTGTCGAGCCTCTCGAGCCTGAACCTCGCCTGTCGGATTTCTATGTGCCATCCGAGCCGCAGAAAGACCGCGAGATCACTGTTATCGTTCTTGGGCTGGCAGCGACTGGTATTGTTGCTTATAAGGTGCTTTAGAGATTGACCGCTGCTACCAAAATGAAAGATCTGGAGGATATCTACTACAGCCCTCAGGGCTACTGGAAAGGCTTGGCGGCCATTAAGAAGCTAACTGCTGCAGCTAATGTTTCGGAGGATGTTGCCCGAGACTGGCTCAAGAAGCAAGCTATTTTTCAGATCTATTTACCCGCTCCTCGTTACATTCCGCGGCCATCTATTGATGAAGATAGACCGAATGCCGTCCATCAGGCTGACTTGCTCTACCTACCACATGACCGGGTTGGTCGTAAGACATTTAAGTATGCCTTGACAGTTGTGGATGTTGCCTCACGGTTTAAGGAAGCAGAGGCTTTGACAGACAAGAGAAGTGAAGGGGTGGCTTTGGCCCTAGAGCGAATTTACAAACGCGGGCCACTCAAATGGCCACAGCTTCTGCAGATTGACCCGGGGCGTGAGTTTATGGGTGCTGTGAGCCAGCTGGCAGCAAAGCATAAGACACAGATACGGCGTGGAGAAGCTGGGAATCACCGGCAGCAGGCGATCGTCGAGAGGTTCAATCGCACTCTGGCGGAGAGACTGTTCGGTGCCCAGTACGCCCAAGAGTTACTACTGGCGGCTCGAGGGTCCTCTGAACGTTCAGCTGAATGGGTTCAGGCTCTTCCTCAGGTGGTCGCGACTCTTAACGGTGAGGTGACTCGTTTGACGGGTCGGAAGCCGGTTGATGCCATTAAGGACACTTCTGTATCCCATTCGCCGGCCGCTCCTGCTCACCGTACTATCGGCCTCAAGGAGCCTGTGATTCCGTCTGAGGCTCTAGTTCGGTATCTGTATGCAAGCTCGCCTGGGGAGAATGAGCTTGAAGGTGGCCGGCGCCGGGCGACTGATCCTTCGTGGTCACTGACAGTACACGAGATTCGTAAAACTGTCTGTCAGGATGGGCGGCCTGCGCTGTACTACCTGGAGGATGGACCGGCTCGGGGCTTCGTTCGCGAAGAGCTGATGATTGTTCCTCCCGACACCCAAATGCCTCCTGATCGGATCCTCCCTAAGCGATGAGGCCCAGCCTTTCTTGTTGATAGCTGGCCATCTGCCCGTTATGCATCCCTCGGTTCTCCACTCTATGGACTTCTCTAACTACCTCGTAGATGGACCAGCTCGTGGATTTGTGCTGCTCGTCCAGACACACAGCTACTCCCTAGCAGGATTCTAGGTAGCCGTAGGCCCTAGTGTTGATACCATCAGCACAAATCCATTTTTTCGTGTCCATGGGACTCTGAGATGTTTTGTTCATCTCATAAACCCCTATCTGGTGGCCCTTGCTTCGTATGACAACCTGTGTGTGCTTGTATTCCCGCTGACCGAACAGACTGTCCTTGTAGTGTTCGTGTCTGAGGTCCTTCTTCACAACTGCCCGAGCCACTCCATTGGCTTTCTTGATGTTGTTGGCCTCCTCTAGGATTGAGTACATCTTCGGTCTGAGACCGACGAACTCAGCTATCGTGCGACCGTTGCATTCATCTTTGAATTTGCCAACCACCTTTTTATTCACAGTCGAATGGTTGGGGTGGTCACGCGGATAATCAGAGAAGTCGTACCAGTCGGGGTGAGCCTTCATGTCCACGTACACATCCTCAGTCTCCACCTGAAGTAGAAGGGAGTCAGTATCAGTGTAGCAGAGCTGGAGTCTATTACCGTATTGGGATTTAAGCTTGTTGTACCAGAAGTCATACATGAGGTACTTGGATTGGTCCAGGATGGCCTGCCCACAATAGACGGGTTTATTCATCTGGACCTTGTTCTTGATGCTGTGCACCGCCACCAGTCCACCGTTGAAGATTCTATACGATTCGTAGTTGGGGCTGGCGATTAATTTTCGGAGTCGGTCAGTCTCGGTGCCCCTGACAAGGTTGACTCTGATGCGTTTGCGAACGTTCTCCATACTCTTCCCGAAGACGGCATTGTTCATCAGCTTGAAGAAGTCCTTCTCAAATTCCGACTTGGCTTGGGCTCGTAGAGAGGTGTTCATCTCTATGTAGGGCTTCATCCATTGGGACTGATTGAACTTGATGGCTCGGTGGATCTGGGTGACCTCTAGACCGAGGCTGTGATAGAGTTTGAGATTGCGGTAGTAGACGACGTATCGCTCCTTGTTGTGGAGGTGAGGTACCAGCTTTGTTTGCTCCGTGAACTTACCCCCCAGTTTGTTCTGGAGCTCGCGCTGATAGCGGCTCAACCAGGCCTCTAGGATGGTCATGGTTTCTGGAGCTAGCGGATAGTCGCTGTGGGCTTCATGTAGATGCGCTGGGTACTTCATATCAACCTCAACAAGCCTTCCCTCTGGGGCGTTGTCGGGGGTGTTGAGTACCTCCTCGAGAGTTGGATTGGCCCATTGGAACCCTCCGGTGGGGAGGTATTCCATCATGGCCCACCCATACAGGTTATTTGCATCTAGGTACATGATCCACGAATTGGGTGTTGTGGGGTCATAGTTTGAAGTCTTGGGGTTGTTGGCCTTAGCATACCGCTTGGAGACCATGGCCACAACCCCTCGGAGTCCCTTCTCAAAGAGGAGGTGCATGTCCAAGTCGGTTAGGAGCTCGAGTTGCACCTTCGTCTTTTTTAAGAGCGCGTCCCATGCCAGGCCTGGTGCACTGATGTAGTGGGCTGGGTCGAGCTGATATACCTCCATACAGGTGTCTCGGAATGCCTCGAACATATCAGCCAACAGACCGACGTCTGTTTTCAGGTATAGGTCGTGTTAGCCTCCGAGTGTTTTGCAATCGAGCTCCTGCCACACTTTCTGGGCGTGGGCATAGTCAGAGTCACTGATTCCTTCTCAGGTGAGCTTGCTGTAGAAGGCCTCTTTGGGTGGTAGGCGGTCCTCTGCAAAGCGCTCGAAGCTGTCCATATATTCGTACGGGTATACACCCTTACGGAGAAGGAGATGTGACTGGCTCTGGCTTAGCGTGGCCCTGAACTTGCTCATTAAGACAGCCCAGGTGGTGTGCTTCTCAGTGTTGCACGTCTCACATCTTGAGATTATGTCGTTGCCTCTACGTGTCAGGGCCATTGATTTGCCACAGTGCGTCAGCTCGCTGAGGTTCCCTACCAGGGTGTCTAGAGAGCTATTCATGAACTGTAGGCTGTCAATGAATTGCAGCTGACCGATGGTGAAGGAGGCGTACTTCTCTATGGTGTTTGGTACGCAGGTGATTGTTGTGTTGTCTACTTGTTTGGTTTGCCATTGGCCGTCTTTCTTCTTCTTGTAGACTGTTCTTTTTACCCAGTCCAGACGGCCGGCCGCTTGCATGATGATGTGGGAGTCGTATCCTCTTAGATTGTGGAAGACTACAGGTATCCTCAGCTTGTCTCTGTTTATGCGCCATGCCAGATTACAGACATTGTGGGCTGCACCCCGGTATTTACCAGTAATATGGCAGTGATCTCTCACCTTGTCCTCCTCCTGCGGCTCTTTACAGATGTGGCAGGTGGTGGCGGAGGCAAAGTCTTCACGGTCTTTTTGCCCCAGCACCATCAGTGCCGGCCGCTGTAACTTGTGGTGGATGGTGGCCTGCTCTCGTCCCAAGCGTTTGAGGAATTCGTCGGCAGCATCCTCCCCCCGATATACGACAGGGTTTGTGGTGAGGCCGTCGCAGCGTACAATGATGTAGCCGAAGCCGCAGGGGGGCTGCTGGGCAAGTTGTCGCGTGTTGCTCTGGCTTGGATCCAGTGCCGTGCCGTGTACTGGTATGTTTAATGTCTCAAAGTCTGCATATATGATGTATGGTGCCCTCATCTGTTTCTGGAGGGCCTTGAAATTCATCTTTCCCTCTTTAGGCATGACATTCACCTGACAGGCTGTGTTGATGCCTTGACAGAGTGGCTCATGTTGGTCTAAGGTTTCCTGAGAGGTGTGTACATGGAGACAGTTGAGACATGGATACTTCTTACCCCTATGTTTGCTGTTTCCATATAGAAGCCGCCCCACATCCTTAACCCAGACATAGTGCCTATTCTCATCCTTACACAGGAGCAAGAGGTTGATTTGGTTGCGCTGAAGTGTGTTGGTTCGGAGTATGGTTGGTCCTTTGTTCCACCCAAAGACCCTGATGGCTATGGTGGAATTCTGGTTTTCAAACTTAGCAATACTGGTCAGCTGCACCGGGAATTGGATTCCTTCAAAGTTTAGCTCTCCCAGGTGGGCGCTATAATTGTTGAGCCTATCAGGGTGCTCTCCGTGTGCTACTGGGTAGAGCGCAGAGAGTATGGCCCATTCAAAGCAGCGATTGTCCTCATTCTTCACATTCACAACACTACGTGGTGGAATGAAGCTGGGAGTCGCGAAGTAGCTAGAGCCTCGGAATGGTTGGTATTTTACTATGTAGAGGTCGAGCTGCACACACTCATCATAGTTCCAATCCGAGCCCTGTTCGGTGAAGCATTCACTGTCTGCGAATATCTTGGCTCTGGCGAGGTTCAGCCTCTCATCAATATCCCCCTCGTGCAGTACTTCATAGTTCCTGCTTCCATGGATGGCGATTGCTGTAATCTGTTCACCTTCTGGGGTGGTGCGATAGTATTTTAGATGGAGATACAGCTGTATTTTAACACTGCCGTACTCCGCTAGCGCTGATACTATCAAGCTCTTGGTGACTGGTCTCATTGCTTGGAGAAATAGATCTGGGTTGTCGTACTCGGTGCCTTCGGGGACGACGGCTTCATATTTTCTCAAGCTCCCCTCAACCTCCCGGGTGAGTTTGTATTTAGGCGCATTGCGGTAGAATGCCACCTCCCTCTCTATCTCCTCCTCTAGCGCGCGCTCGCATCGGGCAAGGAACTCAGCTTCGAGGTCGGCGTGGCGCTAGGCGCGCTGCTGGGCGCGGCGTCGGCGCTCGGCTCTGATCGCGGCTTGGTCCTCGGCGGTGCCGTGTATGAATCTCAGAGCGGCGGTAATCCCTGCTTCGAGGCGTGCCCCTTGTAGATTGGGGTTCTTCTCGAGCAGGGAGACCCTAGCCATCTCACGCGCTCTGGCTATTTCCCCCTCAAGAATGGCCTTCCTCCTCCCACTGTATGGCATACCATACTCGCGGGCTTGCTATTTCAACTGAATCAGCGTAGGCATGGCTAAATACACAAATACGTCAGTCTCTAACAAGTAGGTGTGTAAGTACACCGATGGCTCCACCTCTCTCTAATTGAAAGTTCAATCCACTATAATCTTAGCGATTCGACGAATCTCTGCATTATAGTCCTTTACATTCTCTTCGTTCCAGATTCGGTGATACTCCTTGTCATATCCACATTCTTTACATAGTTCTAGGAGGTTGTTGACCCCCTTCCAACATTTCCGACATCGTTTAATGCATGAACCCTTCCGTATTAGCACTGCATGGACTTTGCAGTAGTCCCTCAAACAACTCCGATTGCAGGGCTCTGTGGAACGTAGCCGTAGCCACTTACAACTGTTCTTCGCGGTGCGCATCTTGGTATGTCTGTAGATGATACACTCTAAATCGATGGCTCGGTCGCCCGAGTGCGCTCCGGGATACAGAGGAAGGCCCGGTCGGGCGGTCGCGCCCCGGGGCCCTGGGGGTGGGGCCCCTGGGGGTTGGGTCCCTAGGGGGCTTTCTTTTGGGGGTCCTGTAGTGCCCCGACCCTTTTAGCCCCAAACCCCCAATGGACACCTACTCAGGAAGAGAAAGAGACACAAGTAAACTAGCTGAAATGGAAAACAAGCGTCTACAGGAAGTAAAGTTAGCTGAAATAGAAAACAAGCGTCTACAGGAAGAGAAAGAGACACAAATGAAAATGGAAATCGAGAAAGAGAAGATTAAGATGGAAGCTGAAATTGCACTCAGAAAATTAGAACTATCTTCAAAAGGTCAAAGTGAGGAAAGCAGAAGACCTTACCAGTCATCACAGAGATTGAAACTGCCATACTTTACGGACCGGGATTGCCTTGAATCCTATCTTGGGAGATTCGAATCGTCGGTAAAAACATTAGGCATTCCAGAAGCTGAGTATGCGATGCGGCTGGGCGAGTTTCTTACGGGTAAGGCACTAGACACCATGTTCAATTTACATGTAGAAGAAAGAAACAACTACACCTCTTACGTCAATGTTTGCTGACAAAGTTCCAACTAACTGAACATGGATATAGAACAAAGTTTAGACAGTTAGTGCCAGAGACAAATCAAGATTTCACAGACTTTGTTAACACAGTAAAGAACACATTTAACAAATGGATGGAGCTTGCAGAAGTAGGGAAAGATTTTAATAAATTAGTAGATTTAGTGTTAAGAGACAAAGTATTAGCTTCATATAATACCATTTTAGTGGCTTTCTTTGAGGAACGTAAGCCAAAGGACATAGACACAATGTCTCAGTTAGGGCAAAACTACATGACTGCACATCCTAACGTATCTATTGGGAAACTAATGCGTGAGGAAATAGTCTGTGCAGCGTACACTAAACAGGACCAGAATCCAGTCATCAGACCAAGGGTGAAAAGTGTGGATTCAGCACAGAAAGGTGAGCAGCAAGAACCTCAAGATAATGGTTTCCGAGGAAGCAATGTTGGTAGAGTAGGACGGTACCCATATAGAAGAGGGAATTTCCAGAGACGTCAGAATTATGCCGGATATTGGAATTGTGGGAGCTGGAGACACAAGGCAGCGGAGTGTGACGTGCAGCCAGCCAGTGAGCCAACACGTAACGCAAGGAAAGAGATCATCTGTTTCAAATGTGGAAAGAAGGGGCATGTCACCCATCAATGTAGGATGAGAGAAACAGAGCACTCAAATGCAGCGCAAGTAATTGAGACGCTGAACAATGAAGATTGTAGTGGGTGCAAACCTCTTTTTGAAAAAGACAGTCAGCCAGTCCTAACATGTGGTCATACAGTGAAAGCAGGATCAGCAGTGCATGAAGGAGGAATTCTGAAGCTGCATCAGGGATTCGTCAATGATAGACCAGCGTTAACAATTAGGGATTCCGGATGTACGTCTATCGGCGTGAGGAAAACTTTAATACATCCTTCAGATTATACAGGGGAAAAGATTAGGTGCATTACATTTAATGGGACAGTAGAGTTCTACCCATTAGCCATGATAACAGTAAAAACACCATATATCACTGGAAGAGTGACAGAGTGTGTTTTGGACTCACCAGTGGCTGATTTGATCATAGGAAATGTTAGAGGAGTTAAAGATTGTACAGAAGAGGAAGTAGTTTATTGGGACCAAAAATATAGTGTAAGCAGTAATGAGGTAGTTACCACAAGAGAACCTAAATTAGAGAGTATAGCTGAGGTAGAAGAGGCACTTGAAGTAAACATAGGGACTAAAGACAAGGGTAGTGCAGTTGAGCAGATGGGAATGGATCCCAAATATACTGCTAGGGACTCCCAGAGACAAGATACTACTCTGAACAAATGTTCCCAAGGGTGTAGGAGAGTAGAACATAGGCAGTCAAAGAAAGGTAGATGGTGCTTCGAGAGGAAGAACAATGTTCTCACTCGCAGGTTTTCAGATAGCAGAACTGCACGTGGGCAAGTAGCAGTACCTTTAGCACATAGAGACCGATATACTAGAACAGCTCAGGATAGTGCATGTGCAGGGCACATAGGCATAAGGCGTATGCAGCAGAAAGCAAGGTGCCAGATATATGGGACAAGATTGAATAAAGAGTTCAGACTAAACAGAGACTCAAGTGTAACGGTGAATATGCAGATAGGAAAGTTGAGTCAGGTCAAAAGAGTGTTCGCGACATTACTGACCCAGGGCTAGGGATAGCAAACAGATGTTGTAATTGTAGAGGTACCATGAGTAATTGGTACATGAAAGGTAGACACAGCATCGACAGGAATCAAAGGAGGGTTAATGCAAGAACAGAACCACCTGATATAGGGTCGGTACACAAATAGTATTGTGTGGTCGTAGAGTAGTAAGAGACCTGTGGGTACACAAACATGATGTTTTAGATGATATGTTTATTACTATGCAATGTTTTAGTTCATGTATTGGGATACAAGAAAGAAAGTTGTTTGTATTGATGTGTGAGGAATATAGGAGTGTACTATGAGCATTTCATGTATTATTTAGGGTGGTAGCTAGAGTAAGGTGCAGCCATACTTAGGGCTACCCAGGCTATATGTCTGGGTCACATGTTTAGTAAGTTTTAGTCTCCCAATATTTGAAAACGAAGTTTTCTTTGAAGAGGGGGGTGATGACATAAGCCTGGGTCATTGACAATGAGTTGAGTGACCGGGCATGAGAAAGAATGGGTGAAAGTGGGAGAAAGTAAAGTGACTGGCCTGGCTAGGAGAGAGACAGCCAGTCCTGAGAAATAATGGGAAGGGTGAGTGTGGACTCCCAGGGGGATGGGGGAAGGACAGTTCAGTTTTGTGTGCAGTCAAGGGACTTGAGGAGAGTTGATGGGTAGATGCCGAACTGGTCGGTAGTCTAAGGAGAAGCCGAGTTAGAGATCTCCGTGTTGTGTTGTTCTCCCAGTTGTGAAGACAGGCCTTAACCAGAGTGGGTTCTATAGTGAGTGAGGGCCTGAACCCAGTGTGTGGGTGTATTGTGCGAGGTCCAGCGGTGGATAGGAGCTGGATTACCTGTCTTATGGATTTGATATGAAGCAGGCTTGAGAAGGCATTGATGTGTGCGTGTTAATATTGTGAGGAGGAGATGGATATTCGATGGATTATATATTGTTTTCTGGATATATACATATGTTCCGTGAGTCTGTGTTATTTTTGTAATAAAGGATTATGTGCGCCAACTGAATCTTGTTTAATGACTGACGAATGTGCACTGCGGGGGTGAGTTATATTGCAAGACAGTTAGATAGCTCAATTGACACTCCAGGAGTATCGTTACCTAGACAACGACCATCACACGAAACTTATCATCAAGAACATCGACAGTATCGTCAACAACGTCGTGTGACATCTGGGGACTCGTCGCTTAGTAAGGAGTATCTGGATGGCTCGTCCTTTCAAGAAACCCAGTGTATTAACTTAGAGCTCGTCGCTTCGTAAAGATTTTCTGACAGCTACATTCGGTCAAGGAACACCGTGCAATATTGAGATGTCTGTGGGCTCTTCGCTGAGAGAGGAGTTATTATCTGGTGACTTTGTTCCATCGGACTAACAAACCCGAGACAGTTTGGATTTTGTGTCTTCAAAAGGTTAATGTGAACTCTTTGTGTGTGCACCAGGTAATTAAAACAGACAGTTCAAGTGAAGTTCACGATAGGTAAATTTGATACTAGACAGTAGTGCTCAAGTTAGCAGACAGTTAACGGAAAACCAGGATTAATCCAGAAGGTGTCAGAATATCCTGCTTGTGTGTGTAAGACGGCACATCGAAAGACTGTCGGCGCGCGTGTGGAAGATACGCCGTACAGACTAACCGGGAGAGTCGACTACGATGACGGGGTAGTCACTAGTCAAAACAGCACAGAGGAAATGTTGCGTGGACAGTGAGGTGTTTGCGACAAGAGCGGTCAGTCCTAGGTGTGTGTGTGTGACAGGACAGGATTGAAGACAGCGAGCAATTTCGTCGCAACATCCTGTGCGTGGTGAGAATTTTGTGTGTGTGTGCTAAGGCAACGCACTGCGTGGGTCACGAGCCGACAGGTGAAGAATTTTACCACAGCTAACACAACGGGAGAGGACGGTGGAAATTGTGAGTTTCCACGGACAAATCGGGTCAGCGCTATTTACGAGGACAGTGCACAGTACAGGTAAAGTACTGAGAACAGTGAACTCTCGGGAAGGAGAGTTATCATGGATGTGTAGGATACACAGAATTGACATTTGCGGATTCATCGGGAGGGGTGACAAAAGTGGGTGGAAACGGTGCCCCTACCGCCAGAGTTGGGGCGGGTTAGTGGTGTAAAGTGTATTTTCCACGGAGGTACGAGAGCAGCCAGAGTGGGGCTGACAAGGTTGTGTGGAAACTGTTTTACTGAGGATTTTTCCACTGATTGTGATAAAGATGTACTGATGTACAGAGGGAGGTACTGACAGAGGTTGACTGCGAAGGTCAAGGTCGGAGACAGTGGACATTTACTAAAAATTTTCCACGGGAGATCTGGATAAACAAGTTGTTTTGAAAGAAAGCCAGATTTTATGTTTCGTCTTTGTTGAACTGTTCTACTATCGTTATCATTACTCTGTCATGAGCAATCATTGTTACAACGAAGGATGACATGTCATCACCACAGACTGGGGTGCATACAGTTGCCAAAAAGAACTGACGGTACAGGGTTATAGCACTGGGCATTTGCGGCCAATTTTTCATTTGAACTTTGTCTTTAAACGGCAATCCAGAACATTTTGGGATAATTACCATCATCTTCAATTCGTACGACAATCGAAAGAACACTTTGGATAATTACTATTTACCGTCAACGTTTCCGACAGGTGGAACTGGTGATCACAACGCGAAATTAAGTCACCACGCAACAAATTGGGAATATCGTAGACATTTCGGAACATTTACCAATATACATTCCCAGCATATTGTGAAAAATCTTTTTTTTTTTTTTTTTAAACCAACTTGTGGCGACGGATGAATAGGCACATATTTGTCGGCCAACCATTTGCACATTATTTATTTTTTTTTGCTCCCATCGTCATATTTATTGTTGTCGGGTGTTACGCAATTATTTGTATGTGGTCCAGTGTTTGGCAAGAGTAGGGGATTTTTGTAGGTCAAGTTCAATGACTGTAACGGCTTCTGAATTCGCCCCAGGCGACCAAGGTTAACTTCAGGTTTTTAACGATATGAGGGAGATAACGGCTCCTTCAAAACGACATCTCCGTATAATTTCGAGTTGGTTATGGGTGTTTTGAGATTTGAAACAAATTTCTTTGATCCTGGTAGGTAAGTGACCTTCAAACGCAAGGTTAATGAACGGCTGTAATAACGGCAGGTCAAACTTCACAGCATTTTGACAAAAATCAAGTTACTTCAGGTGGTTATGATGAGAAACAGCCCATTATGCCAACAAGCAGGTTACAATGATGGCTCCATCCAGTAATCTTGATACGTATGGTTTCAAATCAACTAGCCATAGAAAAATGCTTCGTGTTGATTTTATTTTAAGTTGAAACTTTCAAAAAAATTGTCCGGTCTGGATCTTTTAATTCATAAATTTTAGCAAAAGTTTATTCACTCATACCTTCTTGTCGCAGCAATCTGATAAAAAAATTTCCATGACAGTTCTCTGCTGTGCTGTTGTTTTTCAGTACTTTTCGTTATGTGTCCGCGACATCTAAATCGAAATCCTGGTGTACGGGCTCCATTTTCACTCATGTAACGGAGTGAACAGTTGAACGATAATCTCAAGAGATGACATTGAAGCCTTTGATAAGTGTAAACGGCTTTTATTAACTGGAAATACAAAGTTGGTATAACTTCATGAAAACACACCCTGACCGACCACAGGTTAAGCTGGAACTGTTTATATCTTGACGTCACCCGTGAGCTTCCCTAACAATAGTGCTTTCAATAGTGCTCACGGGTGCGACATTTCCTAAACCTTCTCTATTTCCCCCTAACTATCTGTAACAGAGATGGAGCTCTGTTATAGTATCTACTGGGTTTCTGCGCTTTTCCTTTAGTCTTTCCTTGTCTTATCATGACTCAGACCGATGTGATGAGCTCCTCTGTCTTATGATAGAGTTTAATTCTCTGTTAAATATCTGAGTCCTGCCGTCGGCCTACACTCACCTAACGAAAATCGGAATCGGGTTGCTCTCACCGGGTGATCTCTCTTCAACAGTTTCCACTATGTTTTCCAAAAAAGCTAGCAGACAAGTCATAGAAGAAGATTATCGCTCTACCACTGAAGGCAGTTTTTACTCAGCGGCCTTTGCACTGGGCCCATAACCCAGAGGGTCTGCAAGAACCTGGCCTCTGCTGAGTAGGAACCGACGATCATCTAAGAGTGATTCCTCCGTGGTAGTTCTCAGCATATTAGAGTGAAGATACTTACAATACCACCAGTAACCGGGACAATAGTATTTATATAGAGAAATTAACTATTAACATTGCGTTTTCCAAATGGTGAATTCCTGTGAGAAATTAACAATTAACATTGCGTTTTCCAAATGGTGAATTCCTGTGAGAAATTAACAATTAATATTTGTATTTTCAAAGTGACAGTAAACATTTATTTTACCGTACAAGGGTTATCAAATCACATAACCTTTGGTGACATATTAGTTACACTGTGTGTGTCGGATTCATGATCAGTATTGGACTACATCCAACATTGGTGACCAGGCATCCGGACTATCCAAGAGCCACGGGTGGAAGTCGACACCTGGCCGGAGAGACGCATTATTTGGTGAGGTCTTTCTGTACTTGATCTATGGTGCTGTTGTATGGCCGGTACTGTGATGAAAGCAGACTTTGATCCTGAGCTGTTCGGTCTGATTCTGCATACACCCTAGATTATACGACAGACATTCTACACACACAATTTGCACATACCACTTTTTCTATATTAAATTAATTTGTCATTTTGTTAGAAGCTAGAGTTGTGTAGTATGTTTTGGAAAATAATGAGAGGGGGCATGGTCCAGTGGTAAGAAGAAGAAGAAGAAGAAGAAGAAGAAGAAGAAGAAGAAGAAGAAGAAGAAGAGAGAGAGAGAGAGAGAGAGAGAGAGAGAGAGAGAGAGAGAGAGAGAGAGAGAGAGAGAGAGAGAGAGAGAGAGAGTGATCCAAGGACTGATGGGGTGTTGTAGATAGAGATCCAGAAGATCCTCAAGATAATGATATTGCGTTAAAAGAATGTGGGTGTTGATCCCCTCACCCCAGGGACGACACTTTTTACGACAGGCATAAATAAGTTTCGCATCGTGCTCACACAAGAAGAAGCAGCTGAGGCACAAATAAGATCAAATGCGCAACGTGCTCACTCTAGAAGAAGCAGTTGAAGCATAAATAAGATCAGTTACGCAACTTGCTCAATTTAGAAGACGCAGTTGAGCTATAAATAAGATCAGTTGCGTAACGTGCTCACTCAAGAAGATGCCCTCCAGGCATAAATAAGATCATTTGCGCAACGTTCTCACTCTAGAACAGTGTTTCCCAACGTGGGGCCCACGCCCCACAGGGGGGGGGGGGGGCAATTCGATTGTTAAGGGAGGCAATTCGAGAATGGACTGGTCCAGAGTGTAAGTTAATCGTATGGCAACTCTCAGTCGCTACTTAAGCTGGGTAAACGTCCAGTATAAGTAACTTCTGTCCGCCATGTTAGTAGCCGTTATTTCATTGTTAGACGTTAGAGTTGATTTACTGGTTATACCAGGCCGGCACTAAGCATTTTGCGATATTTGTTCTGAATGGCGTGAAATGCTTAGTACGAGGATCTCAGTTTCTGTAGTGTTTCGCAGTAACGCTCAGCATTCACCGTTGGTGTTATTTGAAATAAGCGTCCATTAAATTTTTGTAAAAGTCTCGTTGTTTGAAAAAAAAATATACATTGTATAAATATAAGTGATATATAAATGGTATGTAAATTCAATTGGTAATTTTTATTAATTTCAGTTTTAGAAGCATCATTTTCCAGAAAATATTGTCAAATGAAAAAGTATGTTTTTTTGCGGTGGGGTAAATGTGCCATACATATTTAAATATGCATTTTGTAGTCTACGTTTACTCCAATTCATATTTTTTAAATTTTTGTTTAGTTTTTAATTGATCTTATGTTTATTTCTTTCAGCCCATAGTGAAATGAGTAGTGCAAGCAAGAAAAAAAATTCGTCAGTATTCGGAGGAATATTTAACATTTGGTTTCATACCCGCTGCCCACGATGAACGGTCACTTTTTGTCTTTTATGCCAACAATACGTGACCAACGAATCAATGAAACGAGGTCGTTTTGATGCACTTTTGAAGGCGAAACATAATCCTCATATTAATTCAGATTTGAATTACTTTCAAACTTTAAAGAAAAATTTTGAAAAAAGAGTAACATTAAAGTCTCTATTTATTGCCTGGCATATTTCGCTGCATCTCGTCAGGTACATACTGCAGAAATCACACAACTTACGTGAATTAATTAGATAAATCCTTCAAACTGAAATATACACATGTTCGCACAGTAATGTCGATTGTCTACCACGTGGTAGACAATCGACATTACTGTGCGAACATGTGTATATTTCAGTTTGAAGGATTTATCTAATTAATTCACGTAAGTTGTGTGATTTCTGCAGTATGTACCTGACGAGATGCAGCGAAATATGCCAGGCAATAAATCGTGCAATCTATTGTTTGTGTCTTCGTTATTCAAATTCATCACGGGAAAACATTGTTTTGAATTAAAGTCTCTATTTACTGCTCATAATGCAACTATCAATCGTACTCTTTAGGCTAGTTATCAAATGTTATTAAAAAGCCTCTAAATCTGGGAAAAGTCATACTATAGGGGTTAATTTAATCAAACCAAAATATCAAATATTGATATCAACATTTCTTAAAACGGTTCTGGAAAAAAAGATGTCAAAGACGTTAAAGCTATGCCACTAAGTAAAAATACTGTTAACAGAATAATGGATGAAATGGGCGAAGTTATTGAAATAAAACTTGTTGTAAAGATGAAAACAAGAAAATTCTCGGTGCAAATGGATGAATCAACTTTGAGAGACAGTGAGGCCGTACTTATAACTTACATAAGATATAGATCAATCAATCAATCAATCAATCAATCAATCAATCAATAAGATATATTGATAAAGGTGATTTTGCTAAAGAAATGTTGTTCTGTAAATCATTAGAAAGCTCCATAGATATATATAGTAAGCTCACACATTAATTAGATGACAATAATATACCAATGAAAAATATAACATCTTGTGCTGCATATGGTGCTCCTAATATGATGGGGGTAGAAAAGTGGTTGCTTAAAATTGATGAAAGATGAGAATCCAGAAATGCTTCTGGTGTATTGTGTTATTCCCAGGGAAAACCTGGTAGCTAAATGCATTTCGCCTGTTCTAAATAAAGTACTACATTTAGTTATAAAGTGTATTTGATTGATTGATTGATTTAGGAACCGACATCACAGCATTCGGGACATTCCCATAAGCGCTCCGCCCCCATCCTCAACGGCCAGCGAAGAGTTCCAACACTAATGGTTCCAGTAGCAATCTGATTATATGTCCGTCTCGTCTTTCCTCTGAGCGTCGATCGTCGGCCAGATCCCCTCGTCACACCTCGCTGCCTCATTCTTATCAGACTATGGTGATCCATTTGCTCCCCCGAGGTGTACACGTGCTCCCACAAGGCCGCAACCACGTCTGTTTTGTCATGCATCAATACTCCACCAAGATTTGCCAAGCCAGCCAATCTGTCCGCCTGTTCATTCCCCAGCACACCGGCATGCCCAGGAGAAAAGATCCAGGTGATGCTTGCTACCCGTGACCTCCGAAGCGAAGCAAGCCACTCTGCACGAAGCTTGCCTGTTCTCACCCTCCTCAGCATGCTTTCTGAGTCAGTAACAATCACAATGTGTGTATGTATCGTGTTCTCTATCCAGCGGAAATCTGCACTGACTGCCTCCACCTCCATTCTTAAGCTAGATGTAGTGTCATCATACGCCAGGCTCTCCTGCACCAAACGCCGACCATTAGTTTTTGCCAAGAACCCCCAGGCACTTCTCCTACCTCTTAACACCGACCCATCCGTGTAGATAATCACATCACCCGGGCGAGACATCCTGAATTAGTTGCTGAATTTCCACTTCTGTGGCCCCTGCTGGCCACTCCCTGCTCAATGTGATTATAACTCTGCACAAGTCTGACTGCTCGTCTGGCACTCTGACCCACTCCTCTCCTCGTCTGATGTTCTCCAAGGGACACACCTGTCTGATCGTATCCTCCGCCTGAGCCATCCATGATTTCCCTCTTATCAGTCTCTGACCCTTAACTACGTCCAGCGCCTCATGCAACGGGTGATCTGTGTCTGCAGCTAAATTATAAAGTGTATCAATGCTATTAAAGCTAGTGCCAAATGTGAACAACTCTTCAAGTTATTTTGTGAAGAACAAAATGAAGACCATGTGAGACTTATACTTCACACTGAAGTAAGATGGCTCTCGAAAGTGAACTGATTGAAAAGATTTATGAAACTATTTGATACTCTTAGTGATTTTTTAAGCGACAAACCTGAAATGAAAAATCTGTTAACGGTCTATGGTAAGGCATTTATGAGTTATTTAGCCGATATCTTTGAAAAACTAAATATATTAAATAAACAACTTCAAGAAACAAATAAAACTCTTGTCGATGCAAAAGAGAATATATTTGGTTTCATTACCTTTACTAAATTATGACAGACATATATTTACAACAAAAACTTTGAAAAGTTTCATTGGCTCCAAAAATGTGAAGTGACTGATCCCGCTATATATTTTATTGTCGATCATCTGAAAATTTTATCGGTTGATTTAAAAGACAGATTTTCTGATTTGAAACAAATTGATTTCCCAACTTGGATGATGCAGCCAATGTTAGTGGATTTGTCTGATATTTCAAATATGCAGTATCAAGAAGAACTCGCAGAAATGCAAAATTATGAGTCAATTAAAGTTTTATTTAATATAAAAGGAGCGATGGCATGGTTTTGTGAGGAAACCGAAATCAAATATCCAAATGTGCAAGAGAACTATTGTTACCATTTCCATCTTCATATTTAGCTGAATGCGGATTTAGTGCCATAAATGATTTGCTGCTTTAAAAAAAAAAGACATCAGCTGGATAGGGAGACTTGAGACTGAAGTTAACTAATTTGGAACCTGACTTAAAATCTCTTTGCAGAAAGCATCAAGCGCAAGGATATAAAGAAGCTCTATAAATTTAAATAATAAATAATTACTAATAATTAAAATAATATAGAATAATCTTTCATTAAAATTATTTTGTTCTTGAATTTCAGTTCTCCATTATATGTTTGGAACTTTACTTACTGTGTTTCCTCAATAATTTCCTAGTGATTTCTTCCTAAAACCTATCATTCAAGTTTCTTTAGTGAAAATTTCAATTTTTGAATATTAAAAATTATGTATATGTTGGGGGGGGGGGGCATAAGAATGTTTAGAAAGGCTTAGGTGGGGCATAGCACAACAAGGGTTTGGAAACACTGCTCTAGAAGAAGCATTTGAGGAATAAATAAGATCAGTTGCTGAAGGTGCTCACCCTAAAAGAAACCTTTGAGGCATGATTAAGATCTGTTGCGCAACGTGCTCACTATAGAAGAAGCCGTTGAGGTAAAAAGAGAATCATTTCCGCAACGTGTTCATTCCAGAAGAAGAAGTTGAAGCATAAATAAGATCAGTTCCGAAACGTGCTTACTCTAGAAGCACCTCTAGAAGAAGTGTTGAGGCACAAATAAGATAAGTTGCGCAAAGTGCTCACTCATGAAGAAACATTGAAGCATAAATAAGATCGGTTGCGCAACGTGCTCAATCTAGAAGAAACAGTTGAGCCAAAAATAAGATCATTTGCGCAATGTGCTCACTCTAGATGCAGTTGAGGCACAAAAATGATCAGTTGCGCAACGTCCTCACACTAGAAGAAGCAGTTGAAGCAGTTGATGAAAAGATCATTTGCAACAAGTGCTCCCTCTAGAGGACACATTGGAGGTATAAATAAAATCAGTTTGCGAAACGTGCTCACTCCATAACAAGCAGTTGAGGCATAGGGAAGACAAGTTATGCAACGTGCTCACTCCAGAACAAACAGTTTAGGCATAAATAAGCTCAGCTTCGCAACGTGCTCACTCCAGAAGAAGCAGTTGATGCATAAATAAGATAAGTTGCGCTACGTGCTAACTCATGAAGAAGCAGTTGAGGCATAAATAAAATAAGTTGTGCAACGTGCTCACTCCAGAACAAGAGTTGAGGCATAAATAAGACCAGTTGCGCAATGTGCTCACTTAAGAATAACACCCTCACTTAAGAATAAGCAGTTGGAGCAACACCCTCACTTAAGAATAAGCAGTTGGAGCATAAATAACAACACCCTCACTTAAGAATAAGCAGTTGGAGCATAAATAAGACCAGTTGCGCAATGTGCTCACTCCAGAACAAGCAGTTGAGGAATAAATAAGACCAATTGCGCAATGTGCTCACTCCAGAACAAGCAGTTGAGGCATAAATAAGACCAGTTGCGCAACGTTCCCACTGCCTCTTCTAGAGAGAGCACGCTATTCAACTGATATTATTTATGCCTCAACTGCTTTTTCTAGAGTGAGCACGTTGCTAAAATGCTAATGTTTATGCCTTAACTGCTTCTTCTAGAGTGAGCACGTTGTGCAAATGATCTTATTTATGCCTTAACTTTTTTTTATAGTTTGAGCACATTGCTCAAATGATCATATTAATGCACCAACTGCTACTTCTAGCGTGAGCACGTTGCGCTTATGATCATATTTATGCCCCAACTGCTCCTACTAGAATGACCACATAACGCACATGATCTTACTTATATTATGCCTCAGTTGCTTCTTAATATAGTGACTATAGTGTTCACTTTGCGCAACTGCTCTTATTTATGAATCAACTGATTCTTCTATAGTAAGCGCGTTGCGCAACCGCTCTTATTTTCAATTCAACTAATTCTTCTATGGTGAGCACGTTGCGAAAATGCTCATATTTATGCTCCAACTGCTTCTATTAGAGTGGGCACGTTGCGCAAATGATCTTATTTATGCCCCAACTGCTTCTTCTAGTGTGAGCACGTTGCGCAAATGATCATATGTATGCCTCAACTACTTCTTCTATAGTGAGCAAGTTGCGCAAATGATCATATGTATGCCTCAACTACTTCTTCTATAGTGAGCAAGTTGCGCAAACGATCATATTTTGAATCAACGGTTTCGTCTAGAGCAGTAGTTCCCAAGCTTTTCAAGCAGAGGGCCAAATCTACTATTTTCGGTAGTTAAGCGGGCCACAACGTTATAAAATTATAGAAGTCGTGCAGTATCATTCATACCTTTCTTAACGTTCGTCAACAAAATTCTAAAACTTTAAAGGCAGTCAGTGTCAGTACTCTGTTAGCTGCCTGTCAGTACCGTTTGATTCGGGCTCCGAATGTTGTGGGTTCGAGACCCGGCCGCGTCCTTCGGTTAACGAGTGAATTTTTTCCAGAGCCTCCTGTGGGTCGTCACTGGAGCTACGGAGTTCGTGCGGAACGAGACCGAGCCATATGGGGTAAAACCCAGTGCAATGATGTCGACCCTGTCGACTTTTAAGCGACTTTTAGTGTCAGTGATACATTGCTGTCATATTTTGGTTTAAATCAAAAGTTCATTTAACAATACATTTTAAATCAGTTTCGAAAATCGCTCTTAAAGTAATTACTTTACAATTGTAACTATTTTTTTCATAACCAGTTACTTAAGTTCAGATGCCAGTTTATCAATGTCTAGGTACAGTCGGTGAGTCTGGAACTTTGCTTGTTCTTTTATAACGGTCATTGCGGGAATGGTGTCAGGTCTTAGTCAGATGTGACTGAGCTACCTGCTTCTGTTAGCGCCGAATGTTGGTCGGCGCTTACCAAACTCAACACCCCACATTTTGCCAACGGCTTCGGGCGGAAGAGCGCAATTGGGAGGGTACAAGCATTATCCTGGTGTGAGGAAATGCAACTTAAAGATTAAATGTCATGGCAGGGCAGACCAGGTCCTAAGCCTTGGTTGGTAACTGGTGTAGGATCGAAGCTCCGATAGGCAGACAGTTATAGTATTGCTTTGCTGATCTGGCAGTTTCTGCAGCCAGTCTGGTTCCAGACGTATTGGCATCACCTTTCCTCTGGAGTAAACTAGACAGGAGGAGAGAGGGCTCATGCTCCATGGGCAACACATGGTCTCTTAATCCAGCCCAGGCTTTGTGTTATGCAGAGGTAACCTCATTTTACAAACTATCGACTGTCAAGACGGCAAGGTGTCAGTCAAGTCATTGCGGAAAATGACTGCTCGCATTTGTAAGTCGAACGAAAACGACAATTGTATCTCTGGGCGAATAAACCAAAGTGTTCAAATCGTTCGACAGGCAATAGTAGCCAGAATGAAATCATATGATCAGCTGAAGGTGAAGCAGGCAGCTCCAGAAGTTTACATCTCAGTGCAGAACTGCATTTAAATTCAATTACTTCATGCTGAAGGTTTTGCTGGAATTGACAGTGCTTGGCATCTTGGGCTGACGGGGCGCTCCGAGTGTATTTTTGAGATTATTAAAATATTTTATTAAATAACGAGACTTCGCGTGCCATTTTCTGACAGCTGGCGGGTCACAAGTGGTCCGCGGGCCGTGGTTTGAGAACCTCTGGTCTAGAGTGTGCACGTTGCGCAACTGCTCTTATTTAAGCTTCAGTTGCTTTTTATATAGAGAGGACGTTGCGAAACTGCTTTTATTTATGCATCAACTGCTTGGTCTATAGTGAGCCCGTTGCGCAAATGATCCTCTTGATGCTCCAACTGCTTCTTCTGGAATGAGCTCATTGAGCAACTGCTCTTATTTATGAATCAACTGCTTGTTCTATAGTGAGCACGTTGCACAAATGATCCTATTGATGCCCCAACTGCTTCTTCTAGAAGCCTTTAGTGATTCGTATATAGTGAGCAAGTTGCGCAACTGATCTTATTTATGCCTCAACTGCTTTTTTCTAGAGTGAGCACGTTGCGCAACTGATCTTATTTATGCTTAACTTCATATTCTGGTGTATGCCAACGGTTTCTTATGGCTTGGGAACGTTGCGCAACTGCTATTATTTATGCCTTAACGGCTTTTTCTGGCGTAAACACGTTGCGCAAATGATCTTATTTATGCCTCAACGGTTTCTTCTGGGGTGAGCACGTTGCGCAAATGATCTTATATATGCCTCAACGGCTTCTTCATGAGTGAACACGTTGCGCAACTGATCTTATTTATGATTCAACTTCTACTTCTAGAGTGAGCACTTTGTTTAACTGATCTTATTTATGCCTCAACTGCTTTTTTCTAGACAGCACATTGCGCATCTGATCTTATTTATGCTTCGACTGCTTCTTCTAGAGTGAGGACGTTGCGCAGCTGATTTTATTTATGCCTAAACTGCTTCTTCTATAGTGAGAACGTTCGCAACTGATCCTATTTATGCCTCAACTGATTCTCCTAGGGTGAGCAAGTTGCGCAACTGATCTTATGTATGTCTTAACGGCTTCTTCTAGAGTGAGAACGTTACGCAACTGATCTTATTCATTCCTCAGCGGCTTCTTCTAGTGTTTGCACATTGCGCAACTGATCTTATTTATTCCTCAACTGCTTCTTCAATGGTAAGCACGTTGTGTAATTGACTATATTTATGCCTCAACGGTTTCTTCTAGTGTGAGCACGTTGCGCAACTGATCTTATTTATGCCTCAACTGCTTTTTCTAAAGTCAGCACGTTGCGCAACTGATGTTATTTATGCTCAAATTCCTTCTTTATGCCTCAACTGCTTCTTCTAGAGTGAGTACTTTTCACAACTGATCTTATTTATGCCTCAACTGCTTTTTATAAAGTCAGCACGTTGCGCACCTGATCTCACTTATGCTCCAACTGCTTCTTCTATAGTGAGCACGTTACGCAACTGATTTTATTTATGCCGCATCGGCTTCTTCTAGAGTGAGCTCGTTGCGCTCGTGATCTTCTTTATGCCTCAACGTCTTTTTCTAGAGTGAGCACGTTGCGCAACTGAACTTGTGTATGCCTCACCGGAACCCCAGGTATGCCGTCTTTGTTACGAGGCAACCCCCATTATCATTCACTGTCCACTCTTTCCACAAACATCCAGACACAACCGTTCAAGTCAAAAGCTTCGACCCGTCTGCCTGAGCCTTCGGTCTGGGTCATCTATCACGAGGGGTAGTGCCACGTGTTACCTCACTTGGTCTGTCGTCGTCAGTGGCTGGTAATGCGTCTTAGTATTACCCTGTCCTGTTCTTCACTTAGGGATTAATCCGTCCGTCGATACTAACGGTCGTATAATTAACTCATGCTGCCCTTTCTGTCCCTGGTAGTACTGTCCTCTCCCGTGCTACCTGTAACAAGCTACGTGGAGGGTCCCAAATAGCCCTATCACAATATTTCAAAATTATTCTCTTTATAGCCCTGGCTGGGATAGGTCTTTACCTGCCAACCCTCCTCCGTTTTCCCCGGACTCACTGTCACTCTTTCTTTCGACCTAAGGACCTATTTCCTGTCGTGTTCCTCTGGCTGATCCATATATATAACACAGTGCTCGTTGGAATAAGCTAAAACTTGATTTATTAAATCAATACAGGACAGCACAGAAAAACACCAAGGCAGGTAACACAGAAAGTTCTAAACAGACACAACACAGATAAGTTCAGGCACATAGCCTCAAGTAGCCATAGTCACAGACCCAGCTTCATATACTGTCCGATCTGTCCACATACATCTCACCCCGTGTGCCGGAATCTCCTTCCTTCCCGGTACTTGGGTGTAAGTTCAACAGGCTTCTGTAGAATCAAATCCACTGGTTGTTGAGGAATTGTTCATGGACTTAACATAGATAGGCGTCTTGCAATGTCCGGTACACAATGGGTATGCCAGATAATCTTGCGTAGACTCAACTTAGAATTTGCCTGCTCTCGGGCCTATGTCAATGAAAGGACCCGAGATGCACCATTACTGCAAATTGTCATTGTTTCATAGTATGCAGGATAATCATGCGTAGACTCCACCCAGAATTTAACTGTTCTCGGGCCTATGTCATTTCCTCAAGATATGCCCTTGCCTCTCTCTCAGAGTTAAGCACACCATGGGTGATATGGTTAATACATTGACCTGGCTTCATCAGACGTATTCGGCTCTAGCACAGAAGCTGTGTGGATACTGTCCGATTTGGTCACGTTCAACAAAAGAGGACCCTTTCCACTACTTCAGTAGTATGTTGCATCTCTGTCGTAATCTTTAAATCACTTGACATGCTGCAACTATCAAACGGTATGTGTTGGCACGGCCATCAATTGACCAGCAGCTGCACCAGTGCACATTTGACGCAAGGCACTCCATCGGGTCTACCCGAAAGGAAAGACAAATATATACTCGCTCCATGTAAAGATTGTGGTATGAAGATAACCCAAAGAACCATCTTTCATGGAGATTTGAGCAAACAAGAGAACTGAGAGTTTCCGAAAGCCGTTTCCCCCTGTTTACCAAAAATAAAAGAATGCATAAGGACATGGGCCACTGGCGTTTCGCTACATAGGCCCCCTCTTAAGAAAGTCGAACCCTACGAACTTTCTACTGTCAGTGGTTCTGTTCGAATGACCCCACCCTCACATTCAACCATAGGATGCCGTGATAGGAAATCTGCTCCCACATTCTCCCTTCCGGGGATGTATTCGACCGTGAACTGATACGGTTGTAGGAGCAATGACCATCTCATTAACCTCGCGTTCAGTTTCTTAGAAGTTGCCAAAAATGTCAGAGGTTGATGGTCGGATTGCACTTTGAAATGGACTCCATACAGATAAGGTTGAAATTTCTGTACCGCCCACACTAGAGCTAGACATTCCCGTTCGATGGTGGAGTAATTCCGTTCGGCAGGTAACAGTTTTCGACTGGCATATGCCACCGGACACAGCACCGAAGGATTATCTCGCCCGTCCTGCAACAGAGTTGCCCCAATCCCTATGTTACTCGCGTCGGTTCTCAGAACAAACGTTTTCTCCAAATCTGGGAGTTGCAGGACTGGCCTATCCACCAAAGCCTGTTTCAGCTTCCCATAAGCTTCTTCACAGCTCGGGGTCCAGATTATAAGATCTGGCGATCCTTTCTTCAGAGTCTCGGTTAACGGCGCCGCAATTTCGTTGAACTTTGGAATAAATTTCTGGTAAAACCCACACAGAGACAAGAAAGACCTAACATCTTTATTGGATCTAGGACGGGGTGCGAGACGGACCTTTTCAATATTCTTTTCTTCCGGTACCAGTCCCCCTGGGGTAATAGTATGTCCCAGAAATTCCAAGGATTGATAGCCAATCATGCATTTGGCTGGACGGTCGGTTAACCCTTCCTCTTTTAACCTTTTGAAGATCTGTCCCAAGGACCTCAGGTGATCACTCAGATTGTCAGACGCGATGAGAATATCATCCATAAACGAGACCACAGAGGGATCCTTAAAGGGTCTAATAACATTCTCATCATGCGAGTGAACACACTGGGCGCATTGCTCAGCCCAAAAGGCATCACCTTAAATTCGTAATGGCCGCTCGGAGTACTGAAAGCGAGCATGGGTCGAACCTCAGGCTTCACAGGGATCTGATAATATCCCCGACTTAGATCAATTTTTGAAAAGAACTTAGCCTTATTTAATCTGGCAAACAGTTTATTTGTGTTTGGTAACGGCTCCACTTGGAATGTCGTACAACTGTTTAAATGCCTGTAATCAATACATAAGCGGTGCTCCCCGCTTGGCTTCCTCAACAAGACAACCCCGGCATTATAAGGAGAAGTCGAAGGAGTTATGATGTCATCATCCAGAAGCTTCTGGATTTCTGCTTCCAGGGCCTTCTCTTTCGAAAAGGGCACTGGATATATTTTTTTGCGAATGGGGTCTTGGGTATTCAGAGTCATATCAAACTCGACCAACCCTGTCCGTCCTGGACGATCGGTAAGAATATGTTGATGGGACTCCAACAAACGGATGACCAGTTCTGTTTCTTCAGTCGACAGATCAGGATTTATATGTACATCCTTATAGGTTTCCCCAGGTTGTAAAGGATACTCCCTATCCGCGTCTTCGCCCGATTCAGTTTCCATCGCGACCGCCATAGTCATGAGTGGGAGAGAAGTACCATCGGATCGTTCCTCATATTTTTTTAAGAGGTTAATGTGAAAGATTTTAGATTTCCCCCTGATCCGGATAGAATAATTGGTACGGGACACAACCCTTTCCACCGGGAAAGGCCCCTGCCAACCAATCTCGAGTTTATTGGAACCTACTGGAAGTAACAACAGAACCCGATCCCCCACCTTAAGAGACCTATCTTTCGTCCTTCTATTGTAGTAGGCCGCGTGTCTCTTTCTGGCCGCTCTCAGATTCTGAGCTGCCAAAGCCCAACCCGTCTGGAGTTTCTTCTTTAACTCTTCGACGTATTTATATGAGGATACAACTTCTTCAGAAGTTTCTTCCTCTGTCCAACATCTCAATAAGGCTTCTAAGGGACCCTTGATTGGCCTCCCGAATAGTAGAGTGGCTGGTGGCAACCCGGTCGACCCATGGGGAACCTCCCGATAGGCGAACAAGGCGGCTGAGATATACTCATCCCATCTGTCTGGTTTCTCTTGAGCCAACTTCCGAAGCATGGTCATCAAGGTACCATTAAACCTCTCTACTTGCCCATTAGACTGAGGGTGGTACTGGCTTGTGTGAATGTGGTTAGTCTGGAAGATACGAAAGACTTCTTCCATCAGCTTACCACAGAACTGAGACCCATTGTCCGTTAGGATCTGGTTGGGAAATCCCGACCTAGTAAAGGTCTCCATCAGTGCATCAGCCACTCGCTTAGAGTCGATTGTGGCCAACGGTATCGCCTCGCCCCACATGGAACAGCAATCCACCATCGTGAGAATGTACTTATTCCTCTTCCTAGTCCGAGGAAGAGGACCAACAAGATCGATGGCAACTCTCTCGAAAGGAGAGTTCATAATGGGCATGTCTCCCAGGACTACCGGAGCTGTCCAGTGTTATGGTGCCAGACGCTGGCACTCTGGGCACGACTTGACGTACCTACGCACGTCTCCAGTCATCCCTGGCCAGTAGTAATGGCAGGAAATGCGCTGGAGAGTTGCCCCGACACCCATATGTCCACTGAATGAAATGGTGTGTCCCATATGAAGAAGCTGTTCCCGATAGGCCTTAGGAACTACCAGCTGTCCATGCTGACGTTCCTCCACTCCGGCTCTCCGGTACAGTAACCGATTCTTCATATAATACTGACCCCGTCTTGGTGGGTCAGACTTTTTTGGCAACTGGTTGAAGCAAGGTTGCAACGTAGCATCCTGGCTTTGAGCAGCTCGTAACTCCCCAGGCAAGGGATTCACGATCAAGGCCGGCGTCGGCTCATCCTCCGATTGAGATCTGGTTTGCATCGCCCCTACGTACATGGGTTCGGTTGGAATCCCTAGAAAGACGTAGCGAAAACCCAAGATCATTGGGAAGATAGGATCTAGCAGAACGGCTGCCTGTATAGTGCCGGTAACATATTTAGATTTGATGTCTACCTTCGCAATTGGAAGAGACATCGCTACCGCACTCTTTGTCGCCGTTTGAATCTCAATAGATTCCCCGGTTAGCTGCTCCGGGCTCACTAAGTGTGATGAAATTACAGCCTCAAACTGCAGACCGGTGTCATAGAGACACTCAACTGGTTGTCCGTTCACAAGTACCGTTTCTACTACTGGTGGTTTTTCTGAATCATTGTTCCCAAGATCCCTCCCTTCTACTTCCTTGTGAGACCCTTCCCCGGTTTCTACAAGACAAGCAGCATAGTGAGAGTCTTTCTGTTTACGCCGGCAATCAACCGTATTGTGTGTGGGAGATTTGCAATAGGCGCACCACTTTTCACTCCACTTTCTTTTAGGAGATCCAGGTGGACTCTTACCAGAGGGTTTCTTAATAGGAACTTTCTCGAAAGGATCCTCCTTCTTGGTGTGAGCTGTTTTAGGGTTCTTCTTCTTTCCAGACCAGGTGTCTGGTGGTCGGGGATTGGGTTGTGACAATTCCCCATTATCCCCATGAGCTAGCACATACCTTTCCGCCAATGTGTTGACTATGTCTAACCTTTCTGCCCCATTTTCAAGCAAGAAGGTTTGCAATGGCCTAGACATCATCCTCTTCAGTTGGTCCACGACCACTAATTCTTCCAAACTTTCATAGTCGTTAGCAAATCCAACTAATGACATCCACTTCAAAAGGTAAGACTTCAGTCTGACACTGTAGGCTGCGAACATCTCTCCTGGCTCTCTCTTAGACTTTCTGAACTGCTGTCGGTATGTATGGGCTGTCATCTGGAACCTTTTCAATAATGCTTTTTCCAGAGCCTCATAGTCATTCTCCATACCAGGTGGCAACCTTGAGTAGACCTCGTACGCGGTCCCCCTCAGGCCCTGCGAGATTTTCAAGTTCCATTTCCCACGTTCCAGCCCCATAGCCAAAGCCATCGACTGGAATTTTTGAAGATACTGGTCGATCTTCTCTTTGTGTTCATCGAACGGGAGTAATGGGAACTTCATTGCCTGGTATGGACCGCCACTAGAAGTTGTTGATTCAGGGAGAACTGCGCCTCCAACTGCACCCTCGCTTTCCTTGGCCGTTTTAGCTTTCAGCTCCAACTCCCTCATACGAAACTCATGGTCTCTGACTGCCTGCTCGGCCTCCATCTTCCTAGCCTCCGCCTCAATTTTCTTGGCTTCGCGCACAGCCTGTCTGGCGTCTCTTTCCACTTCCTGCACATATTTCTGTAACTCCGCTCCATCATAGCCCATCTCACGCCCTGTAGCCTGTACGTCAGCGACATTAAACCCAGCTGATGCCATCTTAAACTCAGAGGGAAATGTATACAATTCTATATCAAAACTTTATCGATCAAATAACAATTGGATAGTTTATACGACCACAACACGTCATATGTCGGTCAGTCTGTGTCAGGCAGAGTACAGACAATAGCCAGGCACGGTAGGCAGAACCTATTGATAGTAGACAAGGATATCTGTCCCCTATCACTATATCAGCCAGAACTCCACCAGGATTTCAAAGATCCCGCGACGTGCCCCCAGAAATTGTAACAAGCTACGTGGAGGGTCCCAAATAGCCCTATCACAATATTTCAAAATTATTCTCTTTATAGCCCTGGCTGGGATAGGTCTTTACCTGCCAACCCTCCTCCGTTTTCCCCGGACTCACTGTCACTCTTTCTTTCGACCTAAGGACCTATTTCCTGTCGTGTTCCTCTGGTTGATCCATATATATAACACAGTGCTCGTTGGAATAAGCTAAAACTTGATTTATTAAATCAATACAGGACAGCACAGAAAAACACCAAGGCAGGTAACACAGAAAGTTCTAAACAGACACAACACAGATAAGTTCAGGCACATAGCCTCAAGTAGCCATAGTCACAGACCCAGCTTCATATACTGTCCGATCTGTCCACATACATCTCACCCCGTGTGCCGGAATCTCCTTCCTTCCCGGTACTTGGGTGTAAGTTCAACAGGCTTCTGTAGAATCAAATCCACTGGTTGTTGAGGAATTGTTCATGGACTTAACATAGATAGGCGTCTTGCAATGTCCGGTACACAATGGGTATGCCAGATAATCTTGCGTAGACTCAACTTAGAATTTGCCTGCTCTCGGGCCTATGTCAATGAAAGGACCCGAGATGCACCATTACTGCAAATTGTCATTGTTTCATAGTATGCAGGATAATCATGCGTAGACTCCACCCAGAATTTAACTGTTCTCGGGCCTATGTCATTTCCTCAAGATATGCCCTTGCCTCTCTCTCAGAGTTAAGCACACCATGGGTGATATGGTTAATACATTGACCTGGCTTCATCAGACGTATTCGGCTCTAGCACAGAAGCTGTGTGGATACTGTCCGATTTGGTCACGTTCAACAAAAGAGGACCCTTTCCACTACTTCAGTAGTATGTTGCATCTCTGTCGTAATCTTTAAATCACTTGACATGCTGCAACTATCAAACGGTATGTGTTGGCACGGCCATCAATTGACCAGCAGCTGCACCAGTGCACATTTGACGCAAGGCGCTCCATCGGGTCTACCCGAAAGGAAAGACAAATATATACTCGCTCCATGTAAAGATTGTGGTATGAAGATAACCCAAAGAACCATCTTTCATGGAGATTTGAGCAAACAAGAGAACTGAGAGTTTCCGAAAGCCGTTTCCCCCTGTTTACCAAAAATAAAAGAATGCATAAGGACATGGGCCACTGGCGTTTCGCTACACTACCTTTGTCCTGTCTTAGGGATCTGTCCTCTGGGATTGACTAGGCTAATTAGGGCTCTGACAGCCCTGTAACAAAGCAACATACCTGGGGCTTGCCCAGGGCCGGATTAAGCCATCTTGGTGCCCTAGGCACAAACCCACATGGGTGCCCCCTACTGCCCCGGGCCCCCGATCCTCCACTGACTGCTGGTATGTTCAATATTATGCAAAAAACTAACAAAGAAAGACAGTTGTGAAATGTAAACACATATGTTTGTACTACTACCACTCATATAAAACCTACAATAAGGTATTTCTGTATTAAAATTAATAGTTAATTAATTTTGTAATAATAGTAGACAAAAATACTGTAACTTTTTTGATAGATAAGAAAGTCAGAGAGAGCACACATTTACATTTTAAAGTTCTTTTTTCTAGATTTACGTCTGGCAAAGTTTTTGAGTACAGCATCAAAGTTAATTTTGCGCAACAAGTCTGCCTCAATCATCAGCAAAGATAAGGAATCAAGCCTTTCTTGTTTCATTGTCGATCTACTTGGATTTTTTGTACGTTTCAACTGAGAAAAAGAGCGCTCAGTTGAACAGTTCGTAACCATTAATGTTAAAAATATGCGCAAGGCGATTTCTACATTTGGAAAAGCACACTCGATGTTGTCTCTAACTATTACTTTGTAGAGTTCTGCATGACTGAACGTGTTGTTGTCAGATTTTGATGCACGAAACTTGTGGCGAATATATGAGTGGAACTGTTGTAGTTCAGTATATAAATTATTGTTCAGATCTTCAGGATAAGCATTTATTAGTTCTTCACAACACTGAGATGTTTGTGGTACATCGACCAAACAAGAAAATCGAACTGCTAGATCATTATATACCTGTCCTCGTCTACTCATCTCTGTCTCAAGTTTGTCAACAATGGTGTAGAAAGCAGATATACGAAATTTGTCTCTGGCATTCTGAGATACCTCAGGGGCATCACCATCAATGACCACTGTCTTTCGTTTACGATTACGGGTCAAAGTTGACTTATAATCCACACCTGGTGTTATTTCTTTTGCAGCTTCTTCAAGTCTTTCAAATTCATTCCTAGATTCATGCAAGTGATCTGCTAGTGAAGAATACAAATCAGCACACGTTTTCAAGTTCACGTGCTCATTTTGTAGAGCTTGACTGACCCTGTGAAAATGTTGTAACACTTCTTCCCAAAACACAAGCATGAAAGCAAATTCTAATTCTTGCATCTTCTTTGCAATGTTTTCTGCTTCTCTTCTGGTGTCCCCCTTCTGTGACTGGTCTTCATGTAAACATTCTAACGCTTCTATAATCTGAGGATGAGACATTAGAATGGCTTCAGTTGCAACAGCATGTGCTTCCCATCTAGTATCGGGAAGGGACTTTAGCAGCTTTTAATTCACAAGGCATCCTTTCAGAATCTTCCATCTTTTGGTTGAAGCTGAGAAAAAAGTATAGATCAGTTGCACTGTATGGAAGAAGTTTACTTCCTCTAAACAAGAGTCAACGGCACTTCTGCCTACCAGATTTAGCGAATGGGCAGCACAGGGTATGTATATAGCAAACTCATTTTCTTCTAGAATTTTTTTCTGCATGCCCTTGTAGCACCCAGACATATTAGCTGCGTTGTCGTAGGACTGACCTCTGCATTTCGAAAAATCAATATTGCAAGCTTCACGTAAGTACTGCAACACTTGCTTAGCCATACCTTCACCGGCTAAACAATATCTTGTTATTTTTCCTTCAGCATAAATACGGCAAGATTTATCAAAGGGACCATAATTCTTCTTCTTCTGCGTTCATCCGGATTTTTTTTTTCGGATGTGACTGCGTTGTGCCTGTTTACAGCAGAGCTGCGTTCTTGCGCCGTCAGACCGACACATCCGACTTCTGCGGGCATTTGTTGACCGGGTTAACCTTCCCGGGGGTTTCTTAGGACGTTTGAATCTCACTGTTGTGGTGTTATCCCCCATCCTAGCTGGCCCATATAGAACAGCCAAAGACATCCTGGTCAACCCTCAAGGGAAGGCAGGGGCAGACCATGAGCATTCCCCGCCATCCAAGGAGGCTTCCATACTTGCAGAGCCATCACACAGCGCTCTGGTACTGGGCTCACCCAAGGAATCGTCACGTCCTGCACATGGCTGCTTAGCCTCACTTCCGTATATTGGGCCTCCCGTTCACCATAGGCTGTTCCTCCGGAAACCAGAAGAATGCAGTCTGCAGATGACATCCACACAGTGAGCTTTCGATTTGAACTTTTCACGTAATGGATTTGCTATCCAAGCAATATTCCATTTCGTGTCACTAGGACACTTTTTCCACCATTTACGAAGCCCACACAGTGAGCTTTTGATTCGGGCTTTCCACGTAATGGATGTGCTATCCAAGCAATATTCCATTTCATGCCTCTGGGACGCTTTTGTAACCGACATACCTGTGGATGAAGTGTGGCAGTTTAAATACATCTTCATGCACCTTTAAATGTCAACCTGAATGTAGTTAAAGTAAGCTGCAGTCAACTTGAGCTTGTTGATATCTCCATAGAGCTTGTCCTCAAATGAAGCAGGTGTGGGCCAAAATATCTTTCTCTGTTCTGCATATATTGGGCACTCTTGCAGCAAATGTTTAGGTGTCATTTTACCAGTTCCACAATTACATTCATCGATATCTCCTATCTTAAGTTTATTGAACAAGTGGTGTTTCAGCCATTTATGTCCTGTGCGGAGTCTGAAGATTGCTACTTGTTCTCTTCGGTCGAGTTTGTAATATGCATCATCCTTCTGGTGGCCTGGATGCTCTGATTCCCATTTGGTTCTATAAGTGCTTTTTATAAATCTTTTTGCCTCATTATAGGTTATGTCTATGTCAGGCTGTGGTAATCGTCCACCCTCTTTCTGCTTTTCAGCCTCTTCATTTCCAGGTATACTGCAATGTGATGGGATCCACTGTATTACAACTTTTTTTGATTTCTGGCATAGACCATGGAGTGCTGCTCTTAGGTCAGCTTGTTCTGTGCTGTTTTTGCTCTTCAGTATTGAGACAGCTGACTTTGAATCTGTGAAGATAGCTATTTGCGTCTCTTTATTTTTCTCCATCAAGAGCATTTCTGCTGCAGTTTTCAAAGCCTCTACCCCCGCTTTGAAGTTACTTGAGAATTTTCCAGTTGCCACTGACTGTGTTTTTATCACTCCATTTTTTAAATTAAGGAGAATTCCTCCTCCTCCATTTTTAATTGAATCTTTGGCTGATCCATCTGTATATGCATGGGTCCAATTGCTGCTTGGGTAATGTTCTTTTATGTAGTTGAGGGTTATTTTTCTTCTTTCGGTTTCATTCTGAGTGTTCTTTTTCTCAATACCAGGAATGTTTTCTATCATCTCAGGCAGTTGCTGCTGTCTCAAAGCTGGGAAGTTGTGTGCATTGTAAATGGGCTTGACTGTTAATATGTTAAGTATAGGATCTGCCCTAATCTTTCGTTTTGCAGTTTCTACAAAGTTGCTACGCTTCAGTCTTCCCTTTCCAAAAACCATTAAACCTGTTATACATAGGGTGGTCTGTCAATCTTCTAAATTTTTCTGCTTGTTGCTGGGCTCTGCTATCTCTTCTGTCCTGCATTGTTGTAAACAAGTGATCTTTTCTAGTTCATTAATAGGCGTTGTCTTCAGGCTTCCAGTTATGATTCGCATTCCTTGGTTTTGGACTCTACTTATTTTGTTAAAGTTTGACTTAGCTGCTGTTGCCCAAGCTGCAATGCCATATTCCAGTACTGGCCTCACCCGTCCAGTATATAACTTCTTGAGAACTTTCTCATCTGCTCCCCACGTTGTACCAGCAAGCTTTTTCATGATTGCCTTTCTCTGCCTTGCTCTTGTTCGATTTTTCTCAACCTGTGTCTTCCATGTCAGGCGACGATCAAAGGTGACTCCTAGATAGTTTGGATTTCCTTCATGGCGCAATATTTTTCCATTCAATACCAGCTTAGGTTGCTGAGTTTTATTTGAGAGGGAGAACACTGTGCATGTTGTTTTCTCCTCACTTATCTTCACTAGCCATGATTTTGACCAGTCCTCTAGCGATAATAAGGCTTGCTGTATTCTGCTGTTAGCTGTACTAATATATTCTTCAGATGTCCATATGGCTAGGTCATCTGCAAAGGTGAATGTGTGTACTCTGGCTGGAAAATTTTCTGTGATGTCATTTATATATGCTAGGAATAATGTTGGTGAAAGAACTCCTCCTTGGGGGACACCTTGCTCCAACAGCATCATTTTGCTTGTTTGTCCTTGTACTTTTGTCCTGGCAGTTCTGTTCTCAAGGTAGTGGCTGATTCATTTATACATTTTCCCACAAACATGCATTTTTTGCAGTTTTACTTTCAGTCCTTCCTTCCATACTTTATCAAATGCTGTTTCTAAATCTATCCAGACTGCTAGTGTGTGCTTTTTCTCTTGGAAGGCATCCTCTATTTCCTGAGCTATATAGATTATTTGATCTTCAGTGGATCTGTACTTTCTGAATCCTGCTTGGTGTGGTGTTAAGAGTTTGTTTTCTTCCAGATGCCACGTTAGCCTGCCATTGATAATGCGTTCCATTAATTTTCCTACACACCTAAGTAGACTGATAGGTCGATAGCCATTTGGTTCTTCCAGGTCTTTTCCTTTCTTTGGGCCTGGTATTAGTATAGCTTCCTTCCATGCCTGTGGGACTATTCCTCTCTTCCAGCTGTTATTTAGGACTGCTAGTAGTTTCTTCTTTGCCTTGGTGCCTAGTCCTATTAGCATTTCATTTGTGATTCCATCCTTTCCTTGTGATTTCTTCTTTTTTAGGGTATTCATTGCCTGTTCCATTTTTTCCATTGTTAGATTTGCCATCATATATTCTGCTGCTGTCTCTGTATTTCTATGATGTATCTGTTTGTCTTTGATTGCTTTCTTCTGTTCGGTTGTAATATCGATGTGGTTTGCATTTTTATAGTGTTCCATTAGTGCATTTGCAGCCTTTTTTCCCTGTAAGCAAGGCATTTCCTTGTTTAATTGTTATTTGTTTGTTTCTAGGTCCTTCATTGTTCATGTCTTTCACTAGTTTCCATAGTTTGTTTCCATCCCTGTCAAAATTCAGGTTTTCTGTTTTTTCCCTCCAACAATCTCTTGTTGTTTGATTTACTGTTCTTTTATATTTTGCTGAGATGGCTTTGAGAGAGATGTTCGCTTCAAATGTTTGTTCTCTCTCTGCTGTCTTCCTGGCATCTTCAACTTTGTCCTCCAAACTTTGTAGTTCTTCAGTCCAGTATGGTTTGTAATTTTTCCTCGCTCCACTTGGAATGGACTCAGTGGCTGCCTGTATTATAGCTCTGTTTAGACTTTCCACCATTTGCTTTATGTTGCCATATCGTGTATTTATGTTTTCACAATATTTGTCTGTTAGTATGGCAAATCTGTCCCAATCTGCTCGTTTGTAATTTTAGCGGGGCAAGGGCTTTTGCTCTTGTGGAACATACTCCATATTCATTACAAGCTTGATTGGTCTGTGGTCACTACCTGCTAATTGGTCCAGCACATGGCGATCGATTTTGTGGAGGATGTCTCCTGTGCAGAAAGCTAAGTCTGGAGTAGAAGTGGTAAGCCATCTTCTGGAGTAGAAGCTCGGTGTGTCATCCACTTTGTTGAGTAGATGGAGATTTGAGTCTATTTCCCAGTCCTCCAATTCATCTCCTCTTTTGTCAGTATCTGGGTATCCCCATCTTTCTGAACGGCTATTAAAGTCTCCGACAATAATGCCGTTTGTGTCAGTTATTTTCATGTTTGAGAGTGTAAGGTCCTTATCTGCTGGGCTATACAGATTGTAGATTCTTATTTTCACGTCCTTTATCATTATATCAACACCTATAATTTCCATTTGGTTGTCAGAGATCACAGATACTTCGCTGCAAGGTATTGTATTTCGTGTAAGTATTAGAACTCCTCCTTTGTGTCCTTCGCGGTCGAAACGTGTGGCCTGATATTCTCTGACTGAGAATTTTTGATTGGCGTTGAGGTGTGTATCTTGAATGCATGCCACATCTACTCTATCTTTATGAAGACGCTGTGTTAGGGAGTCTTTCTTCTTGTAAACTCCTTCGGCATTCCACTGTAGTATGTTGAGTGTCCGGGGTATTTAGTCAATAGCTCTTAACCTACTCCTCTGTACCTTGACTCCACAGCACAGGGGAATGTGACCACGAGTACTCATGGGTGGACCCCCTCGAGGCAGGGGGCCCGGCACTATCGCCGCCTGATGGGACTTCACGGGATTAGCACCATAACGATTAATTTTGATTTGTGACATCATGAATTAAGTTACGTTGCACTGCTTTGTCAAGCCTGTGGCTCAGTACATCCGATTTTGACAAGCATGTATTCGGGATGCTTTCCCTAGGCTTTGACTGTCCCCAGTCTACCTACAAGGCAGCAGGTTTTACGTTGCACTGCTTTGTCAAGCCTGTGGCTCAGTACATCCGATTTCGACAAGCATGTATTCGGGGTGCTTTCCCTAGCATTTGACTGTCCCCAGTCTACCTACAAGGCAACAGGTTTGTGTGTCTCTTCGTCTGGTCCCTCTCCCTTGACCTGTCCGACATGGGTGGCCCTACCAGTAGTTGTGCTACCGTCGGCATAGCTCTTGGGGTCATTGGGACGCGCAAGCCCCTCTACCTCGTCGCGGTAGACACACAGCAGAGGGGAAAGGGACCATAATGATGCTGACAGTTAGTGGGCCCACAGTCAACCCAGTAAGCCACATCATCAGCCGAAAAGTCAATCCACAGTCCTGGATCTACTGCTTGATTTATTTTATCATATTCATCTTTATCATCATCTTCAGCAGACTGAAGTGGGTCACCACAAATTTTATTTTCAAGCACTAATGCAGTGTCTGGATTTGCAGAACAGCCTATAGCAGACTTATCAAGAGGGTTGATAGTGTCAGTAAAATCCTGTTCCACCTGTTCATCTCATCTCATCTCATCATGTTCCTCTTGTACCTTGCGGTGTCGAGGTGAAGTATAAACTTCGTGAGAGTGCCCGGTTATGGGCTTCGTATATCGACATTCCCAAGGATTCTGTTATTCCTTCCGTCCAACGTTTACGTGGTCGGCCTCATCCTCTTTTTCCATCTGGTCTGTACATCATTGCTTGTTGTGGCATGCTGTTGACTGGTAACCTACTTGCATGGCCAAACCATTTGACTTGCTGCTTTCTAATAAAATCTAGAGCAGCTTTAATCCCCACTTTAGTCCTGATTTCTTCATTTCTGATCTTATCTCTTCTTGATACGTTGAGTATTCTTCTCAGGAACCTCATTTCTGTTGTTGTGATTTTTCCTTTTCTCTTTTTCTGTCATTGTCCAGGTTTGGCATTGGTAGCACAAAGTTGGTAGGAAGATTGTGTTGTAAAGTGCTTTCTTAGTAGTTATTGATACATGTTTGTTCTTTAGTATTTGTGCCATTTGTCCAATGAGTTGATTTGCCTTATTGCACCTATTTTCGATAACGTCCTTTGATCTGCCATTTGATGATATTATACTTCCTAGGTACTTGAAGCTCTTTACTTGTTTCAAGGGATGTTCGTTTAGGTGAATTGTTGCTGTTTGTTCTTCTTTAGTTATAGTCATTACCTCTGTTTTGCTTGTGCTAATTTTCATGTTATGTTCTTTACACATTTCGTTTAGACTATTCATGTGGTCTTGTAATTCAGCTTCTGATTTTGCTATTAGTGCTTGGTCGTCCGCAAACAGGAGTTCTCTAATGGTTAGATTTGCAGATGGTTCTTCTTCTGTGTTCTCGTCATGCGGTATTCTTGCTGTCTCTGCTTGGCTGGTTTCTTTACATATGTTGTCTATATATGTTATGAACAAGAGAGGGGACAGGACACAACCTTGTCGTACTCCAGATCTTATGGTGAAGGGTTCTGAGTGTCCTCCAGTTGCTCTCACTATGCATTCACTGTTGTTGTATAAACTTCTACATAGGTTTGTTAGATGTGTACTCACTCCATATTGTTTAAGGATTTCCCACAGCTTGTTTCTATCTACCCTATCAAATGCCTTTTCTTGGTCGACAAAGGCTAAGTAGAGTGTTTCATTGAATTCGATTGATTTTTCTATAAGTTGTCTAAGAGCAAAAATGGCGTCTGTGCATCCTTCGTTTTTCCTAAATCCAAGCTGCGTTTCGCTTAGCTGGGGTTCTAAAGTAGTTCGTAATCTTTTTTCAAGAATTTTGCAAAATATTTTCCCAGTATGACTCAACAGTGAAATGCCTCTGTATTGTGTGCAATCTCTTTTGCTGCCTTTGTTTTTCCAAATTGGGATAATTATGGCGTTTCTCCAGTCTCGTGGTGTCTGTTGTTCTACCCAAACATGGTTGAATAGTCTATGTAGCCAAGCTGTTCCTACTTCTCTTGCTGCTTTAATTAGTTCATTTGGTATTTCATCCTGTCCTGGTGATTTGTTCAATGAGGCTAATCTGATGGCTTCTATAATTTCTTCTTTTAGTATGTCTGGTTCTAGTTCTTCGGTGACATCTGTGTAGGTCTCTTGAATTCCTGTGACATCTGATGGGATGTTGAGAAGTTGTTCGAAATACTGCTTCCATCTTATTAGGATCTGTTTTTGTTCACTTATTGGTTCTCCATTTTCGCTGTTAATTATTTCAGTTGGTACAAATGGTTCTCCTCTGGTTCGCATTGCACTTATCTTTTTGTAGAAGTTTCTGGTTGCCTCTTTGTAGTTTTTATTTAGGGTTTCTCCATACTCTTCCCAGTCTTTTTGTTTTTCTCTCTTTACTATTCTACTCACATGTCTTCTCGCTATTCTGTATTCTCTGTAATCACATTCCTGTTTGCTCTTCAACCACTTTTTATATTTTTCCTTTTTTTCTTTTACCGCTTTCTTTACTTCTGCGTTCCACCAACTTGTTATTTTCTTTATCTCATTCCACCTGTTGCTTAACCGAAACTAAATAATTCGTTAATTTTCTGCTCTTAGCTTTTACAACTGAAACAGTATGCTCTTTTCGTTTAGCTAGTTTTCTCTTGTGTGCACCACTTAACTGAACACTTTCATCTTGGTGTCTGAATCTGAAAAAAGTATGTGAAAAGCTGTAAATGAAAAATGAATAAATAATATAATCAATATAAGTGGGTATGCTAAGGTATCATTTTCCGATTATTCATAATAAAATTTTTTTAAACGAAAATGTATTTACATAAATATTAGAAAATTATGCAAAATAAGGCTAAAGAATAATATACTTAGGCCCCTATCAATAATTGCTTTATCAAAATCGATAAAAGCACATTTAAAGCTCAGTAATGAACTCCTTCAACACTAACTACCAATAGACGCATATATATATATATATATATATATATATATATATATATATATATATATATATATATATATATATATATATATATATATATTAGATTTTTTAGAATTAAAAACCCTTAGATGAAAACGAAAACGAAAGTAAAAAGTGTAACCATTAACCGTACCTTCGTCAAATCAAGTTTTGCTGTGGAAGCTAAATTAGTAATATCTACATCAGTAAGTAGTTTATAGTCAGTCAGGTCTTAGTCAGATATGACTGAGCTACCGTATGACAGTAGACGGTACTACCTGCTTTCTGTCAGCGCCGAATGTTGGGCGGCGCTTACCAAACCTGACACCCCACATTGTGCCAACGGCTTCGGGCGGAAGAGCGCAATTGGGAGGGTACTAGCCTTATCCTGGTGCGAGGAAATGCAACCCAAAGACAAAATAAGTCATGGCAGGGCAGACCAGGCCCTAAGCCTTGGTTGGCAGCTGGTCTAGGATCGAAGCTCCGACAGGCGGACAGTTAGAGCATTGCTTTGCTGATCCGGCAGCTTCTGCAGCTTGTCTTGTTCCAGATGTATAGGTGTTAACTTTCCTCTGGAGTGAACTAGGCAGGCCGAGAGAGGGATCATGCTGCATGGGCAACACATGGTTTCTTTATTTTAGCCCAGGCTTTGTGCTATGGAGAGGCAATAACTCCATCCCTGGTCTTAACCGGTCTCGGAATCAAAGCGAGAGGCAACTGTTACGGGTTATAAGTCCTTGTCAGTTGGCGTAGACATGGGGCGCCACGCGTTGCCTCTGACGGTGGGAGACACCTACAGGTGTCACTGATCAGCTACCGCCCGCCTCAAGCTGGGCAGCCCCCGGCCAATTGGGTGCTGATCCGCCACAGCCTGCCTGCTTCAATGGGTGCTTGGGGCTAGGACAAAATCTGAATCGCAGGCTGTAAAACCAATGCACCAGGTACTAATAAAAAGAATAATAGAAACCTCAAGCTACGGCTTGCAACCTGGAACGTGAGAACCATGTGTCCAGGATTTTCCACTGACTTGACAAATATTGACGATGTGAGAAAAACGGCTGTGATTGATGCTGAACTCAATTGTCTTAACATTGATATTGCTGGCCTGCAGGAGACTCGCCTCGCTGAGGAAGGGTCACTCAGGGAAAACAATTACACCTTTTTTTGGAAGGGAAGAGGGCAGGCAGAAAAAAGGCAACACGGTGTGGGCTTTGCTGTGAAGAATTCGCTACTGGGAATGATTGATATCCCAGCTGGAGGTAATGAAAGATTATTATCACTGCGCTTGGCAACCTCTTGTGGATTTGCCACCATTCTCACTGCATATGCACCGACACTCACTTCCTCTGATGATGTGAAGGATACGTTCTATGAGCAGCTAGACTCTGCGATCAAGGCAGTTCCAAAATCCGACTACATTTATATGCTCGGTGATTTCAATGCTCGTGTGGGCAAGGACTCAAGTTCATGGCCAGTGTGCCTTGGAAAATACAACATCGGTCGCATGAATGATAATGGGCAAAGGCTGCTGGAGCATTGCACTAGAAATGACCTATGTATTACAAACTCCTTTTTTAAAACAAAAGAGATGCATAAGGTCACATGGAAACATCCAAGATCCGGCCATTGGCATCAGCTGGACTTCATTATCACACGGAGACAACATCTGAACCATACATCATTAACTCGAAGTTACCACAGTGCTGACTGTGATACAGATCATTCTTTGGTTGTTGCAAGGGTTAGACTGAGACCAAAGAGAATCTACACAGCTAAACACAAGTCTAGCCCCAGGATTAATATTATTAACACTCACGATCCTGGAAAGTGCTTTGAATTTCAACAGCAACTTGAGGACGCTTTCAATAATACATCAGAAAATTGTATAGTAAATGATAAATGGAGTAAACTTAAGGAAACTATTTATAAAACAGCGGTAGGGGTTTACGGCACTGTGAATCATAAGAGGCAGGACTGGTTTGCGGCAAACAGCCAGATACTGCAGCCCTTGATTGATAAAAAGAAGATAGCTCTCTTAAGAAACAAGGAAAGACCAACGCGTAACACTCTGAGTGAGCTGAAGCAAGCGAGGAAGGATGTACAAAAGGCTGCCAGGCAGTGTGCGAATGACTATTGGATCAAGTTATGTGAGTCCATTCAAATCGCAAGTGATAAGGGAAACATCAGAAGCATGTATGAAGGGATAAAGAAAGCCTGTGGTCCAAGGATCAAAAGAAGTGCACCGCTGAAAACCTTGACTGGAGAAATCATCACTGATAAGAAACAGCAAATGGATAGATGGGTCGAGCACTATTTAGAGCTTTACTCAAGTGAGACCAAGCTAGCGGATGATGCCCTCAACGCCATAGAGGCCCTGCCAACTCTTGACCACCTGGACACACTTCCCACTATAACAGAAGTTAAGTGTGCTATAAATGAGCTTGCATCTGGCAAGGCTCCAGGTAAGGATGGGATTCCAATAGAGGTGATCAGGAGTGGGCAAGACACCCTCGCTCTACAGATCCACCAGCTAATAGAGCTATGCTGGCGAGAAGGACAAGTCCCACAGGATTTCAAAGATTTAAACATCATAACGATGTACAAGAACAAGGGAGATCGGAGCGACTGCAACAATTATAGGGGTATCTCACTTCTGTGTATTGTTGGGAAAGTATTTGCCAGAATTGTCCTGCGCAGACTTCAAGTCCTGGGAGATCAAGTCTACCCCGAATCACAGTGCGGCTTCCGTCAGAACCGGTCTACCATTGATATGATATTCTCATTGCGACAGATGCAAGAAAAATGCCGGGAACAAAATCAGCCACTGTTTATTGCCTTCATCGACCTCACAAAGGCATTCGATTTGGTCAGTCGTGAGGGTCTGTTCAAAGCACTAAAGAAGATTGGCTGTCCACCAACTCTTCTGTCCATTGTGGAATCGTTCCACACAGGCATGAAGGGTATAATCAAGTTTGATGGCTCAACTTCAGAAGAGTTTGAAATCAAGAGTGGAGTTAAGCAAGGTTGTGTACTAGCCCCCACCCTCTTTGGGATATACTTTTCACTTCTACTGAAATATGCCTTTCGTGATCAGGATGACGGTATATACATTCACTCACGCTCAGATGGTGGCCTCTATAATGCTCAGAGATTGAAGGCCAAGACCAAAATTAGCAGGGTACTAATCAGAGAGTTGCTTTTTGCGGATGATGCTGCGATTACGACCCACTCTGAGGAAGAATTACAACATCTACTATCTGCATTCTCCAATGCTTGTTCTGAATTTGGTTTAACAATTAACAAAAAGAAGACACAGATTATGTCACAAGGTGCACATGGTGTACCATCAATCTTTATTGACGACGCCGAACTGGAGATAGTAGACCATTTTACATATCTAGGATCAGAGGTAAATAGCAAATTATCCCTCGATCAGGAAATCAACATCAGGATTGGCAAGGCAGCAACAACAATGAACATGTTAGCAAAAAGAGTCTGGGAGAACAGGAAGCTTACTGCCAAAACAAAAGTCCTCGTCTACCAAGCCTGTGTCCTTAGTACTCTTCTTTATGGCAGTGAAACCTGGACAACTTACTCACGCCAAGAGAAACGTTTAAACAGCTTTCATATGCGGTGTCTGCGAAGAATACTTGGTATTAAGTGGCAAGACAAAATCACAAATACTGAAGTATTGGAAAGATCAGGTTGTGTGACGGTGTATTCCATGCTCAGTCTTCGTAGACTTAGATGGATAGGACACGTTAGGAGGATGGATGATGGTAGAATACCAAAGGACATCTTTTTTGGTGAATTACAGACGGGTAGGAGATCTCAGGGTCGGCCTCTACTACGATACAAAGATGTGTGTAAGCGGGATATGATTGATACAGGCATTGATAATGCACAATGGGAGCACGTCGCCGCTGAACGTGTTGCATGGAGGGCAACTATCAGAAATGGAATAAAGACAAAGGAGAAAATGATTGCAGATAAAGCACACACAGAGCGTGAGAGACGTAAGATGGTGCAAAATGGTGGAAATGACCATGTTTTCACATGCACCTACTGTGGGCAAATATTTGCAGCAAAAATTGGCCTTACCAGCCACACTCGCCACCGCCATGGATCGTAGTTATTGCCATATGACAGTTATTAAGCCTTTTTGAAGCACAATGTACCAAACTATCGTCTGTCAAGACGGAAAGGTGCCAATGAGGAAGTAGTTTATACAAATGTTCGAAAATGCAAAGTAGTTCTAAGCCGTTATGCAAATGTACAGTCATTCAATGACACGTCGACAAATTAGCACTATTCACAATTGTTTTCACTAGCAGACCAAAACGGAAGTGAATTTGTCGCTACGCATTAGTCCCAGAAAAGTCAAAAAATAGCACACAAAAACGTGAAGAAAAATAACAAAAGATAGCAACAACAAAAAAAAAACTGTGTGGGGGGTATTTTACCCCCGGGTTGTGGGACCAAGGTTAAATAATGTGCGATTCAATATTACATTTGCGATTTGCTTATGCCATGCAATTACGCTACCAGGACAATATACACATTTTTCTTGAGGACTTGTGCTCCCCAAATGCTTGGTGCCCTAGGCACGTGCCTTGTTTGCCTAATGGTTAATCCATCCCTGGGCTTGCCTCGGCACAAGACGAAATGCCTGGGGCTTGCTTCGTAATAAGGCGACATGTCTGGGGCTTGCTTCGTAACAAGGCGACATGTCTGGGGCTTGCCTCGTAACAATGCGACATGCCCGGGGATTGCCTCGTAACAAGGTGACATGCCTGGGGCTTTCCTCGTAACAAGGTGACATGCCTGGGGATTGCCCCGTAACAAGTTGACGTGCCTGGGGATTGCCTCGTAACAAGGTGACGTGCCTGGGGATTGCCTCGTAACAAGGTGACATGCCTGGGGATTGCCTCGGAACAAGGCGACATGCCTGGGGCTTGCCTCGCTGCCGCCGCTATGATATTAATCTGATCTTTGTTACCAGGATACATGCCGGGGGTTTGCCTCGTAACAAGGCGACATGTCTGGAGCTTGCTCGTAACAAGGCGACATGCCTGGGTCTTGCCTCGTAGCAAGGCGACATGCCTGGGGCTTGCCTCACTGTCGCCGCTGCGATATTAATCTGATATTTATAGCCAGGTGACATGCCTGGGCCTTGTCTCGCAAAAAGGTGACGTGTCTCCGCGGTCCTTGGCCGTCGCCGTGGACCACATCGGATCATTGCTTTGGAATCCGATTCCTTTCCTGTCCGACTGGGTGTGGCCCATGACCTCCTTCAGCTGGAGTGTTGCCTGGGCTTCTTCAACCGTGCTGAGGACTTTCCACTTCCTTCTCGTTCTTAGGGCGGGAACTGAGGCACTGACCGTTACATCTGGAGAATCGCGTAGCATCATCGCGAGTCTGGTTTTTTCAGCCCTTGAACTCTCCCGTGAGGGACGGGAACAGGAGGACGAGCTTACTCTGTTTTCAATACAATGCGACAGACTTGAGGCATGTTGGTACTCCAAGGCACTTTCTTATATACCTGCTTATCTTCCCTTCCATAGTGCTCACTGCGTACGTTTCTTCTATTGTATCTCATGTTTGTGTCTTCTATTGTATCTCATGATTATTCTATTGTATCTCATGTTTGTGTCTTCTATTGTATCTCATGTTTATTCTATTGTATCTCATGTTTGTGTCTTCTATTGTATCTCATGTTTGTGTCTTCTATTGAATCTCATGTTTGTGTCTTCTATTGTATCTCATGTTTGTGTCTTCCATTGTATCTCATGTTTGTGTCTTCTATTGTATCTCATGTTTATTCTATTGTATCTCATGTTTATTCTATTGCATCTCATGTTTATGTCTTCTATTGTATCTCATGTTTATTCTATTGTATCTCATGTTTATTCTATTGTATCTCATGTTTATTCTATTGTATCTCATGTTTATTCTATTGTATCTCATGTTTATTCTATTGTATCTCATGTTTATTCTATTGTATCTCATGTTTATTCTATTGTATCTCATGTTTATGTCTTCTATTGTATCTCATGTTTGTGTCTTCTATTGTATCTCATGTTTATTCTATTGTACAATATGTTTATTCTATTGTATCTCATGTTTATTCTATTGTATCTCATGTTTATTCTATTGTATCTCATGTTTATTCTATTGTATCTCATGGTTATTCTATTGTATCTCATGGTTATTCTATTGTATCTCATGTTTATTCTATTGTATCTCATGTTTATGTCTTCTATTGTATCTCATGTTTATTCTATTGTATCTCATGTTTGTGTCTTCTATTGTATCTCATGTTTATTCTATTGTATCTCATGTTTGTGTCTTCTATTGTATCTCATGTTTGTGTCTTCTATTGTATCTCATGTTTGTGTCTTCTATTGTATCTCATGTTTGTGTCTTCTATTGTATCTCATGTTTGTGTCTACTATTGTATCTCATGTTTGTGTCTTCTATTGTATCTCATGTTTGTGTCCTCTATTGTATCTCATGTTTGTGTCTTCTATTGTATCTCATGTTTGTGTCTTCTATTGTATCTCATGTTTGTGTCTTCTATTGTATCTCATGTTTGTGTTTTCTATTGTATCTCATGTTTGTGTCTTCTATTGTATCTCATGTTTATTTTACTGTATCTCATGTTTGTGTCTTCTATTGTATCTCATGTTTGTGTCCTCTATTGTATCTCATGTTTGTGTCTTCTATTGTATCTCATGTTTGTGTCTTCTATTGTATCTCATGTTTGTGTCTTCTATTGTATCTCATGTTTGTGTTTTCTATTGTATCTCATGTTTGTGTCTTCTATTGTATCTCATGTTTATTCTATTGTATCTCATGTTTATTCTATTGTATCTTATGTTTATTCTATTGTATCTCATGTTTGTGTCTTCTATTGTATATCATGTTTATTCTATTGTATCTCATGTTTGTGTCTTCTATTGTATCTCATGTTTATTCTATTGTATCTCATGTTTGTGTCTTCTATTGTATCTCATGTTTGTGTCTTCTATTGTATCTCATGTTTGTGTCTTCTATTGTATATCATGTTTGTATCTTCTATTGTATCTCATGTTTGTGTCTACTATTGTATCTCATGTTTGTGTCTTCTATTGTATCTCATGTTTGTGTCCTCTATTGTATCTCATGTTTGTGTCTTCTATTGTATCTCATGTTTGTGTCTTCTATTGTATCTCATGTTTGTGTCTTCTATTGTATCTCATGTTTGTGTTTTCTATTGTATCTCATGTTTGTGTCTTCTATTGTATCTCATGTTTATTTTACTGTATCTCATGTTTGTGTCTTCTATTGTATCTCATGTTTGTGTCCTCTATTGTATCTCATGTTTGTGTCTTCTATTGTATCTCATGTTTGTGTCTTCTATTGTATCTCATGTTTGTGTCTTCTATTGTATCTCATGTTTGTGTTTTCTATTGTATCTCATGTTTGTGTCTTCTATTGTATCTCATGTTTATTCTATTGTATCTCATGTTTATTCTATTGTATCTTATGTTTATTCTATTGTATCTCATGTTTGTGTCTTCTATTGTATATCATGTTTATTCTATTGTATCTCATGTTTATTCTATTGTATCTCGGGTGTATTCTATTGTATCTCATGTTTATTCTATTGTATCTCATGTTTATTCTATTGAATCTCATGTTTATTCTATTGTATCTCATGTTTATTCTATTGTATCTCATGTTTATTCTATTGTATTTCATGTTTGTGTCTTCTATTGTATATCATGTTTATTCTATTGTATCTCATGTTTATTCTATTGTATCTCGGGTTTATTCTATTGTATATCATGTTTATTCTATTGTATCTCATGTTTATTCTATTGTATCTCATGTTTATGTCTTCTATTGTATCTCATGTTTGTGTCTTCTATTGTATATCATGTTTATTCTATTGTATCTCATGTTTATTCTGTTTTATCTCATGTTGATTCTATTGTATCTCATGTTTGTGTCTTCTATTGTATATCATGTTTATTCTATTGTATCTCATGTTTATTCTATAGTATCTCAGGTTTATTCTATTGCATATCATGTTTATTCTATTGTATCTCATGTTTATTCTATTGTATCTCATGTTTATGTCTTCTATTGTATCTCATGTTTGTTTCTTCTATTGTATATCATGTTTATTCTATTGTATCTCATGTTTATTCTATTGTATTTCATGTTTGTGTCTTCTATTGTATATCATGTTTATTCTATTGTATCTCATGTTTATTCTATTGTCTCTCATGTTTGTGTTTTCTATTGTATCTCATGTTTATTCTATTGTATCTCATGTTTATTCTATTGTATCTCATGTTTATTCTATTGTACCTCATGTTTATTCTATTGTATCTCATGTTTGTATCTTCTATTGTATCTCATGTTTATTCTATTGTATCTCATGTTTATTCTATTGTATCTCATGTTTATTCTATTGTATCTCATGTTTATTCTATTGTATCTCATGTTTATTCTATTGTATCTCATGTTTATTCTATTGTATCTCATGTTTATTCTATTGTATCTCATGTTTATTCTATTGTATCTCATGTTTATTCTATTGTATCTCATGTTTAGTCTATTGTATCTCATGTTTATTCTATTGTATCTCATGTTTATGTCTTCTATTGTATCTCATGTTTGTGTCTTCTATTGTATCTCATGTTTATTCTATTGTATCTCATGTTTATGTCTTCTATTGTATCTCATGTTTATTCTGTTGTATCTCATGTTTATGTCTTCTATTGTATATCATGTTTATTCTATTGTATCTCATGTTTATTCTATTGTATTTCATGTTTATTCTATTGTATCTCATGTTTGTGTTTTCTATTGTATCTCATGTTTGTGTCTTCTATTGTATCTCATGTTTGTGTCTTCTATTGTATCTCATGTTTATTCTATTGTATCTCATGTTTATTCTATTGTATCTCATGTTTGTGTCTTCTATTGTATATCATGTTTATTCTATTGTATCTCATGTTTATTCTATTGTATCTCATGTTTAGACTATTGTATCTCATGTTTATTCTTGTATCTCATGTTTATTCTATTGTATCTCATGTTTATTATATTGTATATCATGTTTATTGTATTGTATCTCATGTTTATTCTATTGTATCTCATGTTTATGTCTCCTATTGTATCTCATGTTTATGTCTTCTATTGTATCTCATGTTTATGTCTTCTATTGTATCTCATGTTTATGTCTTCTATTATATCTCATGTTTATGTCTTCTAATGTATCTCATGTTTATGTCTTCTATTGTATATCATGTTTATTCTATTGTATCTCATGTTTATTCTATTGTATCTCATGTTTATGTCTTCTATTGTATCTCATGTTTATGTCTCCTATTGTATCTCATGTTTATGTCTCCTATTGTATCTCATGTTTATGTCTTCTATTGTATCTCATGTTTATGTCTTCTATTGTATCTCATGTTTATGTCTTCTATTGTATCTCATGTTTATTCTTGTATCTCATGTTTATTCTATTGTATCTCATGTTTATTCTATTGTATATCATGTTTATTTTATTGTATCTCATGTTTATTCTATTGTATCTCATTTTTATGTCTCCTATTGTATCTCATGTTTATGTCTTCTATTGTATCTCATGTTTATGTCTTCTATTGTATCTCATGTTTATGTCTTCTATTGTATCTCATGTTTTTGTCTTCTATTGTATCTCATGTTTATGTCTTCTATTGTATCTCATGTTTATGTCTTCTATTGTATATCATGTTTATGTCTTCTCTTGTATCTCATGTTTGTGTCTTCTATTGTATCTCATGTTTATGTCTTCTATTGTATCTCATGTTTATGTCTTCTATTGTATATCATGTTTATTCTATTGTATCTCATGTTTATTCTATTGTATCTCATGTTTATTCTATTGTATATCATGTTTATTCTATTGTATCTTATGTTTATTCTTGTATCTCATGTTTATTCTATTGTATCTCATGTTTATTATATTGTATATCATGTTTATTCTATTGTATCTCATGTTTATTCTATTGTATCTCATGTTTATGTATCCTATTGTATCTCATGTTTATGTCTTCTATTGTATCTCATGTTTATGTCTTCTATTGTATCTCATGTTTATGTCTTCCATTGTATCTCATGTTTATGTCTTCTATTGTATCTCATGTTTATGTCTTCTATTGTATCTCATGTTTATGTCTTCTATTGTATCTCATGTTTATGTCTTCTATTGTATCTCATGTTTATGTCTTCTATTGTATCTCATGTTTGTGTCTCCTATTGTATCTCATGTTTATTATATTGTATCTCATGTTTGTGTCTCCTATTGTATATCATGTTTATTCTATTGTATCTCATGTTTGTGTCTCCTATTGTATCTCATGTTTATGTCTTCTATTGTATATCATGTTTATTATATTGTATCTCATGTTTATTCTATTGTATCTCGTGTTTGTGTCTTCTATTGTATCTCATGTTTGTTCTATTGTATCTTATGTTTATTCTATTGTATCTCATGTGTGTGTCTTCTATTGTATCTCATGCTTATTCTATTGTATCTCATGTTTGTGTCTTCTATTGTACCTCATGTTTGTGTCGTCTATTGTATCTCATGTTTGTTTCTTCTATTGTATATCATGTTTATTCTATTGTATCTCATGTTTATTCTATTGTATTTCATGTTTGTGTCTTCTATTGTATATCATGTTTATTCTATTGTATCTCATGTTTATTCTATTGTCTCTCATGTTTGTGTTTTCTATTGTATCTCATGTTTATTCTATTGTATCTCATGTTTATTCTATTGTATCTCATGTTTATTCTATTGTACCTCATGTTTATTCTATTGTATCTCATGTTTGTATCTTCTATTGTATCTCATGTTTATTCTATTGTATTTCATGTTTATTCTATTGTATCTCATGTTTATTCTATTGTATCTCATGTTTATTCTATTGTATCTCATGTTTATTCTATTGTATCTCATGTTTATTCTATTGTATCTCATGTTTATTCTATTGTATCTCATGTTTATTCTATTGTATCTCATGTTTATTCTATTGTATCTCATGTTTATTCTATTGTATCTCATGTTTATTCTATTGTATCTCATGTTTAGTCTAATGTATCTCATGTTTATTCTATTGTATCTCATGTTTATGTCTTCTATTGTATCTCATGTTTATTCTGTTGTATCTCATGTTTATGTCTTCTATTGTATATCGTGTTTATTCTATTGTATCTCATGTTTATTCTATTGTATTTCATGTTTATTCTATTGTATCTCATGTTTGTGTTTTCTATTGTGTCTCATGTTTATGTCTTCTATTGTATCTCATGTTTATGTCTTCTATTGTATCTCATGTTTATGTCTTCTATTATATCTCATGTTTATGTCTTCTAATGTATCTCATGTTTATGTCTTCTATTGTATATCATGTTTATTCTATTGTATCTCATGTTTATTCTATTGTATCTCATGTTTATGTCTTCTATTGTATCTCATGTTTATGTCTCCTATTGTATCTCATGTTTATGTCTCCTATTGTATCTCATGTCTATGTCTTCTATTGTATCTCATGTTTATGTCTTCTATTGTATCTCATGTTTATGTCTTCTATTGTATCTCATGTTTATTCTTGTATCTCATGTTTATTCTATTGTATCTCATGTTTATTCTATTGTATATCATGTTTATTCTATTGTATCTCATGTTTATTCTATTGTATCTCATTTTTATGTCTCCTATTGTATCTCATGTTTATGTCTTCTATTGTATCTCATGTTTATGTCTTCTATTGTATCTCATGTTTATGTCTTCTATTGTATCTCATGTTTTTGTCTTCTATTGTATCTCATGTTTATGTCTTCTATTGTATCACATGTTTATGTCTTCTATTGTATATCATGTTTATGTCTTCTATTGTATCTCATGTTTGTGTCTTCTATTGTATCTCATGTTTATGTCTTCTATTGTATCTCATGTTTATGTCTTCTATTGTATATCATGTTTATTCTATTGTATCTCATGTTTATTCTATTGTATCTCATGTTTATTCTATTGTATCTCATGTTTATTCTTGTATCTCATGTTTATTCTATTGTATCTCATGTTTATTATATTGTATATCATGTTTATTCTATTGTATCTCATGTTTATTCTATTGTATCTCATGTTTATGTATCCTATTGTATCTCATGTTTATGTCTTCTATTGTATCTCATGTTTATGTCTTCTATTGTATCTCATGTTTATGTCTTCCATTGTATCTCATGTTTACGTCTTCTATTGTATCTCATGTTTATATCTTCTATTGTATCTCATATTTATGTCTTCTATTGTATCTCATGTTTATGTCTTCTATTGTATCTCATGTTTATGTCTTCTATTGTATCTCATGTTTGTGTCTCCTATTGTATCTCATGGTGATTATATTGTATCTCATGTTTGTGTCTCCTATTGTATATCATGTTTATTCTATTGTATCTCATGTTTGTGTCTTCTATTGTATCTCATGTTTGTTCTATTGTATCTCATGTTTATTCTATTGTATCTCATGTTTGTGTCTTCTATTGTATCTCATGTTTATTCTATTGTATCTCATGCTTATTCTATTGTATCTCATGTTTGTGTCTTCTATTGTACCTCATGTTTGTGTCATCTATTGTATCTCATGTTTATTCTATTGTATCTCGTGTTTATTCTATTGTATCTCATGTTTATTCTATTGTATCTCATGTTTATTCTATTGTATCTCATGTTTAGTCTATTGTATCTCATGTTTATTCTATTGTATCTCATGTTTATGTCTTCTATTGTATCTCATGTTTGTGTCTTCTATTGTATCTCATGTTTATTCTATTGTATCTCATGTTTATTCTGTTGTATCTCATGTTTATGTCTTCTATTGTATATCATGTTTATTCTATTGTATCTCATGTTTATTCTATTGTATTTCATGTTTATTCTATTGTATCTCATGTTTGTGTTTTCTATTGTATCTCATGTTTGTGTCTTCTATTGTATCTCATGTTTGTGTCTTCTATTGTATCTCATGTTTATTCTATTGTATCTCATGTTTATTCTATTGTATCTCATGTTTGTGTCTTCTATTGTATATCATGTTTATTCTATTGTATCTCATGTTTATTCTATTGTATCTCATGTTTAGACTATTGTATCTCATGTTTATTCTTGTATCTCATGTTTATTCTATTGTATCTCATGTTTATTATATTGTATATCATGTTTATTGTATTGTATCTCATGTTTATTCTATTGTATCTCATGTTTATGTCTCCTATTGTATCTCATGTTTATGTCTTCTATTGTATCTCATGTTTATGTCTTCTATTGTATCTCATGTTTATGTCTTCTATTATATCTCATGTTTATGTCTTCTAATGTATCTCATGTTTATGTCTTCTATTGTATATCATGTTTATTCTATTGTATCTCATGTTTATTCTATTGTATCTCATGTTTATGTCTTCTATTGTATCTCATGTTTATGTCTCCTATTGTATCTCATGTTTATGTCTCCTATTGTATCTCATGTTTATGTCTTCTATTGTATCTCATGTTTATGTCTTCTATTGTATCTCATGTTTATGTCTTCTATTGTATCTCATGTTTATTCTTGTATCTCATGTTTATTCTATTGTATCTCATGTTTATTCTATTGTATATCATGTTTATTTTATTGTATCTCATGTTTATTCTATTGTATCTCATTTTTATGTCTCCTATTGTATCTCATGTTTATGTCTTCTATTGTATCTCATGTTTATGTCTTCTATTGTATCTCATGTTTATGTCTTCTATTGTATCTCATGTTTTTGTCTTCTATTGTATCTCATGTTTATGTCTTCTATTGTATCTCATGTTTATGTCTTCTATTGTATATCATGTTTATGTCTTCTATTGTATCTCATGTTTGTGTCTTCTATTGTATCTCATGTTTATGTCTTCTATTGTATCTCATGTTTATGTCTTCTATTGTATATCATGTTTATTCTATTGTATCTCATGTTTATTCTATTGTATCTCATGTTTATTCTATTGTATATCATGTTTATTCTATTGTATCTTATGTTTATTCTTGTATCTCATGTTTATTCTATTGTATCTCATGTTTATTATATTGTATATCATGTTTATTCTATTGTATCTCATGTTTATTCTATTGTATCTCATGTTTATGTATCCTATTGTATCTCATGTTTATGTCTTCTATTGTATCTCATGTTTATGTCTTCTATTGTATCTCATGTTTATGTCTTCCATTGTATCTCATGTTTATGTCTTCTATTGTATCTCATGTTTATGTCTTCTATTGTATCTCATGTTTATGTCTTCTATTGTATCTCATGTTTATGTCTTCTATTGTATCTCATGTTTATGTCTTCTATTGTATCTCATGTTTGTGTCTCCTATTGTATCTCATGTTTATTATATTGTATCTCATGTTTGTGTCTCCTATTGTATATCATGTTTATTCTATTGTATCTCATGTTTGTGTCTCCTATTGTATCTCATGTTTATGTCTTCTATTGTATATCATGTTTATTATATTGTATCTCATGTTTATTCTATTGTATCTCGTGTTTGTGTCTTCTATTGCATCTCATGTTTGTTCTATTGTATCTCATGTTTATTCTATTGTATCTCATGTGTGTGTCTTCTATTGTATCTCATGTTTATTCTATTGTATCTCATGCTTATTCTATTGTATCTCATGTTTGTGTCTTCTATTGTACCTCATGTTTGTGTCGTCTATTGTATCTCATGTTTGTTTCTTCTATTGTATATCATGTTTATTCTATTGTATCTCATGTTTATTCTATTGTATTTCATGTTTGTGTCTTCTATTGTATATCATGTTTATTCTATTGTATCTCATGTTTATTCTATTGTCTCTCATGTTTGTGTTTTCTATTGTATCTCATGTTTATTCTATTGTATCTCATGTTTATTCTATTGTATCTCATGTTTATTCTATTGTACCTCATGTTTATTCTATTGTATCTCATGTTTGTATCTTCTATTGTATCTCATGTTTATTCTATTGTATTTCATGTTTATTCTATTGTATCTCATGTTTATTCTATTGTATCTCATGTTTATTCTATTGTATCTCATGTTTATTCTATTGTATCTCATGTTTATTCTATTGTATCTCATGTTTATTCTATTGTATCTCATGTTTATTCTATTGTATCTCATGTTTATTCTATTGTATCTCATGTTTATTCTATTGTATCTCATGTTTATTCTATTGTATCTCATGTTTAGTCTATTGTATCTCATGTTTATTCTATTGTATCTCATGTTTATGTCTTCTATTGTATCTCATGTTTATTCTGTTGTATCTCATGTTTATGTCTTCTATTGTATATCATGTTTATTCTATTGTATCTCATGTTTATTCTATTGTATTTCATGTTTATTCTATTGTATCTCATGTTTGTGTTTTCTATTGTATCTCATGTTTGTGTCTTCTATTGTATCTCATGTTTGTGTCTTCTATTGTATCTCATGTTTATTCTATTGTATCTCATGTTTATTCTATTGTATCTCATGTTTGTGTCTTCTATTGTATATCATGTTTATTCTATTGTATCTCATGTTTATTCTATTGTATCTCATGTTTAGACTATTGTATCTCATGTTTATTCTTGTATCTCATGTTTATTCTATTGTATCTCATGTTTATTATATTGTATATCATGTTTATTGTATTGTATCTCATGTTTATTCTATTGTATCTCATGTTTATGTCTCCTATTGTATCTCATGTTTATGTCTTCTATTGTATCTCATGTTTATGTCTTCTATTGTATCTCATGTTTATGTCTTCTATTATATCTCATGTTTATGTCTTCTAATGTATCTCATGTTTATGTCTTCTATTGTATATCATGTTTATTCTATTGTATCTCATGTTTATTCTATTGTATCTCATGTTTATGTCTTCTATTGTATCTCATGTTTATGTCTCCTATTGTATCTCATGTTTATGTCTCCTATTGTATCTCATGTCTATGTCTTCTATTGTATCTCATGTTTATGTCTTCTATTGTATCTCATGTTTATGTCTTCTATTGTATCTCATGTTTATTCTTGTATCTCATGTTTATTCTATTGTATCTCATGTTTATTCTATTGTATATCATGTTTATTCTATTGTATCTCATGTTTATTCTATTGTATCTCATTTTTATGTCTCCTATTGTATCTCATGTTTATGTCTTCTATTGTATCTCATGTTTATGTCTTCTATTGTATCTCATGTTTATGTCTTCTATTGTATCTCATGTTTTTGTCTTCTATTGTATCTCATGTTTATGTCTTCTATTGTATCTCATGTTTATGTCTTCTATTGTATATCATGTTTATGTCTTCTATTGTATCTCATGTTTGTGTCTTCTATTGTGTCTCATGTTTATGTCTTCTATTGTATCTCATGTTTATGTCTTCTATTGTATATCATGTTTATTCTATTGTATCTCATGTTTATTCTATTGTATCTCATGTTTATTCTATTGTATCTCATGTTTATTCTTGTATCTCATGTTTATTCTATTGTATCTCATGTTTATTATATTGTATATCATGTTTATTCTATTGTATCTCATGTTTATTCTATTGCATCTCATGTTTATGTATCCTATTGTATCTCATGTTTATGTCTTCTATTGTATCTCATGTTTATGTCTTCTATTGTATCTCATGTTTATGTCTTCCATTGTATCTCATGTTTACGTCTTCTATTGTATCTCATGTTTATATCTTCTATTGTATCTCATATTTATGTCTTCTATTGTATCTCATGTTTATGTCTTCTATTGTATCTCATGTTTATGTCTTCTATTGTATCTCATGTTTGTGTCTCCTATTGTATCTCATGGTGATTATATTGTATCTCATGTTTGTGTCTCCTATTGTATATCATGTTTATTCTATTGTATCTCATGTTTGTGTCTCCTATTGTATCTCATGTTTATGTCTTCTATTGTATATCATGTTTATTATATTGTAACTCATGTTTATTCTATTGTATCTCATGTTTGTGTCTTCTATTGTATCTCATGTTTGTTCTATTGTATCTCATGTTTATTCTATTGTATCTCATGTTTGTGTCTTCTATTGTATCTCATGTTTATTCTATTGTATCTCATGCTTATTCTATTGTATCTCATGTTTGTGTCTTCTATTGTACCTCATGTTTGTGTCATCTATTGTATCTCATGTTTATTCTATTGTATCTCGTGTTTATTCTATTGTATCTCATGTTTATTCGATTGTATCTCATGTTTATTCTATTGTATCTCATGTTTGTGTCTCCTATTGTATCTCATGTTTATTCTATTGTATCTCATGTTTGTGTCTTCTATTGTATCTCATGTTTATTCTATTGTATCTCATGTTTATTCTATTGTATCTCATGTTTGTGTCTTCTATTGTATCTCATGTTTGTGTCTTCTATTGTACCTCATGTTTGTGTCATCTATTGTATCTCATGTTTATTCTATTGTATCTCATGCTTATTCTATTGTATCTCATGTTTATTCTATTGTATCTCATGTTTATTCTATTGTATCTCATGTTTATTCTATTGTATCTCATGTTTGTGTCTTCTATTGTATCTCATGTTTGTGTCTTCTATTGTATATCATGTTTATTCTATTGTATCTCATATTTATTCTGTTGTATCTCATGTTGATTCTATTGTATCTCATGTTTGTGTCTTCTATTGTATCTCATGTTTATTCTATTGTATCTCATGTTTATTCTATTGTATCTCATGTTTATTCTATTGTATCTCATGTTTATTCTATTGTATCTCATGTTTATTCTATTGTATCTCATGTTTGTGTTTTCTATTGTATCTCATGTTTATTCTATTGTATCTCATGTTTATTCTATTGTATCTCATGTTTATTCTATTGTATCTCATGTTTATTCTATTGTACCTCATGTTTATTCTATTGTATCTCATGTTTGTGTCTTCTATTGTATCTCATGTTTATTCTATTGTATCTCATGTTTATTCTATTGTATCTCATGTTTATTCTATTGTATCTCATGTTTATTCTATTGTATCTCATGTTTATTCTATTGTATCTCATGTTTATTCTATTGTATCTCATGTTTATTCTATTGTATCTCATGTTTATTCTATTGTATCTCATGTTTATTCTATTGTATCTCATGTTTATTCTATTGTATCTCATGTTTATTCTATTGTATCTCATGTTTAGTCTATTGTATCTCATGTTTATTCTATTGTATCTCATGTTTATGTCTTCTATTGTATCTCATGTTTATGTCTTCTATTGTATCTCATGTTTATGTCTTCCATTGTATCTCATGTTTACGTCTTCTATTGTATCTCATGTTTATATCTTCTATTGTATCTCATATTTATGTCTTCTATTGTATCTCATGTTTATGTCTTCTATTGTATCTCATGTTTATGTCTTCTATTGTATCTCATGTTTGTGTCTCCTATTGTATCTCATGGTGATTATATTGTATCTCATGTTTGTGTCTCCTATTGTATATCATGTTTATTCTATTGTATCTCATGTTTGTGTCTCCTATTGTATCTCATGTTTATGTCTTCTATTGTATATCATGTTTATTATATTGTAACTCATGTTTATTCTATTGTATCTCATGTTTGTGTCTTCTATTGTATCTCATGTTTGTTCTATTGTATCTCATGTTTATTCTATTGTATCTCATGTTTGTGTCTTCTATTGTATCTCATGTTTATTCTATTGTATCTCATGCTTATTCTATTGTATCTCATGTTTGTGTCTTCTATTGTACCTCATGTTTGTGTCATCTATTGTATCTCATGTTTATTCTATTGTATCTCGTGTTTATTCTATTGTATCTCATGTTTATTCGATTGTATCTCATGTTTATTCTATTGTATCTCATGTTTGTGTCTCCTATTGTATCTCATGTTTATTCTATTGTATCTCATGTTTGTGTCTTCTATTGTATCTCATGTTTATTCTATTGTATCTCATGTTTATTCTATTGTATCTCATGTTTGTGTCTTCTATTGTATCTCATGTTTGTGTCTTCTATTGTACCTCATGTTTGTGTCATTTATTGTATCTCATGTTTATTCTATTGTATCTCATGCTTATTCTATTGTATCTCATGTTTATTCTATTGTATCTCATGTTTATTCTATTGTATCTCATGTTTATTCTATTGTATCTCATGTTTGTGTCTTCTATTGTATCTCATGTTTGTGTCTTCTATTGTATATCATGTTTATTCTATTGTATCTCATATTTATTCTGTTGTATCTCATGTTGATTCTATTGTATCTCATGTTTGTGTCTTCTATTGTATCTCATGTTTATTCTATTGTATCTCATGTTTATTCTATTGTATCTCATGTTTATTCTATTGTATCTCATGTTTATTCTATTGTATCTCATGTTTATTCTATTGTATCTCATGTTTGTGTTTTCTATTGTATCTCATGTTTATTCTATTGTATCTCATGTTTATTCTATTGTATCTCATGTTTATTCTATTGTATCTCATGTTTATTCTATTGTACCTCATGTTTATTCTATTGTATCTCATGTTTGTGTCTTCTATTGTATCTCATGTTTATTCTATTGTATCTCATGTTTATTCTATTGTATCTCATGTTTATTCTATTGTATCTCATGTTTATTCTATTGTATCTCATGTTTATTCTATTGTATCTCATGTTTATTCTATTGTATCTCATGTTTATTCTATTGTATCTCATGTTTATTCTATTGTATCTCATGTTTATTCTATTGTATCTCATGTTTATTCTATTGTATCTCATGTTTATTCTATTGTATCTCATGTTTAGTCTATTGTATCTCATGTTTATTCTATTGTATCTCATGTTTATGTCTTCTATTGTATCTCATGTTTGTGTCTTCTATTGTATCTCATGTTTATTCTATTGTACCTCATGTTTATTTCTTCTATTGTATCTCATGTTTATTCTGTTGTATCTCATGTTTATGTCTTCTATTGTATATCATGTTTATTCTATTGTATCTCATGTTTATTCTATTGTATTTCATGTTTATTCTATTGTATCTCATATTTGTTTCTTCTATTGTATCTCATGTTTGTGTCTTCTATTGTATCTCATGTTTGTTTCTTCTATTGTATCTCATGTTTATTCTAGTGTATCTCATGTTTATTCTATTGTATCTCATGTTTGTGTCTTCTATTGTATATCATGTTTATTCTATTGTATCTCATGTTTATTCTATTGTATCTCATGTTTAGTCTATTGTATATCATGTTTATTCTTGCATCTCATGTTTATTCTATTGTATCTCATGTTTATTATATTGTATATCATGTTTATTCTATTGTATCTCATGTTTATTCTATTGTATCTCATGTTTATGTCTCCTATTGTATCTCATGTTTATGTCTTCTATTGTATCTCATGTTTATGTCTTCTATTGTATCTCATGTTTATGTCTTCTATTGTATCTCATGTTTATGTCTTCTACTGTATCTCATGTTTATGTCTTCTATTGTATATCATGTTTATTCTATTGTATCTCATGTTTATTCTATTGTATCTCATGTTTGTGTCTTCTATTGTATATCATGTTTATTCTATTGTATCTCATGTTTATTCTATTGTATCTCATGTTTGTGTCTTCTATTGTATATCATGTTTATTCTATTGTATCTCATGTTTATTCTATTGTATCTCATGTTTGTGTCTTCTATTGTATATCATGTTTATTCTATTGTATCTCATGTTTATTCTATTGTATCTCATGTTTGTGTTTTCTATTGTATCTCATGTTTATTCTATTGTATCTCATGTTTATTCTATTGTATCTCATGTTTATTCTATTGTATCTCATGTTTATTCTATTGTACCTCATGTTTATTCTATTGTATCTCATGTTTGTGTCTTCTATTGTATCTCATGTTTATTCTATTGTATCTCATGTTTATTCTATTGTATCTCATGTTTATTCTATTGTATCTCATGTTTATTCTATTGTATCTCATGTTTATTCTATTGTATGTAATGTTTATTCTATTGTATCTCATGTTTATTCTATTGTATCTCATGTTTATTCTATTGTATCTCATGTTTATTCTATTGTATCTCATGTTTATTCTATTGTATCTCATGTTTATTCTATTGTATCTCATGTTTAGTCTATTGTATCTCATGTTTATTCTATTGTATCTCATGTTTATGTCTTCTATTGTATCTCATGTTTGTGTCTTCTATTGTATCTCATGTTTATTCTATTGTACCTCATGTTTATTTCTTCTATTGTATCTCATGTTTATTCTGTTGTATCTCATGTTTATGTCTTCTATTGTATATCATGTTTATTCTATTGTATCTCATGTTTATTCTATTGTATTTCATGTTTATTCTATTGTATCTCATATTTGTTTCTTCTATTGTATCTCATGTTTGTGTCTTCTATTGTATCTCATGTTTGTTTCTTCTATTGTATCTCATGTTTATTCTAGTGTATCTCATGTTTATTCTATTGTATCTCATGTTTGTGTTTTCTATTGTATATCATGTTTATTCTATTGTATCTCATGTTTATTCTATTGTATCTCATGTTTGTGTTTTCTATTGTATCTCATGTTTATTCTATTGTATCTCATGTTTATTCTATTGTATCTCATGTTTATTCTATTGTATCTCATGTTTATTCTATTGTACCTCATGTTTATTCTATTGTATCTCATGTTTGTGTCTTCTATTGTATCTCATGTTTATTCTATTGTATCTCATGTTTATTCTATTGTATCTCATGTTTATTCTATTGTATCTCATGTTTATTCTATTGTATGTAATGTTTATTCTATTGTATCTCATGTTTATTCTATTGTATCTCATGTTTATTCTATTGTATCTCATGTTTATTCTATTGTATCTCATGTTTATTCTATTGTATCTCATGTTTATTCTATTGTCTCTCATGTTTAGTCTATTGTATCTCATGTTTATTCTATTGTATCTCATGTTTATGTCTTCTATTGTATCTCATGTTTGTGTCTTCTATTGTATCTCATGTTTATTCTATTGTACCTCATGTTTATTTCTTCTATTGTATCTCATGTTTATTCTGTTGTATCTCATGTTTATGTCTTCTATTGTATATCATGTTTATTCTATTGTATCTCATGTTTATTCTATTGTATTTCATGTTTATTCTATTGTATCTCATATTTGTTTCTTCTATTGTATCTCATGTTTGTGTCTTCTATTGTATCTCATGTTTGTTTCTTCTATTGTATCTCATGTTTATTCTAGTGTATCTCATGTTTATTCTATTGTATCTCATGTTTATTCTTGTATATCATGTTTATTCTATTGTATCTCATGTTTATTCTATTGTATCTCATGTTTAGTCTATTGTATCTCATGTTTATTCTTGCATCTCATGTTTATTCTATTGTATCTCATGTTTATTATATTGTATATCATGTTTATTCTATTGTATCTCATGTTTATTCTATTGTATCTCATGTTTATGTCTCCTATTGTATCTCATGTTTATGTCTTCTATTGTATCTCATGTTTATGTCTTCTATTGTATCTCATGTTTATGTCTTCTATTGTATCTCATGTTTATGTCTTCTATTGTATCTCATGTTTATGTCTTCTATTGTATATCATGTTTATTCTATTGTATCTCATGTTTATTCTATTGTATCTCATGTTTGTGTCTTCTATTGTATATCATGTTTATTCTATTGTATCTCATGTTTATTCTATTGTATCTCATGTTTGTGTCTTCTATTGTATATCATGTTTATTCTATTGTATCTCATGTTTATTCTATTGTATCTCATGTTTGTGTTTTCTATTGTATATCATGTTTATTCTATTGTATCTCATGTTTATTCTATTGTATCTCATGTTTGTGTTTTCTATTGTATCTCATGTTTATTCTATTGTATCTCATGTTTATTCTATTGTATCTCATGTTTATTCTATTGTATCTCATGTTTATTCTATTGTACCTCATGTTTATTCTATTGTATCTCATGTTTGTGTCTTCTATTGTATCTCATGTTTATTCTATTGTATCTCATGTTTATTCTATTGTATCTCATGTTTATTCTATTGTATCTCATGTTTATTCTATTGTATCTCATGTTTATTCTATTGTATCTCATGTTTATTCTATTGTATCTCATGTTTATTCTATTGTATCTCATGTTTATTCTATTGTATCTCATGTTTATTCTATTGTATCTCATGTTTATTCTATTGTATCTCATGTTTAGTCTATTGTATCTCATGTTTATTCTATTGTATCTCATGTTTATGTCTTCTATTGTATCTCATGTTTGTGTCTTCTATTGTATCTCATGTTTATTCTATTGTACCTCATGTTTATTTCTTCTATTGTATCTCATGTTTATTCTGTTGTATCTCATGTTTATGTCTTCTATTGTATATCATGTTTATTCTATTGTATCTCATGTTTATTCTATTGTATTTCATGTTTATTCTATTGTATCTCATATTTGTTTCTTCTATTGTATCTCATGTTTGTGTCTTCTATTGTATCTCATGTTTGTTTCTTCTATTGTATCTCATGTTTATTCTAGTGTATCTCATGTTTATTCTATTGTATCTCATGTTTGTGTCTTCTATTGTATATCATGTTTATTCTATTGTATCTCATGTTTATTCTATTGTATCTCATGTTTATTCTATTGTATCTCATGTTTATTCTATTGTACCTCATGTTTATTCTATTGTATCTCATGTTTGTGTCTTCTATTGTATCTCATGTTTATTCTATTGTATCTCATGTTTATTCTATTGTATCTCATGTTTATTCTATTGTATCTCATGTTTATTCTATTGTATCTCATGTTTATTCTATTGTATGTAATGTTTATTCTATTGTATCTCATGTTTATTCTATTGTATCTCATGTTTATTCTATTGTATCTCATGTTTATTCTATTGTATCTCATGTTTATTCTATTGTATCTCATGTTTATTCTATTGTCTCTCATGTTTAGTCTATTGTATCTCATGTTTATTCTATTGTATCTCATGTTTATGTCTTCTATTGTATCTCATGTTTGTGTCTTCTATTGTATCTCATGTTTATTCTATTGTACCTCATGTTTATTTCTTCTATTGTATCTCATGTTTATTCTGTTGTATCTCATGTTTATGTCTTCTATTGTATATCATGTTTATTCTATTGTATCTCATGTTTATTCTATTGTATTTCATGTTTATTCTATTGTATCTCATATTTGTTTCTTCTATTGTATCTCATGTTTGTGTCTTCTATTGTATCTCATGTTTGTTTCTTCTATTGTATCTCATGTTTTTTCTAGTGTATCTCATGTTTATTCTATTGTATCTCATGTTTATTCTTGTATATCATGTTTATTCTATTGTATCTCATGTTTATTCTATTGTATCTCATGTTTAGTCTATTGTATCTCATGTTTATTCTTGCATCTCATGTTTATTCTATTGTATCTCATGTTTATTATATTGTATATCATGTTTATTCTATTGTATCTCATGTTTATTCTATTGTATCTCATGTTTATGTCTCCTATTGTATCTCATGTTTATGTCTTCTATTGTATCTCATGTTTATGTCTTCTATTGTATCTCATGTTTATGTCTTCTATTGTATCTCATGTTTATGTCTTCTATTGTATCTCATGTTTATGTCTTCTATTGTATATCATGTTTATTCTATTGTATCTCATGTTTATTCTATTGTATCTCATGTTTATGTCTTCTAATGTATCTCATGTTTATGTCTCATATTGTATCTCATGTTTATGTCTCCTATTGTATCTCATGTTTATGTCTTCTATTGTATCTCATGTTTATGTCTTCTATTGTATCTCATGTTTATGTCTTCTATTGTATCTCATGTTTATTCTTGTATCTCATGTTTATTCTATTGTATCTCATGTTTATTCTATTGTATATCATATTTATTCTATTGTATCTCATGTTTATTCTATTGTATCTCATTTTTATGTCTCCTATTGTATCTCATGTTTATGTCTTCTATTGTATCTCATGTTTATGTCTTCTATTGTATCTCATGTTTATGTCTTCTATTGTATCTCATGTTTTTGTCTTCTATTGTATCTCATGTTTATGTCTTCTATTGTATCTCATGTTTATGTCTTCTATTGTATATCATGTTTATGTCTTCTATTGTATCTCATGTTTGTGTCTTCTATTGTATCTCATGTTTATGTCTTCTATTGTATCTCATGTTTATGTCTTCTATTGTATCTCATGTTTATTCTATTGTATCTCATGTTTATTCTATTGTATCTCATGTTTATTCTATTGTATCTCATGTTTATTCTTGTATCTCATGTTTATTCTATTGTATCTCATGTTTATTATATTGTATATCATGTTTATTCTATTGTATCTCATGTTTATTCTATTGTATCTCATGTTTATGTCTCCTATTTTATCTCATGTTTATGTCTTCTATTGTATCTTATGTTTATGTCTTCTATTGTATCTCATGTTTATGTCTTCCATTGTATCTCATGTTTATGTCTTCTATTGTATCTCATGTTTATGTCTTCTATTGTATCTCATGTTTATGTCTTCTATTGTATCTCATTTTTATGTCTTCTTTTGTATCTCATGCTTGTGTCTCCTATTGTATCTCATGTTTATTATATTGTATCTCATGTTTGTGTCTCCTATTGTATATCATGTTTATTCTATTGTATCTCATGTTTGTGTCTCCTGTTGTATCTCATGTTTATGTCTTCTATTGTATATCATGTTTATTATATTGTATCTCATGTTTATTCTATTGTATCTCATGTTTGTGTCTTCTATTGTATCTCATGTTTATGTCTTCTATTGTATCTCATGTTTATGTCTTCTATTGTATCTCATGTTTATGTCTTCTATTGTATCTCATGTTTATGTCTTCTATTGTATCTCATGTTTGTGTCTTCTATTGTATATCATGTTTATTCTATTGTATCTCATGTTTATTCTATTGTATCTCATGTTTATGTCTTCTATTGTATCTCATGTTTATGTCTCATATTGTATCTCATGTTTATGTCTCCTATTGTATCTCATGTTTATGTCTTCTATTGTATCTCATGTTTATGTCTTCTATTGTATCTCATGTTTATGTCTTCTATTGTATCTCATGTTTATTCTTGTATCTCATGTTTATTCTATTGTATCTCATGTTTATTCTATTGTATATCATATTTATTCTATTGTATCTCATGTTTATTCTATTGTATCTCATTTTTATGTCTCCTATTGTATCTCATGTTTATGTCTTCTATTGTATCTCATGTTTATGTCTTCGATTGTATCTCATGTTTATGTCTTCTATTGTATCTCATGTTTTTGTCTTCTATTGTATCTCATGTTTATGTCTTCTATTGTATCTCATGTTTATGTCTTCTATTGTATATCATGTTTATGTCTTCTATTGTATCTCATGTTTGTGTCTTCTATTGTATCTCATGTTTATGTCTTCTATTGTATCTCATGTTTATGTCTTCTATTGTATCTCATGTTTATTCTATTGTATCTCATGTTTATTCTATTGTATCTCATGTTTATTCTATTGTATCTCATGTTTATTCTTGTATCTCATGTTTATTCTATTGTATCTCATGTTTATTATATTGTATATCATGTTTATTCTATTGTATCTCATGTTTATTCTATTGTATCTCATGTTTATGTCTCCTATTGTATCTCATGTTTATGTCTTCGATTGTATCTTATGTTTATGTCTTATATTGTATCTCATGTTTATGTCTTCTATTGTATCTCATGTTTATGTCTTCTATTGTATCTCATTTTTATGTCTTCTTTTGTATCTCATGTTTGTGTCTCCTATTGTATCTCATGTTTATTATATTGTATCTCATGTTTGTGTCTCCTATTGTATATCATGTTTATTCTATTGTATCTCATGTTTGTGTCTCCTGTTGTATCTCATGTTTATGTCTTCTATTGTATATCATGTTTATTATATTGTATCTCATGTTTATTCTATTGTATCTCATGTTTGTGTCTTCTATTGTATCTCATGTTTATTCTATTGTATCTCATGTTTATGTCTCCTATTGTATCTCATGTTTATGTCTTCGATTGTATCTTATGTTTATGTCTTATATTGTATCTCATGTTTATGTCTTCTATTGTATCTCATGTTTATGTCTTCTATTGTATCTCATTTTTATGTCTTCTTTTGTATCTCATGTTTGTGTCTCCTATTGTATCTCATGTTTATTATATTGTATCTCATGTTTGTGTCTCCTATTGTATATCATGTTTATTCTATTGTATCTCATGTTTGTGTCTCCTGTTGTATCTCATGTTTATGTCTTCTATTGTATATCATGTTTATTATATTGTATCTCATGTTTATTCTATTGTATCTCATGTTTGTGTCTTCTATTGTATCTCATGTTTGTTCTATTGTATCTCATGTTTATTCTATTGTATCTCATGTTTGTGTCTTCTATTGTATCTCATGTTTATTCTATTGTATCTCATGTTTATTCTATTGTATCTCATGTTTGTGTCTTCTATTGTATCTCATGTTTGTGTCTTCTATTGTATCTCATGTTTATTCTATTGTATCTCATGTTTATTCTATTGTATCTCATGTTTATTCTATTGTATCTCATGTTTATTCTATTGTATCTCATGTTTGTGTCTCCTATTGTATCTCATGTTTATTCTATTGTATCTCATGTTTGTGTCTTCTGTATCTCATGTTTATTCTATTGTATCTCATGTTTATTCTATTGTATCTCATGTTTGTGTCTTCTATTGTATCTCATGTTTGTGTCTTCTATTGTATCTCATGTTTATTCTATTGTATCTCATGTTTATTCTATTGTATCTCATGTTTATTCTATTGTATCTCATGTTTATTCTATTGTATCTCATGTTTATTCTATTGTATCTCATGTTTGTGTCTTCTATTGTATCTCATATTTGTTCTATTGTATCTCATGTTTGTGTCTTCTATTGTATCTCATGTTTATTCTATTGTATCTCATGTTTGTGTCTCCTATTGTATCTCATGTTTATTCTATTGTATCTCATGTTTATTATATTGTATCTCATGTTTGTGTCTTCTATTGTATATCATGTTTATTATATTGTATCTCATGTTTATTCTATTGTATCTCATGTTTGTGTCTCCTATTGTATCTCATGTTTGTGTCTTCTATTGTATCTCATGTTTGCGTCTTCTATTGTATCTCATGTTTGTGTCTTCTATTGTATCTCATGTTTATTCTATTGTATCTCATGTTTATGTCTTCTATTGTATCTCATGTTTATTATATTGTATTTCATGTTTGTGTCTTCTATTGTATCTCATGTTTGTGTCTTCTATTGTATCTCATGTTTATTATATTGTATCTCATGTTTATTCTATTGTATCTCATGTTTATTCTATTGTATCTCATCTTTATTCTATTGTATCTCATGTTTATTCTATTGTATCTCATGTTTATTCTATTGTATCTCATGTTTATTCTATTGTATCTCATGTTTATTCTATTGTATCTCATGTTTATTCTATTGTATCTCATGTTTTTTCTATTGTATCTCATGTTTATTATATTGTATCTCATGTTTATTCTATTGTATCTCATGTGTGTGTCTCCTATTGTATCTCATGTTTGTGTCTTCTATTGTATCTCATGTTTGCGTCTTCTATTGTATCTCATGTTTGTGTCTTCTATTGTATCTCATGTTTATTCTATTTTATCTCATGTTTATTCTATTGTATCTCATCTTTATTCTATTGTATCTCATGTTTATTCTATTGTATCTCATGTTTATTCTATTGTATCACATGTTTGTGTCTTCTATTGTATCTCATGTTTATTCTATTGTATCTCATGTTTATTCTATTTTATCTCATGTTTATTCTATTGTATCTCATGTTTATTCTATTGTATCTCATGTTTGTGTCTTCTATTGTATCTCATGTTTGTGTCTTCTATTGTATCTCATGTTTATTCTATTGTATCTCATGTTTATTCTATTGTATCTCATGTTTATTCTATTGTATCTCATGTTTATTCTATTGTATCTCATGTTTATTCTATTGTATCTCATGTTTGTGTCTTCTATTGTATCTCATATTTGTTCTATTGTATCTCATGTTTGTGTCTTCTATTGTATCTCATGTTTATTCTATTGTATCTCATGTTTGTGTCTCCTATTGTATCTCATGTTTATTCTATTGTATCTCATGTTTATTATATTGTATCTCATGTTTCTGTCTTCTATTGTATATCATGTTTATTATATTGTATCTCATGTTTATTCTATTGTATCTCATGTTTGTGTCTCCTATTGTATCTCATGTTTGTGTCTTCTATTGTATCTCATGTTTGCGTCTTCTATTGTATCTCATGTTTGTGTCTTCTATTGTATCTCATGTTTATTCTATTGTATCTCATGTTTATGTCTTCTATTGTATCTCATGTTTATTATATTGTATTTCATGTTTGTGTCTTCTATTGTATCTCATGTTTGTGTCTTCTATTGTATCTCATGTTTATTATATTGTATCTCATGTTTATTCTATTGTATCTCATGTTTATTCTATTGTATCTCATCTTTATTCTATTGTATCTCATGTTTATTCTATTGTATCTCATGTTTATTCTATTGTATCTCATGTTTATTCTATTGTATCTCATGTTTATTCTATTGTATCTCATGTTTATTCTATTGTATCTCATGTTTTTTCTATTGTATCTCATGTTTATTATATTGTATCTCATGTTTATTCTATTGTATCTCATGTGTGTGTCTCCTATTGTATCTCATGTTTGTGTCTTCTATTGTATCTCATGTTTGCGTCTTCTATTGTATCTCATGTTTGTGTCTTCTATTGTATCTCATGTTTATTCTATTTTATCTCATGTTTATTCTATTGTATCTCATCTTTATTCTATTGTATCTCATGTTTATTCTATTGTATCTCATGTTTATTCTATTGTATCTCATGTTTGTGTCTTCTATTGTATCTCATGTTTATTCTATTGTATCTCATGTTTGTGTCTTCTATTGTATATCATGTTTATTCTATTGCATTTTATGTTTATTCTATTTTATCTCATGTGTATTCTATTGCATCTCATGTTGATTCTATTGTATCTCATGTTTGTGTCTTCTATTGTATCTCATGTTTGTGTCTTCTATTGTATCTCATGTTTGTGTCTTCTATTGTATCTCATGTTTGTGTCTTCTATTGTATCTCATGTTTATTCTATTGTATTTCATGTTTAATCTATTGTATCTCATGTTTGTGTCTTCTATTGTATCTCATGTTTATTCTATTGTATGTCATGTTTATTCTATTGTATCTCATGTTTATTCTATTGTATCTCATGTTTATTCTATTGTATCTCATGTTTATGTCTTCTATTGTATCTCATGTTTATGTCTTCTATTGTATCTCATTTTTATGTCTTCTTTTGTATCTCATGCTTGTGTCTCCTATTGTATCTCATGTTTATTATATTGTATCTCATGTTTGTGTCTCCTATTGTATATCATGTTTATTCTATTGTATCTCATGTTTGTGTCTCCTGTTGTATCTCATGTTTATGTCTTCTATTGTATATCATGTTTATTATATTGTATCTCATGTTTATTCTATTGTATCTCATGTTTGTGTCTTCTATTGTATCTCATGTTTATGTCTTCTATTGTATCTCATGTTTATGTCTTCTATTGTATCTCATGTTTATGTCTTCTATTGTATCTCATGTTTATGTCTTCTATTGTATCTCATGTTTATGTCTTCTATTGTATATCATGTTTATTCTATTGTATCTCATGTTTATTCTATTGTATCTCATGTTTATGTCTTCTATTGTATCTCATGTTTATGTCTCATATTGTATCTCATGTTTATGTCTCCTATTGTATCTCATGTTTATGTCTTCTATTGTATCTCATGTTTATGTCTTCTATTGTATCTCATGTTTATGTCTTCTATTGTATCTCATGTTTATTCTTGTATCTCATGTTTATTCTATTGTATCTCATGTTTATTCTATTGTATATCATATTTATTCTATTGTATCTCATGTTTATTCTATTGTATCTAATTTTTATGTCTTCTATTGTATCTCATGTTTATGTCTTCTATTGTATATCATGTTTATGTCTTCTATTGTATCTCATGTTTGTGTCTTCTATTGTATCTCGTGTTTATGTCTTCTATTGTATCTCATGTTTATGTCTTCTATTGTATCACATGTTTATTCTATTGTATCTCATGTTTATTCTATTGTATCTCATGTTTATTCTATTGTATATCATATTCATTCTATTGTATCTCATGTTTATTCTATTGTATCTCATTTTTATGTCTCCTATTGTATCTCATGTTTATGTCTTCTATTGTATCTCATGTTTATGTCTTCTATTGTATCTCATGTTTATGTCTTCTATTGTATCTCATGTTTTTGTCTTCTATTGTATCTCATGTTTATGTCTTCTATTGTATCTCATGTTTATGTCTTCTATTGTATATCATGTTTATGTCTTCTATTGTATCTCATGTTTGTGTCTTCTATTGTATCTCATGTTTATGTCTTCTATTGTATCTCATGTTTATGTCTTCTATTGTATCTCATGTTTATTCTATTGTATCTCATGTTTATTCTATTGTATCTCATGTTTATTCTATTGTATCTCATGTTTATTCTTGTATCTCATGTTTATTCTATTGTATCTCATGTTTATTATATTGTATATCATGTTTATTCTATTGTATCTCATGTTTATTCTATTGTATCTCATGTTTATGTCTCCTATTGTATCTCATGTTTATGTCTTCTATTGTATCTCATGTTTATGTCTTCTATTGTATCTCATGTTTATGTCTTCTATTGTATCTCATGTTTATGTCTTCTATTGTATATCATGTTTATTCTATTGTATCTCATGTTTATTCTATTGTATCTCATGTTTATGTCTTCTATTGTATCTCATGTTTATGTCTCATATTGTATCTCATGTTTATGTCTCCTATTGTATCTCATGTTTATGTCTTCTATTGTATCTCATGTTTATGTCTTCTATTGTATCTCATGTTTATGTCTTCTATTGTATCTCATGTTTATTCTTGTATCTCATGTTTATTCTATTGTATCTCATGTTTATTCTATTGTATATCATATTTATTCTATTGTATCTCATGTTTATTCTATTGTATCTAATTTTTATGTCTCCTATTGTATCTCATGTTTATGTCTTCTATTGTATCTCATGTTTATGTCTTTTATTGTATCTCATGTTTATGTCTTCTATTGTATCTCATGTTTTTGTCTTCTATTGTATCTTATGTTTATGTCTTCTATTGTATCTCATGTTTATGTCTTCTATTGTATATCATGTTTATGTCTTCTATTGTATCTCATGTTTGTGTCTTCTATTGTATCTCGTGTTTATGTCTTCTATTGTATCTCATGTTATGTCTTCTATTGTATCTCATGTTTATTCTATTGTATCTCATGTTTATTCTATTGTATCTCATGTTTATTCTATTGTATATCATATTCATTCTATTGTATCTCATGTTTATTCTATTGTATCTCATTTTTATGTCTCCTATTGTATCTCATGTTTATGTCTTCTATTGTATCTCATGTTTATGTCTTCTATTGTATCTCATGTTTATGTCTTCTATTGTATCTCATGTTTTTGTCTTCTATTGTATCTCATGTTTATGTCTTCTATTGTATCTCATGTTTATGTCTTCTATTGTATATCATGTTTATGTCTTCTATTGTATCTCATGTTTGTGTCTTCTATTGTATCTCATGTTTATGTCTTCTATTGTATCTCATGTTTATGTCTTCTATTGTATCTCATGTTTATTCTATTGTATCTCATGTTTATTCTATTGTATCTCATGTTTATTCTATTGTATCTCATGTTTATTCTTGTATCTCATGTTTATTCTATTGTATCTCATGTTTATTATATTGTATATCATGTTTATTCTATTGTATCTCATGTTTATTCTATTGTATCTCATGTTTATGTCTCCTATTGTATCTCATGTTTATGTCTTCTATTGTATCTTATGTTTATGTCTTCTATTGTATCTCATGTTTATGTCTTCCATTGTATCTCATGTTTATGTCTTCTATTGTATCTCATGTTTATGTCTTCTATTGTATCTCATGTTTATGTCTTCTATTGTATCTCATTTTTATGTCTTCTTTTGTATCTCATGCTTGTGTCTCCTATTGTATCTCATGTTTATTATATTGTATCTCATGTTTGTGTCTCCTATTGTATATCATGTTTATTCTATTGTATCTCATGTTTGTGTCTCCTGTTGTATCTCATGTTTATGTCTTCTATTGTATATCATGTTTATTATATTGTATCTCATGTTTATTCTATTGTATCTCATGTTTGTGTCTTCTATTGTATCTCATGTTTATGTCTTCTATTGTATCTCATGTTTATGTCTTCTATTGTATCTCATGTTTATGTCTTCTATTGTATCTCATGTTTATGTCTTCTATTGTATCTCATGTTTGTGTCTTCTATTGTATATCATGTTTATTCTATTGTATCTCATGTTTATTCTATTGTATCTCATGTTTATGTCTTCTATTGTATCTCATGTTTATGTCTCATATTGTATCTCATGTTTATGTCTCCTATTGTATCTCATGTTTATGTCTTCTATTGTATCTCATGTTTATGTCTTCTATTGTATCTCATGTTTATGTCTTCTATTGTATCTCATGTTTATTCTTGTATCTCATGTTTATTCTATTGTATCTCATGTTTATTCTATTGTATATCATATTTATTCTATTGTATCTCATGTTTATTCTATTTTGTCTCATTTTTATGTCTCCTATTGTATCTCATGTTTATGTCTTCTATTGTATCTCATGTTTATGTCTTCTATTGTATCTCATGTTTATGTCTTCTATTGTATCTCATGTTTTTGTCTTCTATTGTATCTCATGTTTATGTCTTCTATTGTATCTCATGTTTATGTCTTCTATTGTATATCATGTTTATGTCTTCTATTGTATCTCATGTTTGTGTCTTCTATTGTATCTCATGTTTATGTCTTCTATTGTATCTCATGTTTATGTCTTCTATTGTATCTCATGTTTATTCTATTGTATCTCATGTTTATTCTATTGTATCTCATGTTTATTCTATTGTATCTCATGTTTATTCTTGTATCTCATGTTTATTCTATTGTATCTCATGTTTATTATATTGTATATCATGTTTATTCTATTGTATCTCATGTTTATTCTATTGTATCTCATGTTTATGTCTCCTATTGTATCTCATGTTTATGTCTTCTATTGTATCTTATGTTTATGTCTTATATTGTATCTCATGTTTATGTCTTCCATTGTATCTCATGTTTATGTCTTCTATTGTATCTCATGTTTATGTCTTCTATTGTATCTCATGTTTATGTCTTCTATTGTATCTCATTTTTATGTCTTCTTTTGTATCTCATGTTTGTGTCTCCTATTGTATCTCATGTTTATTATATTGTATCTCATGTTTGTGTCTCCTATTGTATATCATGTTTATTCTATTGTATCTCATGTTTGTGTCTCCTGTTGTATCTCATGTTTATGTCTTCTATTGTATATCATGTTTATTATATTGTATCTCATGTTTATTCTATTGTATCTCATGTTTGTGTCTTCTATTGTATCTCATGTTTGTTCTATTGTATCTCATGTTTATTCTATTGTATCTCATGTTTGTGTCTTCTATTGTATCTCATGTTTATTCTATTGTATCTCATGTTTATTCTATTGTATCTCATGTTTGTGTCTTCTATTGTATCTCATGTTTGTGTCTTCTATTGTATCTCATGTTTATTCTATTGTATCTCATGTTTATTCTATTGTATCTCATGTTTATTCTATTGTATCTCATGTTTATTCTATTGTATCTCATGTTTATTCTATTGTATCTCATGTTTGTGTCTTCTATTGTATCTCATATTTGTTCTATTGTATCTCATGTTTGTGTCTTCTATTGTATCTCATGTTTATTCTATTGTATCTCATGTTTGTGTCTCCTATTGTATCTCATGTTTATTCTATTGTATCTCATGTTTATTATATTGTATCTCATGTTTGTGTCTTCTATTGTATATCATGTTTATTATATTGTATCTCATGTTTATTCTATTGTATCTCATGTTTGTGTCTCCTATTGTATCTCATGTTTGTGTCTTCTATTGTATCTCATGTTTGTGTCTTCTATTGTATCTCATGTTTATTCTATTGTATCTCATGTTTATGTCTTCTATTGTATCTCATGTTTATTATATTGTATTTCATGTTTGTGTCTTCTATTTTATCTCATGTTTGTGTCTTCTATTGTATCTCATGTTTATTATATTGTATCTCATGTTTATTCTATTGTATCTCATGTTTATTCTATTGTATCTCATCTTTATTCTATTGTATCTCATGTTTATTCTATTGTATCTCATGTTTATTCTATTGTATCTCATGTTTATTCTATTGTATCTCATGTTTATTCTATTGTATCTCATGTTTATTCTATTGTATCTCATGTTTTTTCTATTGTATCTCATGTTTATGTCTTCTATTGTATCTCATTTTTATGTCTTCTTTTGTATCTCATGTTTGTGTCTCCTATTGTATCTCATGTTTATTATATTGTATCTCATGTTTGTGTCTCCTATTGTATATCATGTTTATTCTATTGTATCTCATGTTTGTGTCTCCTGTTGTATCTCATGTTTATGTCTTCTATTGTATATCATGTTTATTATATTGTATCTCATGTTTATTCTATTGTATCTCATGTTTGTGTCTTCTATTGTATCTCATGTTTGTTCTATTGTATCTCATGTTTATTCTATTGTATCTCATGTTTGTGTCTTCTATTGTATCTCATGTTTATTCTATTGTATCTCATGTTTATTCTATTGTATCTCATGTTTGTGTCTTCTATTGTATCTCATGTTTGTGTCTTCTATTGTATCTCATGTTTATTCTATTGTATCTCATGTTTATTCTATTGTATCTCATTTTTATTCTATTGTATCTCATGTTTATTCTATTGTATCTCATGTTTATTCTATTGTATCTCATGTTTGTGTCTTCTATTGTATCTCATATTTGTTCTATTGTATCTCATGTTTGTGTCTTCTATTGTATCTCATGTTTATTCTATTGTATCTCATGTTTGTGTCTCCTATTGTATCTCATGTTTATTCTATTGTATCTCATGTTTATTATATTGTATCTCATGTTTGTGTCTTCTATTGTATATCATGTTTATTATATTGTATCTCATGTTTATTCTATTGTATCTCATGTTTGTGTCTCCTATTGTATCTCATGTTTGTGTCTTCTATTGTATCTCATGTTTGTGTCTTCTATTGTATCTCATGTTTATTCTATTGTATCTCATGTTTATGTCTTCTATTGTATCTCATGTTTATTATATTGTATTTCATGTTTGTGTCTTCTATTTTATCTCATGTTTGTGTCTTCTATTGTATCTCATGTTTATTATATTGTATCTCATGTTTATTCTATTGTATCTCATGTTTATTCTATTGTATCTCATCTTTATTCTATTGTATCTCATGTTTATTCTATTGTATCTCATGTTTATTCTATTGTATCTCATGTTTATTCTATTGTATCTCATGTTTATTCTATTGTATCTCATGTTTATTCTATTGTATCTCATGTTTTTTCTATTGTATCTCATGTTTATTATATTGTATCTCATGTTTATTCTATTGTATCTCATGTGTGTGTCTCCTATTGTATCTCATGTTTGTGTCTTCTATTGTATCTCATGTTTGCGTCTTCTATTGTATCTCATGTTTGTGTCTTCTATTGTATCTCATGTTTATTCTATTTTATCTCATGTTTATTCTATTGTATCTCATCTTTATTCTATTGTATCTCATGTTTATTCTATTGTATCTCATGTTTATTCTATTGTATCTCATGTTTGTGTCTTCTATTGTATCTCATGTTTATTCTATTGTATCTCATGTTTGTGTCTTCTATTGTATATCATGTTTATTCTATTGCATTTTATGTTTATTCTATTTTATCTCATGTGTATTCTATTGCATCTCATGTTGATTCTATTGTATCTCATGTTTGTGTCTTCTATTGTATCTCATGTTTGTGTCTTCTATTGTATCTCATGTTTGTGTCTTCTATTGTATCTCATGTTTGTGTCTTCTATTGTATCTCATGTTTATTCTATTGTATTTCATGTTTAATCTATTGTATCTCATGTTTGTGTCTTCTATTGTATCTCATGTTTATTCTATTGTATGTCATGTTTATTCTATTGTATCTCATGTTTATTCTATTGTATCTCATGTTTATTCTATTGTATCTCATGTTTATGTCTTCTATTGTATCTCATGTTTATGTCTTCTATTGTATCTCATTTTTATGTCTTCTTTTGTATCTCATGCTTGTGTCTCCTATTGTATCTCATGTTTATTATATTGTATCTCATGTTTGTGTCTCCTATTGTATATCATGTTTATTCTATTGTATCTCATGTCTGTGTCTCCTGTTGTATCTCATGTTTATGTCTTCTATTGTATATCATGTTTATTATATTGTATCTCATGTTTATTCTATTGTATCTCATGTTTGTGTCTTCTATTGTATCTCATGTTTATGTCTTCTATTGTATCTCATGTTTATGTCTTCTATTGTATCTCATGTTTATGTCTTCTATTGTATCTCATGTTTATGTCTTCTATTGTATCTCATGTTTATGTCTTCTATTGTATATCATGTTTATTCTATTGTATCTCATGTTTATTCTATTGTATCTCATGTTTATGTCTTCTATTGTATCTCATGTTTATGTCTCATATTGTATCTCATGTTTATGTCTCCTATTGTATCTCATGTTTATGTCTTCTATTGTATCTCATGTTTATGTCTTCTATTGTATCTCATGTTTATGTCTTCTATTGTATCTCATGTTTATTCTTGTATCTCATGTTTATTCTATTGTATCTCATGTTTATTCTATTGTATATCATATTTATTCTATTGTATCTCATGTTTATTCTATTGTATCTAATTTTTATGTCTCCTATTGTATCCCATGTTTATGTCTTCTATTGTATCTCATGTTTATGTCTTCTATTGTATCTCATGTTTATGTCTTCTATTGTATCTCATGTTTTTGTCTTCTATTGTATCTCATGTTTATGTCTTCTATTGTATCTCATGTTTATGTCTTCTATTGTATATCATGTTTATGTCTTCTATTGTATCTCATGTTTGTGTCTTTTATTGTATCTCATGTTTATGTCTTCTATTGTATCTCATGTTTATGTCTTCTATTGTATCTCATGTTTATTCTATTGTATCTCATGTTTATTCTATTGTATCTCATGTTTATTCTATTGTATCTCATGTTTATTCTTGTATCTCATTTTTATTCTATTGTATCTCATGTTTATTATATTGTATATCATGTTTATTCTATTGTATCTCATGTTTATTCTATTGTATCTCATGTTTATGTCTCCTATTGTATCTCATGTTTATGTCTTCTATTGTATCTTATGTTTATGTCTTCTATTGTATCTCATGTTTATGTCTTCCATTGTATCTCATGTTTATGTCTTCTATTGTATCTCATGTTTATGTCTTCTATTGTATCTCATGTTTATGTCTTCTATTGTATCTCATTTTTATGTCTTCTTTTGTATCTCATGTTTGTGTCTCCTATTGTATCTCATGTTTATTATATTGTATCTCATGTTTGTGTCTCCTATTGTATATCATGTTTATTCTATTGTATCTCATGTTTGTGTCTCCTGTTGTATCTCATGTTTATGTCTTCTATTGTATATCATGTTTATTATATTGTATCTCATGTTTATTCTATTGTATCTCATGTTTGTGTCTTCTATTGTATCTCATGTTTGTTCTATTGTATCTCATGTTTATTCTATTGTATCTCATGTTTGTGTCTTCTATCGTATCTCATGTTTATTCTATTGTATCTAATGTTTATTCTATTGTATCTCATGTTTGTGTCTTCTATTGTATCTCATGTTTGTGTCTTCTATTGTATCTCATGTTTATTCTATTGTATCTCATGTTTATTCTATTGTATCTCATGTTTATTCTATTGTATCTCATGTTTATTCTATTGTATCTCATGTTTGTGTCTCCTATTGTATCTCATGTTTATTCTATTGTATCTCATGTTTGTGTCTTCTATTGTATCTCATGTTTATTCTATTGTATCTCATGTTTATTCTATTGTATCTCATGTTTATTCTATTGTATCTCATGTTTATTCTATTGTATCTCATGTTTATTCTATTGTATCTCGTGTTTATTCTATTGTATCTCATGTTTGTGTCTTCTATTGTATCTCATATTTGTTCTATTGTATCTCATGTTCGTGTCTTCTATTGTATCTCATGTTTATTCTATTGTATCTCATGTTTATTCTATTGTATCTCATGTTTATTCTATTGTATCTCATGTTTATTCTTGTATCTCATTTTTATTCTATTGTATCTCATGTTTATTATATTGTATATCATGTTTATTCTATTGTATCTCATGTTTATTCTATTGTATCTCATGTTTATGTCTCCTATTGTATATCATGTTTATTATATTGTATCTCATGTTTGTGTCTCCTATTGTATATCATGTTTATTCTATTGTATCTCATGTTTGTGTCTCCTGTTGTATCTCATGTTTATGTCTTCTATTGTATATCATGTTTATTATATTGTATCTCATGTTTATTCTATTGTATCTCATGTTTGTGTCTTCTATTGTATCTCATGTTTGTTCTATTGTATCTCATGTTTATTCTATTGTATCTCATGTTTGTGTCTTCTATTGTATCTCATGTTTATTCTATTGTATCTCATGTTTATTCTATTGTATCTCATGTTTGTGTCTTCTATTGTATCTCATGTTTGTGTCTTCTATTGTATCTCATGTTTATTCTATTGTATCTCATGTTTATTCTATTGTATCTCATGTTTATTCTATTGTATCTCATGTTTATTCTATTGTATCTCATGTTTGTGTCTCCTATTGTATCTCATGTTTATTCTATTGTATCTCATGTTTGTGTCTTCTATTGTATCTCATGTTTATTCTATTGTATCTCATGTTTATTCTATTGTATCTCATGTTTGTGTCTTCTATTGTATCTCATGTTTGTGTCTTCTATTGTATCTCATGTTTATTCTATTGTATCTCATGTTTATTCTATTGTATCTCATGTTTATTCTATTGTATCTCATGTTTATTCTATTGTATCTCATGTTTATTCTATTGTATCTCATGTTTGTGTCTTCTATTGTATCTCATATTTGTTCTATTGTATCTCATGTTTGTGTCTTCTATTGTATCTCATGTTTATTCTATTGTATCTCATGTTTGTGTCTCCTATTGTATCTCATGTTTATTATATTGTATCTCATGTTTATTATATTGTATCTCATGTTTGTGTCTTCTATTGTATATCATGTTTATTATATTGTATCTCATGTTTATTCTATTGTATCTCATGTTTGTGTCTCCTATTGTATCTCATGTTTGTGTCTTCTATTGTATCTCATGTTTGCGTCTTCTATTGTATCTCATGTTTGTGTCTTCTATTGTATCTCATGTTTATTCTATTGTATCTCATGTTTATGTCTTCTATTGTATCTCATGTTTATTATATTGTATTTCATGTTTGTGTCTTCTATTGTATCTCATGTTTGTGTCTTCTATTGTATCTCATGTTTATTATATTGTATCTCATGTTTATTCTATTGTATCTCATGTTTATTCTATTGTATCTCATCTTTATTCTATTGTATCTCATGTTTATTCTATTGTATCTCATGTTTATTCTATTGTATCTTATGTTTATTCTATTGTATCTCATGTTTATTCTATTGTATCTCATGTTTATTCTATTGTATCTCATGTTTTTTCTATTGTATCTCATGTTTATTATATTGTATCTCATGTTTATTCTATTGTATCTCATGTGTGTGTCTCCTATTGTATCTCATGTTTGTGTCTTCTATTGTATCTCATGTTTGCGTCTTCTATTGTATCTCATGTTTGTGTCTTCTATTGTATCTCATGTTTATTCTATTTTATCTCATGTTTATTCTATTGTATCTCATCTTTATTCTATTGTATCTCATGTTTATTCTATTGTATCTCATGTTTATTCTATTGTATCTCATGTTTGTGTCTTCTATTGTATCTCATGTTTATTCTATTGTATCTCATGTTTGTGTCTTCTATTGTATATCATGTTTATTCTATTGCATTTTATGTTTATTCTATTTTATCTCATGTGTATTCTATTGCATCTCATGTTGATTCTATTGTATCTCATGTTTGTGTCTTCTATTGTATCTCATGTTTGTGTCTTCTATTGTATCTCATGTTTGTGTCTTCTATTGTATCTCATGTTTGTGTCTTCTATTGTATCTCATGTTTATTCTATTTTATTTCATGTTTAATCTATTGTATCTCATGTTTGTGTCTTCTATTGTATCTCATGTTTATTCTATTGTATGTCATGTTTATTCTATTGTATCTCATGTTTATTCTATTGTATCTCATGTTTATTCTATTGTATCTCATGTTTATGTCTTCTATTGTATCTCATGTTTATGTCTTCTATTGTATCTCATTTTTATGTCTTCTTTTGTATCTCATGCTTGTGTCTCCTATTGTATCTCATGTTTATTATATTGTATCTCATGTTTGTGTCTCCTATTGTATATCATGTTTATTCTATTGTATCTCATGTTTATTCTATTGTATCTCATGTTTGTGTCTTCTATTGTATCTCATGTTTATGTCTTCTATTGTATCTCATGTTTATGTCTTCTATTGTATCTCATGTTTATGTCTTCTATTGTATCTCATGTTTATGTCTTCTATTGTATCTCATGTTTATGTCTTCTATTGTATATCATGTTTATTTTATTGTATCTCATGTTTATTCTATTGTATCTCATGTTTATGTCTTCTATTGTATCTCATGTTTATGTCTCATATTTTATCTCATGTTTATGTCTCCTATTGTATCTCATGTTTATGTCTTCTATTGTATCTCATGTTTATGTCTTCTATTGTATCTCATGTTTATGTCTTCTACTGTATCTCATGTTTATTCTTGTATCTCATGTTTATTCTATTGTATCTCATGTTTATTCTATTGTATATCATATTTATTCTATTGTATCTCATGTTTATTCTATTGTGTCTAATTTTTATGTCTCCTATTGTATCTCATGTTTATGTCTTCTATTGTATCTCATGTTTATGTCTTCTATTGTATCTCATGTTTATGTCTTCTATTGTATCTCATGTTTTTGTCTTCTATTGTATCTCATGTTTATGTCTTCTATTGTATCTCATGTTTATGTCTTCTATTGTATATCATGTTTATGTCTTCTATTGTATCTCATGTTTGTGTCTTCTATTGTATCTCATGTTTATGTCTTCTATTGTATCTCATGTTTATGTCTTCTATTGTATCTCATGTTTATTCTATTGTATCTCATGTTTATTCTATTGTATCTCATGTGTATTCTATTGTATCTCATGTTTATTCTTGTATCTCATTTTTATTCTATTGTATCTCATGTTTATTATATTGTATATCATGTTTATTCTATTGTATCTCATGTTTATTCTATTGTATCTCATGTTTATGTCTCCTATTGTATCTCATGTTTATGTCTTCTATTGTATCTTATGTTTATGTCTTCTATTGTATCTCATGTTTATGTCTTCCATTGTATCTCATGTTTATGTCTTCTATTGTATCTAATGTTTATGTCTTCTATTGTATCTCATGTTTATGTCTTCTATTGTATCTCATTTTTATGTCTTCTTTTGTATCTCATGTTTGTGTCTCCTATTGTATCTCATGTTTATTATATTGTATCTCATGTTTGTGTCTCCTATTGTATATCATGTTTATTCTATTGTATCTCATGTTTGTGTCTCCTGTTGTATCTCATGTTTATGTCTTCTATTGTATATCATGTTTATTATATTGTATCTCATGTTTATTCTATTGTATCTCATGTTTGTGTCTTCTATTGTATCTCATGTTTGTTCTATTGTATCTCATGTTTATTCTATTGTATCTCATGTTTGTGTCTTCTATTGTATCTCATGTTTATTCTATTGTATCTCATGTTTATTCTATTGTATCTCATGTTTGTGTCTTCTATTGTATCTCATGTTTGTGTCTTCTATTGTATCTCATGTTTATTCTATTGTATCTCATGTTTATTCTATTGTATCTCATGTTTATTCTATTGTATCTCATGTTTATTCTATTGTATCTCATGTTTGTGTCTCCTATTGTATCTCATGTTTATTCTATTGTATCTCATGTTTGTGTCTTCTATTGTATCTCATGTTTGTGTCTTCTATTGTATCTCATGTTTATTCTATTGTATCTCATGTTTATTCTATTGTATCTCATGTTTATTCTATTGTATCTCATGTTTATTCTATTGTATCTCATGTTTATTCTATTGTATCTCATGTTTGTGTCTTCTATTGTATCTCATATTTGTTCTATTGTATCTCATGTTTGTGTCTTCTATTGTATCTCATGTTTATTCTATTGTATCTCATGTTTGTGTCTCCTATTGTATCTCATGTTTATTCTATTGTATATCATGTTTATTATATTGTATCTCATGTTTGTGTCTTCTATTGTATATCATGTTTATTATATTGTATCTCATGTTTATTCTATTGTATCTCATGTTTGTGTCTCCTATTGTATCTCATGTTTGTGTCTTCTATTGTATCTCATGTTTGCGTCTTCTATTGTATCTCATGTTTGTGTCTTCTATTGTATCTCATGTTTATTCTATTGTATCTCATGTTTATGTCTTCTATGGTATCTCATGTTTATTATATTGTATTTCATGTTTGTGTCTTCTATTGTATCTCATGTTTGTGTCTTCTATTGTATCTCATGTTTATTATATTGTATCTCATGTTTATTCTATTGTATCTCATGTTTATTCTATTGTATCTCATCTTTATTCTATTGTATCTCATGTTTATTCTATTGTATCTCATGTTTATTCTATTGTATCTCATGTTTATTCTATTGTATCTCATGTTTATTCTATTGTATCTCATGTTTATTCTATTGTATCTCATGTTTTTTCTATTGTATCTCATGTTTATTATATTGTATCTCATGTTTATTCTATTGTATCTCATGTGTGTGTCTCCTATTGTATCTCATGTTTGTGTCTTCTATTGTATCTCATGTTTGCGTCTTCTATTGTATCTCATGTTTGTGTCTTCTATTGTATCTCATGTTTATTCTATTGTATCTCATGTTCATTCTATTGTATCTCATCTTTATTCTATTGTATCTCATGTTTATTCTATTGTATCTCATGTTTATTCTATTGTATCTCATGTTTATTCTATTGTATCTCATGTTTGTGTCTTCTATTGTATCTCATGTTTATTCTATTGTATCTCATGTTTGTGTCTTCTATTGTATATCATGTTTATTCTATTGCATTTTATGTTTATTCTATTTTATCTCATGTGTATTCTATTGCATCTCATGTTGATTCTATTGTATCTCATGTTTGTGTCTTCTATTGTATCTCATGTTTGTGTCTTCTATTGTATCTCATGTTTGTGTCTTCTATTGTATCTCATGTTTGTGTCTTCTATTGTATCTCATGTTTATTCTATTGTATCTCATGTTTAATCTATTGTATCTCATGTTTGTGTCTTCTATTGTATCTCATGTTTATTCTATTGTATGTCATGTTTATTCTATTGTATCTCATGTTTATTCTATTGTATCTCATGTTTATTCTATTGTATCTCATGTTTATGTCTTCTATTGTATCTCATGTTTGTGTCTTCTATTGTATATTCTATCAATTATATGTATATATATATATATATATATATATATATATATATATATATATATATATATATATATATATATATATATATATATATATATATATAAGGATATACATCTTTGCTTTATTGACTACACAAAGGCTTTTGATAGAGTAAGACATGTCAACATTGTGGATATGCTGGCTGATCTACAAATTGATGGGACAGACATTAGACTTATAAAAAACATATATTGGAAACAACAATATATGCATCAAGATACATAAAGATTTTAAGATTATTTATTCTGGAGGTGAGGATCGACATAGGGGAGTGGCAATAATTTTGGACCGGAAAACATCAACGTCTGTTCAGGGATATTGGGCCGTGTCGGACAGAGTACTACTAGTTAAATTGAGTGGCTGACCTTTTAACATAAATGTTATTCAAGTATATTCCCCAACAGGAGAGTCCAGTGAAGATAGTGTAGAGGAATGTTATAATGACATAGAGTCTGCCTTAAAGAAATGTAAAAATTCAGAAATAAACATTATAATAGGGGACTTCAATGCAAACGTAGGAAATCAAGGGGATAGATACACAGTAGGAAACTATGGTTTAGGAGAGAGAAATGAAAGAGGATACAGACTAGTAGAGTGGGCAAAAGAACAGGAAATGATTGTAGGAAACACCTGGTTCAAGCAACACCCTAGAAGATTATGGACCTGGAGGAGTCCTGATAGCAGGATTAGAAACCAGATTGATTAAATTCTCATTAGCAGAAGATTTAGAAACGCCCTAACAGTAGCAAAAACAGTTCCCAGTGCTGATTGTTATAGTGACCACAGATTACTCACAGGAACATTGAGGATAAAGTTGAAGAAAGTCAAGTATACAACAAGGAACACTAAATATGATTTGTGTACATTGAGTAATGACAAGGAAATACAAAACAAATTCAACATAGAAGTACAGAACAGATTTGAAATATTGTCTGATCTAGAGATCCTATTCCAGGATGTGGATGATCAATGGGAAATGTTAAAGAATTCAATCAATATGGCTGCAGAAATAACTATTCCAAAATTAAAGAAGGTGGGTCGTAAGAAATGGATGACTGAGGAAATTTTACACTTAATGGAAACAAGAAGACTCAACAAAAATAATCCTGCCAAATATGAAGAAATTCACAGACAAGTCAGAATATTATGTAGGAAGGCAAAAGAATCATGGCTTGAGGAAAAGTGCTTAGAAATTAAAAAACAACACAACAGTCAAAATACCAAATTAGTGCACAAAAGATTATGGACCTGGAGGAGTCCTGATAGCAGGATTAGAAACCAGATTGATTACATTCTCATTAGCAGAAGATTTAGAAACGCCCTAACAGTAGCAAAAACAGTTCCCAGTGCTGATTGTTATAGTGACCACAGATTACTCACAGGAACATTGAGGATAAAGTTGAAGAAAGTCAAGTATACAACAGGGAACACTAAATATGATTTGTGTACATTGAGTAATGACAAGGAAATACAAAACAAATTCAACATAGAAGTACAGAACAGATTTGAAATATTGTCTGATCTAGAGATCCTATTCCAGGATGTGGATGATCAATGGGAAATGTTAAAGAATTCAATCAATATGGCTGCAGAAACAACTATTCCAAAATTAAAGAAGGTGGGTCGTAAGAAATGGATGACTGAGGAAATTTTACACTTAATGGAAACAAGAAGACTCAACAAAAATAATCCTGCCAAATATGAAGAAATTCACAGACAAGTCAGAATATTATGTAGGAAGGCAAAAGAATCACGGATTGAGGAAAAGTGCTTAGAAATTGAAAAACAACACAACAGTCAAAATACCAAATTAGTGCACAAAAGATTATGGACCTGGAGGAGTCCTGATAGCAGGATTAGAAACCAGATTGATTACATTCTCATTAGCAGAAGATTTAGAAACGCCCTAACAGTAGCAAAAACAGTTCCCAGTGCTGATTGTTATAGTGACCACAGATTACTCACAGGAACATTGAGGATAAAGTTGAAGAAAGTCAAGTATACAACAGGGAACACTAAATATGATTTGTGTACATTGAGTAATGACAAGGAAATACAAAACAAATTCAACATAGAAGTACAGAAAAGATTTGAAATATTGTCTGATCTAGAGATCCTATTCCAGGATGTGGATGATCAATGGGAAATGTTAAAGAATTCAATCAATATGGCTGCAGAAACAACTATTCCAAAATTAAAGAAGGTGGGTCGTAAGAAATGGATGACTGAGGAAATTTTACACTTAATGGAAACAAGAAGACTCAACAAAAATAATCCTGCCAAATATGAAGAAATTCACAGACAAGTCAGAATATTATGTAGGAAGGCAAAAGAATCATGGCTTGAGGAAAAGTGCTTAGAAATTGAAAAACAACACAACAGTCAAAATACCAAATTAGTGCACAAAAGGATTCAGGAACTTACTAATAAAAGAACAAGTACATCAACAGGCTGTCTAAGAACTAAAGATGGCAAAATCATAATAGAAAAAGATCAGATTCTACATGTATGGACAGATTATGTGAAAGACCTGTATAATGATAACAGAGAGGAACAGTATGCTGTTAGATTTAATAATGAAGGACCAGCAATTTTAAAGATGGAGGTTCAAAATGTTCTTAAGCATATGAAAGCTGGCAAGGCCCCCGGTGCAGATAACATCACAACAGAAATGATTAAAGCTTTAGAAGAATTTGGACTAGAGCAAGTCACTAGACTGCTGAACACATTATATGATACTGGAGATATACCTTCTGAATTATGTAATTCTGTATTTATTGCAATCCCAAAGAAATCAGGAACCTTAGAATGTGATCAACATAGAACAATTAGTATAATGAGTCACATCACAAAGATTTTGTTACGAATTATCATGCAAAGAGTGAGGAAGAAAATACAACCTGAAATAGGGTAAGAACAATGTGGTTTTGTAGAAGGAAAGGGTACAGTAAATGCTGTGTATATGCTGCGAACAGTTATAGAACGTGCTTTAGAAGTAAACAAGGATATACATCTTTGCTTTATTGACTACACAAAGGCTTTTGATATAGTAAGACATGTCAACATTGTGGATATGCTGGCAGATCTACAAATTGATGGGAAAGACATTAGACTTATAAAAACCATATATTGGAAACAACAAGCTGCCATAAGAATTGATAATGAAGTAGGACAATACCAACCTATTAAGAGAGGTGTTAGGCAGGGATGTGTAATGTCTCCAGATCTTTTTTCCTTATACAGTGAAAATATTTTCAGAAATGTAGAAGACCTAAATGGAATCAGCATTGGAGGACGAAACATAAATAACATTAGATATGCAGATGATACAGTATTGGTTGCAGACAATGCGCAGGACCTGCAACAATTAGTAGACGCTGTAGTTGTACACAGTGAGCAGCTGGGGTTGGAATTAAATTGTAAGAAGACACAGGTTATGGTCGTCACTAGGAAGAACGAAGTACCACAATGTAATATACAAGTAAATGGGAATATTCTTCAACAAGTGAATCGGTTCAATTATCTCGGAACAGTCATAACATCTGATGGCAGATGCCTTGAAGAGATTAGAACAAGAATCGCCATTGCGAAGGTAGCCTTTAGCAAGATGAAAAACATTCTGACCAATAAAATGATGTCAATCGAAACGAGAAAAAGAGTGTTGAGGGGATACATAGAGCCTGTTCTTTTGTATGGATGTGAAACTTGGACAATGTGCAGTCAAGCTGAAAAACATCTGATGGCTGCAGAAATGTGGTTTCTGAGGAAAATGCAAAGAATACCATGGACAGATAGAAAAACCAATGACCAAGTACTACAAGAGACAAATGAAAATCGTAGATTGATTAGAGAAATTAGACGTAGACAGTCAAAATTTTTTGGACATGTTATGAGAAGAAATGGACAGGAGAACTTGGTGACAACTGGCAAGATCGAAGGGAACAGACCAAGAGGAAGACCGAGAGGAAAATACCTGGACGGCATGGCCACATGGCATGGACGAGACAGGAACACTGAGCTGATCCACAACTCTGGTGATCTAGTGAAATGGCGAATCATGACCGCCCACGCTTTCCGGCATGGCACATAATTGATTGATTGATTGATTGTATATCATGTTTATTCTATTGTATCTCATGATTGTGTCTTCTATTGTATATCATGTTTATTCTATTGTATCTCATGTTTGTGTCTTCTATTGTATATCATGTTTATTCTATTGTATCTCATGTTTATTCTATTGTATCTCATGTTTATTCTATTGTATCTCATGTTTGTGTCTTCTATTGTATCTCATGTTTGTGTCTTCTATTGTATCTCATGTTTGTGTCTTCTATTGTATCTCATGTTTTTGTCTTCTATTGTATCTCATGTTTATTCTATTGTATCTCATGTTTATTCTATTGTATCTCATGTTTATTCTATTGTATCTCATGTTTATTCTATTGTATCTCATGTTTATTCTATTGTATCTCATGTTTATTCTATTGTTTATTCTACCTTCCACATCCGTGAGGGTTTCTCATGCATCAGTCGCAACGTCATCTATGCGATTACCTGCACACGTTGCGACATGAGATATGTCGGTGAGACAGGATTACGTCTTGGGGACAGATTTCGACAACATCTTTCTGACATCACCAGCGGCGCCCAGAAACCAGTATCCATACATTTCAACAGTCCTGACCACCATGGCGTAGCCGACATACAGGTCACGGCCATCAAATCATGCGCATCCCACGAACGGGATCGGAAGACATTGGAACACCGTCTCATCTTCCAGTTGGGCACACTCTCCCCTCACGGCCTTAATGTCCAACACAGCTTCATTTAACTTCCCACCCCACCGTCCAACCCCGAGCTTACAGTCCACCATCTGGGTACGTGCAGATCCTTTATATGACATCACAGTCAACTCTCTTGGCGGATTTACGTTCGGTGTTTTGCCATCATTTTCTGAACGACCGCCACTCATGCCTCTCTGTGTGTACTAACACTATATAGGTTTCCACAGCGGTGTTTCGAGCGCTTAACGATAATTGCTAATTGTCATCTGCGTCCGTAACATCTTTGCCGGTCTCTAATTTCACTTTTCCGCACACATGGGCGCGTCTCCACCCCACTCCCTTCCCGCTTGACCTTTGACCCGTGTACCATACATCCGGTCTATTGATCCACTGGCGCCCTACGTGTGTCAGACCTTCCAAGCTAGGACACGGTATTCAGATGAGTACATTCAATTTTAATTAGTTTAATAGTTTAATATTGTCATAGTGTGTTTCATGTAGTTTTGTGTTGGTTTGTATTTGTTTGTCCTGTGCTGACGAAGGCTTTGGCCGCAACGTCCAATTTGTCTCTTGTAGTCGTGTTTCAGTAAAGCTCACAATCTACTTCTCGTTTATTTGGGTGATTCATTCATTGCCTTTTTAAGCTTTACTGCAGTTCACCTCATTCATGTTTATTCTATTGTATCTCATGTTTATTCTATTGTATCTCATGTTTATTCTATTGTATATCATGTTTATTCTATTGTATATCATGTTTATTCTATTGTATCTCATGTTTATTCTATTGTATCTCATGTTTATTCTATTGTATCTCATGTTTATTCTATTGTATCTCATGTTTATTCTATTGTATCTCATGTTTATTCTATTGTATATCATGTTTATTCTATTGTATCTCATGTTTATTCTATTGTATCTCATGTTTATTCTATTGTATCTCATGTTTTTGTCTTCTATTGTATCTCATGTTTATTCTATTGTATCTCATGTTTATTCTATTGTATCTCATGTTTATTCTATTGTATCTCATGTTTATTCTATTGTATCTCATGTTTATTCTATTGTATCTCATGTTTTTTCTATTGTATCTCATGTTTATTCTATTGTATCTCATGTTTATTCGATTGTATCTCATGTTTATGTCTTCTATTGTATATCATGTTTATTCTATTGTATATCATGTTTATTCTATTGTATCTCATGTTTATTCTATTGTATCTCATGTTTATTCTATTGTATCTCATGTTTATTCTATTGTATCTCATGTTTATTCTATTGTATCTCATGTTTATTCTATTGTATCTCATGTTTATTCTATTGTATCTCATGTTTGTGTCTTCTATTGTATATCATGTTTATTCTATTGTATCCCATGTTTATTTATTCTATTGTATCTCATGTTTATGTCTTCTATTGTATATCATGTTTATTCTATTGTATATCATGTTTATTCTATTGTATCACATGTGTATTCTATTGTATCTCATGTTTATTCTATTGTAACTCATGTTTATTCTATTGTATCTCATGTTTATTCTATTGTATCTTATGTTTATTCTATTGTATTTCATGTTTATGTCTTCTATTGTATTTCATGTTTGTGTCTTCTATTGTATATCATGTTTATTCTATTGTATATCATGTTTATTCTATTGTATCTCATGTTTATTCTATTGTATTTTATGTTTATTCTATTGTATCTCATGTTTATGTCTTCTATTTTATTTCATGTTTGTGTCTTCTATTGTATATCATGTTTATTCTATTGTATCTCATGTTTATTCTATTGTATCTCATGTTTATTCTATTGTATCTCATGTTTGTGTCTTCCATTCTATATCATGTTTATTCTATTCTATCTCATGTTTATTCTATTGTATCTCACGTTTCTTCTATTGTATCTCATGTTTGTGTCTCCTATTGTATCTCATGTTTGCGTCTTCTATTGTATCTCATGTTTGTGTCTGTGACAATACGGCAATTTATTTGTGCCTTGTCGAGCGATCTTCCACTTTGTTCGGCGTCATCCGGGACTTTCCCGTCTATAAATAGATCGGGGATAGCCCAGTAGGAATTTTCCATCTGGAAGGTTCGAGAACCACCTGATTTGGAGGTCCAAGGTGGCTCAGTACAACACTAACTTCCCGTGCTGTTAGAACCTAGAATTCCACTGTGGAAAAGAGTTTCACGTGGAATTGCCACACTTCGTGCAGCACTTCTTTCTCGAGTGCATTCGTCCGCACGAGGGAGAAATGTGGCTGGCACAGCTCATTCACTCTTCATCTCTTGTGTGAGAAGGTACTGCTTTTTGGGTAGCAGTGAACCCACTTCTTCACCCACAACCAAGTTACAGCGGACTGTCAATTCACGACCTGCTGGCGTAAGATAGTCATTGAAGCTGACTGGAAACAATCAACCGGTTCAGGTATGCATTGTAGTAATTAATTTAACGTTGTAAAGTGAGCAGAAAGTGTGATCGTTCATAGCTAATTAAATATGCGGGCGTCTAGCATAGCAATGACGTGATCGATCGATAACCTAGTGAGAACGAGGGTAGTGCACAGCGGTGTGTATACTGGTGTTTACAAGCCGTCGTGAACAGCTGTTTTGTCAACTGCTTAGCGCTAGAAGTCCATTAAAATTGGCAACTTGTGTTACAATGTTGGTGATTGTTATAGTTCGTAGTTGTATATACTATGTTTGCTGTACTGTAGTAGGGAACAGTAAACTATGTTATAGTATGAACTTACTTGATGCCAATCAGTAATTACGTTAGCTGAGCGCTGAAAGTAAACAAGGTAAGTTGGTAGCTGAAGAGTGAGCTAGTGAAGTACTCATGTGATAGGGAAATAGAGCACGTACGTGATTAACTCTAGGAAGTGAGGTAGCTATTTTGTGTGTGAACTAAATAGTGAATACATTCGAGGAACTGGGAATTCATACGAAGGTAAGTTCTTCAGTGGTGCTAGAGAGATATACGATGTTGTTAATACGTATATACTAGGTCATGTTGAGTACTACTTCTATGAATAATGTACCGACCGCCGAATTGGTTCGACGCGAGATAACATGGCATTACCGTCGCGATGTACAGGCGTTCTTCATGCTATTCTTTCATGTCCCGTTCTATCCATACTTGCGTGGGTACGTCAGTGCTGATGTGTGGAAAGTATGGAGGAACAAATGGAGGACGAATGAGATTCGGGGACGAATGGAATATGAGGGCTGCGTGTGAGTTATTCTTGTAGGAGACTGGTATAACCAGTCCAGTGAAGTTCGGCCACGGCCAGGCTAATCCCCTTGGAAAGGCAGAACTGGGAAGAACCTTGAACATGCGGGGAGCATGTTTTCGCTGGAAAGACTTCTTGACTCTAGGGAAGAGTCTAACAAGAAGAGTTTCGCTATGGAGTGGGCAGGAGGTCCCACTAGCGAAATGGAAAATGTAGATATGTTATATGGTCTGGTATTGTTACTATATCCCAAGTGATGGTGCCTTGATCATTGTTGGTTTATGATTAGATGTATATTGAAAAAGGGGGGGGGGGGGTCCAGGGACACCTTACCTTGATGTTTAGTTCCAGTTAACTCTTGAACAACTACAGAATAACTTTAGCGATAACCGTTATGTGAATAGGGATAGGGGAAACGTTAGATCAGACTCGCCATTCTTGATTCTCAATCTGTTTGACGGGCGGTTCTCTGAAAGGCCAGCTGACATTGGACTGAGCTTGATACATTAATACTATCACCTTAGAGATGTTGCTCTACTTAGTTGTATAACTAGGTAGCTAGACTGAAGGTTGATTTTTCAGGATCTTTGATGCACATGAGCCAATGTTTAGGCCGAATACTTTCACCGATCGCTCTTACTTTCAGGTGTTGCCTGTTAGAACCAGCCTATTACTAAATTGTCGGAAACCACTACGTGATCCATGGCGAAGGGTCACAATACCTACTTTACCACGCCTGACTTTGCTACATTATGCAAGAGTGAGAATCACTATGCATGACTCATACTCACCACGTGATTCTAGAACCCTGAAACAGCACTAGTGGAACTAGATGGTTTGTTTTTCCATATTAGAACTGATTAAGACTATTTCAGAATATAGTTCATCTACCAGAGCAATCTTGCCGGTGTATAATGAAGGTTGATTTACTACGGAGCTATGATGGCAGGCTCACTCCAGAGAGACTTACCAAGGTGGGGTAGGCGCAGCTCTGGGAGCTCAAGTCCAAATCAATGTGTTTCCGCCTAAACGTGGGACAGACCAGGCAAAGATTGGCCCAAACCAAAGGGGCTGTAACTACGTTGGCACGAGTGTTCGGTCATGACTAGACCCACACCAGCTTGCGTATTTTCTTACTCGAACTCGAGGTGGTAGACAGGTAAACTCATCCTGACCTTTACGAACTTTGTATGCTGAATATGAAATAGGTCTTACTTAATCATTCGAACAACCGAGTCATAGAATTAGAGACCATGTGTTTTGTTACCAAGCTCAACCATGTTTCAAGATGTGTGTAGGACTCTGAGGGAGTCTGAACATGCGACTGTGTAGTGAATAGTGAACTCAGTTACCGGAACATTGGTGTTTTCCTAGTGACTGTGTTGACTTGTTGCAGTGCTGATTCATTACCCAATCAAGGTTATATAATTCTACTATGGAACCATTAGGTTGGTCATGTGTTACGTCTAGAGAAATCTAGAGATCAACTGGGGTCGCCTCAAGGAAGAGGGTCTCCATATGTCGTGGAATACTGAGAGTTAATGATTCCCAGATAGACGACCTTATAAACCGACTAACCAGGTAGGAGAAGGGTTAACAAACAAAACTGTAAGGATAACCAACCACGGTGTGACCGGAGTCAGTGACCCCAATGTTAACGGATTGAACGGTTAACGTAGAAATAACAGCGGCACAGGTCGAAGAGAGTGAAGGATGACGAGGTTAAGTCACTGGTCACAAACATAACGAAATGTCGGGTTGAGTGACCAGGCGCATGTGTTTATAGGTCAAGATACGGAAGTGCCCGCAGACAGCACAGGTAAACTGTCGCGGGGACAAATAGGTTTGCGACAAAGGCAGACAGCTCTATTGGACAGTATCGCGGTCAGGTGATAAAGACAGGATTGAAAACCCCAGATAGTGTCAGGTGTGTGTGGAGAGGGAGTCAGCGCTGATTACGCGGATGGTGAACTACCGGGAACAGAGTTAAAAGAGCCGCCAGAGTTGGGGCTGATAATGAGGTGTGGAGATTGGTTACTGAGGAAAATTTCCACAGCATATTGCGGTCTAGATGACTCAGAGTGAAGGAACAAAACAATGAGGGTTTTATAAATAACGGAAAAGTTTCAGATCAGTAATTTTCCACTAACGGTGATAATGAGGTATTGACTTGAGGTGTCAAGCCAGGTCAAGGACTATGCGGCAAAAATGACCTATAAAGAGTGGCCACTTCTTTGTGGAAGTTTAGTGTGATTCTGGATTTCCATGAGACAAGGGAGTATGAAAAGGGTGGTGCTGCGTTCGGAGGAACGTTTGTGTATTTATTGTGCATTAGTACTCCCAATTCAGACAAGGATAATTATAAGGTAAATCACAGTGAAGTAATCTTCTAGCATAGGGGAATAGATGATGCTTTGCGTGTACAAGTAAATACTAGTAGGAATAGTATAGACGTTAGGTGAATCTTCTATCTTATGTCAGAGTGGGTTTTTTCGGAAGCCTTTTCATTTCGGCTGGAGAAAAAGACACTCACATAGGAAAGAATATTAAGCAGACACAGCTCTCATTATTAAATCTTTATTACACAGGTTCCAATACCAGTGCGGGACATATCAACGAAGATATAACACAGATAGCTGTGGTAAAGATCAATCAGTGTTGATAACCCCAAAGAAAGCACTTTCAAATAATAACGCACGACACTTGTGCATAAGAAAGGAGAGAAAAGAAGTGTCATCGTAAAAAGTAAGGATGACAGAGAACGGAAAATAGAGACCCTGTAACATAATAGAAAGACTCAAATGACTCAGTATCGAAGAGTTGCAAGGCGCATACCAAGTGTCTATACAAATTAAGGACTATCCAGTGTAGAACTTTTACAGGACAAAATAGGAAATACTAGAAAATCGATGTTGTTTCCAGGATGGAATTAGGAACGTTATAAAGAGCAAAGAACATTCAGTCTAAGCGGACAATATATAGTGATCGGTTTAAGTACAGTGATACAGTGGTGAACAATGTTCCTTACAAAAAACGGATATATCTACAGACTCAAGCAGACGGAGCATTCAGGGTGAGATCGTTCCTTTGTATCTATGTACTGTCCTGTACTTTAGCCGAGAGAAGAGACGAGAGAAGACACGGAGACTATCTATCAACATCTTATCTGGCATCCACACTAGAAGAACATACCAACTACATAGACACGATCCATACCTACACCATACATACCTTTAATTAATAAATCTTTTATTAATTGTGGAAAGTAATGTTGTCGGTGTATGTGAGAGAGAGAGAGAGAGAGAGAGAGAGAGGGGGGGATAAGTGAGAGTGAGATATTGTGAAGAGTAGACAGAACGGAGGAGTGTAGACATATGTCAGGCAATATAATAGAAGTAGAAGGGATATATAGGGTGTGCTTGTGGAGTCCACTTTCCTCCAAGGACAACGAGCTACATTAATTGGGGGAGCAGCGGGGTACAACATAATACCTCCATGAACTGGAGTGCAAGTTGGACCCCTACCCAGCGAGGTACTTCAAATACATATTGCTGACTTTTACTGGAAGGACGTCCACTAGGTATATGGTGCTATTACCTTTATGTTGGGGACCTTACAGGGTGAAAGATCCAGACAGGGTGAATGTGGATAGGTGATAAGACACATTACCTATCTAAGTCACACAGTTACACGTCTACATAAGTCTAGATCCTATATCTCCTCTTGTGGATGAGAGAGTGGTTGTGATGTACTGTGTGGTATAGTAGATAAATACTTAATTATTAGATAGACATAAGGAAATTGATATATATATATATAGATATATTTAACTTATATTAGGAGTAATTCTTTACTGTCGAGTCGTGTCCTTATTCTACCTGCTGACTTACTTTCTGTAACGATGGCCACTCCTAAATTAACTACAGCAGAACTTAGGGCCAAAGGAGAAGAAATAGGTTTGGCGGGTTCGGCCCTAAAGGACTATGTTCAGGAGGTGGAGAGGGAGCTTCGTCAAGCAGAAAGGGAGGATAGAAAAGCTGAGTTAGAATTGAAGAAATTTGAAGCTGAGCAGGCGGCCAAGAAATTTGAAGCTGAGCAAGCGGCCAAGAAATTTGAAGCTGAGCAAGTGGCCAAGAAATTTGAAGCTGAGCAAGCGGCTAAGAAATGGGAGGCAGAGCAAGAAGCTCAGAAAAGGGAGCACGAGTACCGGATGCGGGAACTTGAGCTCAAGATGCAATCTAGTGGAGAAACGGAGGGAGCAGTGGGAGGTTCCTCTCTCCCTGGCTCAACACCAGTAGGGGGACATAGCTACCATGCTATGAAGTTCCCTCTAGCGATCTACGAAGAGGGCAAAGAGAAAATTGATCAATATCTTCAACGCTTTCAGACAATGGCAATCGCTATGGGACTGGATAGGAGTAAATGGGCTCTTAAGATATCCCAGGGACTCAGGGGTTCGGGTTTCGAAGTGTACACACGCCTACCACCTGGTCAGGAAAACAACTACGACGAGCTAAAAGCCGCGTTAATGAAACATTACGAAAGCACAGCACAAACATATAGGAAGAAGTTTAGATCGTCCAGACGAGAGCCGGGAGAGCTATTCGCTGCCTATAGTTTAAGGCTGAAAGCCTACCTCCAAAAATGGATAGATTTGGCTGAATTCAAGAGGGACTATGAGAGTCTGGAAGAGATGATGGTAGTCGACCAGATGCGAAAGCAAATGTCGACACCTCTCAGAACCTTCTTGGGAGAACAAGGGGCGGAACAGATTGAGGCTGTGACTAAGCTGGCGGAAAGGTTCGTGGAAGTACATGGTGAAGCTGCGGAACTAAGTACGCCCACAAAAGGTTAGGAAAAACAAGACCGAAAGAAATCGAAGAACGGAAAAGAAACCAAAGTGGAACCTTATAAAAAGACGTCAACGGAGAGTTCCGAGAAGGTGAAGGAAGGAACCAAGAACACCTTGAATTCTCCCGCAAAACGACCGTGGTCGGAGAAGTGGTGCTCGTTTTGCAAGTCGCCTTCTCACAATACCAAAGACTGCAGATCGAAACCGAAAAACCCTTACTTCACGGCATGCCAAGTGAATCATAAGAAAGTGATCACAGACAAGGCTGAGGTCGGCGAAGAAGCTCGGACAAAAGAGAGCACCCGGAAAGCATGGAAGAGAACATGGTGCACACACTGCAGGTCGAAAACCCATACGACTGCAGAATGCCGAGGCAAGGCAAATGACGGCCCCTTCGACACACGCCTCGAGGAACCCATCGAGGATTCCCAGGGAAAAGTCGAGGAGGAGGAAGACATTCCGGACCAAGGGAGACCCTCGGTGGTGGAATTGATTGAGGTGAATGGACAACCAGTCACATGTTTATATGATACTGGACTGGATGGGGAAGCGGTGATTTCTGCGGATCTAGTATCCTCAGAACAACTCACAGGGGCGACCGTGGAGATACAGCCTGCGACTAAGAGTGCTGTGGTCATGAGGTTACCCATTGCTCAAGTTGAGATTCGGTCAAGATACGTCACCGGCACAATCAAGGCCGCTGTATTGACTGATCCCATATTTCCAGTCATCCTAGGTTGCCGGTATGTCTTTTTGGGAATGCCAAAGGAACCAATTCACATGGGAGCTATGCAGACCCGCTCTCAGAAGGAAACGGATCAGGCAGAGATAAGGATCTCAAACCCAATGCCAGTGGAGTTACGAACTGCCCAGAGTGAGGATGATAATTTACGTCCTTGCTATAAGAAGTTGCAGAAGAGTGATGTTCCACCCAAACGTGGACAGTACTACATGAAGAATCGGCTACTCTACCGGAGAGCAGGAAGGGGAGACAACTTACACGGTCAATTGGTAGTCCCGAAGGCCTACCGTTCCCAAATTCTTCAGATGGGGCATAACATTTCGTTCAGCGGACACATGGGTATCGCCGCCACCATGCATCGGATTTCCTGTCATTATTATTGGCCAGGACTGACGGGAGATGTGAGTCGGTATGTAAAGTCATGCCCAGAGTGCCAGCGGGTGGCACCGAAACACTGGACAGCGCCGGTGGTGTTAGGTGAAATGCCCATTATGAACTCTCCTTTCGAGAGGGTAGCTATCGACATCGTGGGTCCTCTTCTTAGGACCAAGAAGAGGAACATGTATATCCTCACCATGGTGGATTGCTGTTCAATGTGGAGTGAAGCCATACCATTGTCAACCATTGACTCGAAAAGAGTGGCTGATGCATTGATGGAGGCTTTTACCAGATTAGGCTTCCTTAATCAGATTCTGACGGATAATGGGTCACAGTTTTGTGGGAAACTCATGGAGGAGGTATTTGGGTGTTCCACTCCAACCATATACATACCAATCCTTACCACCCTCAAGCTAATGGACAAGTAGAGCGTTTCAACGGCACGTTGATGACAATGCTCAGGAAATTGGCCCAGGAAAAACCTGATAGGTGGGATGAATACATCCCGGCAGCCCTTTTTGCTTATAGGGAAGTGCCACATGGCTCAACAGGAGTACCGCAAGCAACTCTGCTGTTTGACCGACCAATCAAGGGACCATTGGAAGCTTTATTGAGGAGTTTGACGGAGGAAGAAACTTCAGAAGAGGTGATCTCCTCGTACAAATACGTGGAGGAACTGAAGGAAAAACTTCACACGGGCTGGGCTCTGGCGACTCGAAACTTGAGAAAGGCCAGAAAGAGACATGCGGAGTACTATAACCGTAGGTCTAGAGACAGAGCTCTTGCGGTGGGAGACAAAGTCTTGTTGTTACTCCCAACGGTAAACAACAAACTGGAGATAGGATGGCAAGGACCATTTCCCGTGGAAAGGATGGTATCCAGAACCAACTATCAAATACGGATCCGGGGAAAGTCGAAGATTTTTCATATTAATCTCTTGAGAAAATATGAAGAAAGAACCGGGGAAGGAGCAGCCCATCTCATGGCAATGGCGGTAGCAGTGGAGACTGAAACCGGACCAGGTGAGGGGAGGGAGTATCCTCTAATAAACCAGGAAACTTATCGGGAAGTACAGGTGAACCCTGATCTGACTCTCCAAGAGAGGGAAGAGATTGCCCAGGTTCTCAAATCCCATAAGCAGATCCTGACGGATAAACCAGGACGGACGGAGCTGGTCGAGTTCGAGATGACCTTAACCACGCAGGATCCGGTCCGCCAAAAAATCTACCCAGTGTCCTTTGCTAAAGAGAAGGCGTTGGAGGAGGAGATACAGAAACTGTTGGAGGATGAGGTGATTGCACCATCCACATCCCCATATAATGCTGGAGTGGTGTTGTTACGCAAACCGAGTGGAGAACACCGATTGTGTATTGACTATAGACTTTTGAATAGTCATACCCAGTTCCAAGTGGAACCGTTGCCGAATCCAACCCAGTTGTTCGCCATACTCCATAAGGCCAAGTACTTCTCTAAAGTAGATCTGAGTAGGGGTTATTATCAGATCCCGGTCAAACCAGAAGTTCGACCTCTGCTGGCTTTCAGTACACCTAATGGACACTATGAGCTCAATGTCATGCCTTTTGGACTCAGTAATGCGCCTAGTGTGTTTACTCGCATGATGAGAGCGTTGTTGGATCCTCTACGTGACCCGACCATTATCTCATTCATGGATGATATACTGATTGCCAGTGACAGATTAGATGACCATTTGGGATCCTTAGAGAGAGTTTTCGATAGGCTCCGGGAAGCAGGGCTTACAGCGCGACCAACCAAGTGCATGATTGGTTACCAAACTCTTGAATTTCTAGGTCATACCATCACTCCCGGGAAAATTGTCCCGGAGGAGAAAAACCTGGAAAATGTCAGGCGAGCTACGAGGCCTAAAACAAAGAAAGATATAAGATCTTTCCTATCATTGTGTGGATTTTATCAAAAGTTCATTCCTCATTTTACCGAACTGGGAAATCCATTACCAGAAACCTTAAAAAAGGGACTTCCAGATACAGTTATATGGACGCCAGAATGTGAGGAGGCCTACAGTTAATTAAAGGAGGCGTTGGTGAACAAGCCAGTTCTACAACTCCCAGACCTCACAAAGCCATTTGTGCTAAGAACAGATGCAAGTGGCATCGGAATTGGAGCAGCCTTATTACAAGAAGGAATAGACGATGCTTCAGTTTTGAAACCTGTAGCTTATGCCAGTAAGAAACTTCTACCGGCAGAGAAAAATTATTCTACTGTTGAAAGAGAGTGCTTGTCACTCGTATGGGCAGTACAAAAATTTCAACCATAGTTGTACGGAGTACAGTTTACGGTCCAGTCAGATCATCAACCCTTGATGTTCCTAGCTACGTCGCAGAAACTCAATGCCAGGTTGATGAGATGGTCATTGTTGCTGCAACCATACCACTTCACAGTGGAATATATCCCTGGAAAGGAGAATGTAGGAGCGGATTTCCTATCCAGACAACCAGCTCCGGAGGAAGAAGACTAGGGTTGTGGATCAGGGGAATCAAATCTACAGTGAGAAAGATTCGACGCGGTCTAATCTCTTAAGAGGGGGCCTATGTCGTGGAATACTGAGAGTTAATGATTCCCAGATAGACGACCTTATAAACCGACTAACCAGGTAGGAGAAGGGTTAACAAACAAAACTGTAAGGATAACCAACCACGGTGTGACCGGAGTCAATGACCCCAATGTTAACGGATTGAACGGTTAACGTATAAATAACAGCGGCACATGTCGACGAGAGTGTAGGATGACGAGGTTAAGTCACTGGTCACAAACATAACGAAATGTCGGGTTGAGTGACCAGGCGCATGTGTTTATAGGTCAAGATACGGAAGTGCCCGCAGACAGCACAGGTAAACTGTCGCTGGGACAAATAGGTTTGCGACAAAGGCAGACAGCTCTATTGGACAGTATCGCGGTCAGGTGATAAAGACAGGATTGAAAAACCCAGATAGTGTCAGGTGTGTGTGGAGAGGGAGTCAGCGCTGATTACGCGGATGGTGAACTACCGGGAACAGAGTTAACAGAGCCGCCAGAGTTGGGGCTGATAAGGAGGTGTGGAGATTGGTTACTGAGGAAAATTTCCACAGCATATTGCGGTCTAGATGACTCAGAGTGAAGGAACAAAACAATGAGGGTTTTATAAATAACGGAAAAGTTTCAGATCAGTAATTTTCCACTAACGGTGATAATGAGGTATTGACTTGAGATGTAAAGCCAGGTCAAGGACTATGCGGCAAAAATGACCTATAAAGAGTGGCCACTTCTTTGTGGAAGTTTAGTGTGATTCTGGATTTCCATGAGACAAGGGAGTATGAAAAGGGTGGTGCTGCGTTCGGAGGAACGTTTGTGTATCTATTGTGCATTAGTACTCCCAATTCAGACAAGGATAATTATAAGGTAAATCACAGTGAAGTAATCTTCTAGCATAGGGGAATAGATGATGCTTTGCGTGTACAAGTAAATACTAGTAGGAATAGTATTGTTGTTGTTTGTCCATCAAGAATGATGATGACCATTCATTTCATCCATTGGGGTTGAAGGTGTGGAGCCGTGGGTTCTAAGATGGCTGATAAGGCCTATTTTGGCTCGAAATGTTCTTTGACAATGTGGACAAAGAATGCTTGCCGTCTCTGGAGGAGGAATTCTTGCAGTGGTTTTTCTGTCCTGCCTTTTCTTCACAGCTCTTGCAGTCCTGGTTGCCTCACATATGACTGCACCTTTGCGCAATGATGCACGCCACGAATTTCGGTCTCTGGCTGCAGCCTCCCAGGTGTCATGATGAATTCCAAAAGCATTCAGTGAAATTTTCAGAGTGTCTTTAAAACGTTTCCTCTGGCCACCTTGGGAGCGTTTACCACAACGCAGTTCGCTGTAAAAAATTCGTTTAGGGAGCCTGTGATCTGGCATGCGAGTCAAGTGACCAGCCCAGCGAATCTGATTCTTCATCAGTAGAGTGTGAATACTGGGCATGGATGCTCTTTCTAGGACTTCAGTGTCTGGAATCTTGTCTTGCTATTTAATCTTCAGTAGCTTCCTTAGGCAGACTGTGTGGAAGTGGTTTAATTTCCTAGCGTGTCGCTGATAAACAGTCCAGGTTTCACAAGCATATAGCAGTGTGGAGAATACAACTGCTTTGTAGACTTTTAGCTTTGTTTGCAGGCTTATTCCAGTTCTGTCCCATACATTCTTGTACAGTCTGCCAAAGGCTGCACTGGCCTTGGAGATTCTTGCATTCACTTCGTCATCGATTGTGGCAGCTTGTGACAGGGTGCTGCCAAGATAGGTAAATTTGTCCACAACACTTAGTCTATGATCATTCACTTTGATATTCGGCACAGTGTGATTATTCCCTGGAGCTGGCTGGTACATAACTACAGTCTTCTCCAAGTTGATATTGAGCCCAAAGTTGGCACAGGCATGTGAGAAAGCTGAAACATTATGTTGCATGTCCGCCTCTGAGTTGGCGTATAGAGCGCAATCATCAGCAAACAGGAGCTCTCTGACGGCGCCGCTGTTAATTTTGGTTTTAGCTTTCAGCCTTCTGAGATTGAATAACTTTCCATCCATACGGTAGTTGATGTCTATTCCAATGTCGTCGTTCTCGAAGGCATTCATCAACATGGCTGAAAACATGAGGCTGAACAGTGTTGGTGCCAGGACACATCCTTGCTTCACTCCATTGGTGACAGGAAAGGGTTCAGACAGCTCACCATTTTCCTGTACTCTTGCCTGCATGCCGTCATGAAATAGCCGCACTACTTGGACAAACTTTCGTGGACAGCCATATTTTGCCATAATCTTCCACTGTCCTTCTCTGCTGACTGTATCAAAAGCCTTGGTAAGGTCAATGAAAGTGGAGAACATTTCGCAGTTCTGTTCCTGACATTTCTCTTGCAGCTGCCTTGCAGCGAAAATCATGTCAACAGTTCCACGTTCTTTTCTGAAGCCACATTGACTCTCAGGAAGAAGACCTTGATCGAGATGGGCTGTGAGGCGATTGAGGAGAATTCTGGCGAGTATCTTCCCTGCAATTGAAAGCAAGGAGATGCCTCGGTGGTTGTCACAGGATTGGCGGTTTCCTTTACGTTTGTAAAGGTGGACTATTGACGCGTCCTTAAAATCTTGTGGCATGGTCTCGTTCATCCATATGTTTGTGAAGACTTGGTGAAGCTGCTCTGTTAGGACCGGCCCACCTGCCTTGTATATCTCTGCTGGGATGGAGTCAGGACCAGTTGCCTTGCCGCTGGAGAGTTGCTGGATGGCTTTGTTTATTTCCACTATAGTTGGCAGGTCATCAAGAGTCTCATTGGTGGGAACTTGAGGAAGGCAATTGATGGTTTCATCATCGAAGAAGGAAGTTGCATTTAAGATTTTGCTGAAATGCTCTGCCCAGCGTTGGAGGATTTCTTTCTTATCGGTGACCAAAGTTCCCCCGTCTGCACTGAGGAGGGGACCTATGCCTGGTGATGAAGGACCATAGACCGCTTTCAGTGAGTCGTAGAAGTTTTTCATATGTGACGTTTGATGAAGAATGACTTGCGCGATGACTTGGATTAAAGTGAGGAAGAGTTGCGCAATTCGTCGACCTCACTCTCTGTCAAAGACTCGACCGCATCCCCTCCGCCAGGAAGAGCAGTCAATCTTGAAGAGGCCAGGAGGTGATACGGTGCCCGAGGTAAGGGCAGGGGAGATGAGGTAATGGGAGATGGTTATCAATTCCCTCATGAGACACGCAGGCGTTGTTCAGGGAGTTAGCACTCTAATCACGATAGCATCACGCCTTGTGGTAGCCACGGAGAAGTTGAGTATCCACTCAACATACCACGTCTGCGATCAGCATGCCATGTGAGGCAACACGCACCAAGGTCAAGGTCGACCCGCGTGGTGTGTGACGAGGGGATGAAAGATTGTCAGACGGGAGGACAGGACTTGTAGTGTGCACTTCGTTAGAGTAGCGATGGGGTTTCTTGTGTTTATTTGTGTAGAGGGTTAGCATAGGGGTTAGCAGCTCGTGATAGATAATACTGTGGCTTTATGTTGTGTGTTTCAATAGCGACTGTTCACTGATTGTAGCGAGCCAACGGCAATAAAATGTACCATTTATTTTCCTCGCACACGACTTGCAAGTTGTCTTGTATGGTGTGCCAGAAGTACCCGATGATGCCTGTCAGTTGAGTTGTTGACAGGCAAGGGTAATTGTGGTGTCAAGAAGTGAAGCTTGAACGAAAAGTTCAAGCTAATCCACTCATCCACTAGGCTCCAGACTAGGGTTTAATTTTTGTAGTAACGGTAATTTGTGCAGACAAGAGCAATTTGCAGGCTAGAAGTGTGCCTATCGTGACAAAATAGTGTTTAATTGTGTTTATAAAATGTTTATTTACTGAAATCATGTATTCTTCAAAGCTGTAAGTATTAATATTCTTATTTTCTTATATTTATTTATGTATTTACCAATTTATTCTTGAATAAGCACCAAAAATGATTCAGGGCGGAGCAATACACTGTCAGCCGACAATATCGATTTTTGAGAACTAAAAATAGCGCTGCGGCTGTGACGTAGATTGATTGACAAACAGTTGCTCGGCGTCATTAGCATAAAGCAGTCGGGTGTTTACAAGATCGCTTAGCGGCGGCTCGCCTGAATCTGTGCTTTATATTATTTATTATTTGTTTATTGGAATTACTAAATGAATATATTTATTTATTTAAACATTATTATGTTATTTATATTTATTTAAAAGCAGTTATTCATATTTTTGGTTCTATTTTCTCTTTGTTAATCGTCACGATGGAACTATTTTCGGCCTAGCATACGAGACTTGGCTGCACAACGCTTACAGAAATTAACTAGGTTAGTAACGAAAGGCAATTACTGTTTAGAACAAAGACAGGACAGTGACATTAAATTTAATTAATACATGTTCTAGTTGTTCGTGAGTCTGTCATTGTCTAAGTCATTGTCCTTAGTTGTCGAGTAAATCATATCGTGCAGTGAGCGTGTTTACTACTGCCCCACATATCAGAGGGCAAACAACAGCTGAGTACATACGCCGATGTGCCAAATATAGTGTCCTACGTACGAAACGTGTCTCCACCCCAAAGTACCAAACAAGGTGACCTGTGTCAACGGAGTTCCGTTCCCTGATTCTCGGGAACATTTAGTTGAGTATACCTATATTTTTGGCATGCATTGTGATTAATAGTGCATCTCTTTTTCAGCTTGTGATACACTATCATATTTTGTGCTCTGATTTTCCAACATTAAAATTTTGTGCAGCATATAAACTGGAAATAAAATTAAGATTCCTTAACAAGGAACAAATATAGAACATCATAGAAACATAGCTAAATAAACAAAGTAGTCCAGATCAACGCTAGCTAAAGTACTAAACAGCATGGCTACGTTATCTGATTTTATAAAAGCAGGTAAAGAGTTACAATATACAGGAAACGACTTAGAAGAATATGCTGATAAGAAATTTAAAGAAGCAAAAGATGCGGAGAGAGACGAACGCGCACGAGAAAGAGAACATGATAAGGAAATTAAGCAACAACAGTTACAACAAGATAAGGAAATTAAGCAACAACAGTTACAACAAGATAAGGAAATTAAACAGAAAGAACTAGAATTAAAACAGAAGACATTAGATCAGGAGAGAGAATTAAAGCAAAAAGAAATAGATGAAATGGCAAGAGTTAAGGAAAAACAAATACAAGTAGAATCAGAGACACAGTTGAAGATGAAAGAGATGGATGTAGACTCACACGCAGAAATCTCTGCCACTAAACTAAGAAGTCAACAAGAGGAAAATAAGTTCAACAAATACAAAAATATTATCAAACCATATTGTAAAGAGGACTCCATATCTGCCTGGACAGAGAATGTAGAGTATCAATTTAAATATCACCATGTTCCTTTAGAGATGTGGGCTCCTATTTATATGAAGAATCTGGGTGGTGAGCCCCTTAAAGTAATAGAATCTATACCAATTGACCTTAGATCTAACTATCAATACATCCATGATAGGATTATGCAGCACTTTTTACTTGATGCCCCTGGTTATCAAGTTCAGTTCTCAAATCTAAAACCTAAACCTAGTGAAACCTTCATTGATTATGTTTCAAATGTACAGAGTGTACTAGACAGGTGGCTTAAAGCAGCTAACATAGGAAAAGACTTTGATAGATTAAAAAACTTAATAGCTATGGATAAGGTAATATCCACCATACCTTCTCCTTTTGCTAAATTTTTGCAACAGTCAGACATTGAGAACATCCAGCAATTTGAGAAAAAAGGCTCAGCATATTTTTCTTCCAACAGAGATATTTTCAAAACGTCAAATGACTCTGAGATAGTTGCCTTTGTGAAAGACCAACCAAAAAACTATCAGAGTAACAGAAAACCTTTTCAGAAGTATGACAAGAAAGACAGGAAAGTATCCAAATGCATGTATTGTCAACTTATGCACGACACTTATTCGATGTGCGACAAATCGCCGAATTATCCGGCGCATCTTGAAAATGTTATCAAGAAGCAGCAAAGCAAAAGATCTGCATACAGGCGTGCAATCAAATGTTTTTTTTGTTCCAGCTTTGGCCATTATTCTAATAAGTGCCTTGGCCGCCAACGTTTGAAAGCCAATAATGCTATTTTGATTGACACCTCGTCAGATAGTGGTAGTGAGAATGAGTGTGAGGTTGAAAATGACTTACCTACTAACCAAGCAGAAGATGTGTGTGGTGCAAACGATATGTTAAGCTTCGACAGCTGTGAACGCTATCACCAATTCCATGCAGACGGAAAGCTATAATGTGGACATACAGTACCATTCTCATCCGAGAGTGTAAATGCAGCATTAGCCTCCAGAGGCAGTTTGGTGTTCCACAATGCAATGGTCAATGATGTACCATGCCAATGTTTGCTGGATAGCGGCAGCACCCTTATTGGTCTTCGGAAAGAACTAGTGAGTCCGGGTGATTACACAGGTGACACTGTCAAATGCCGAACCTTTTCGGGTAACATTGAGATTTACCCTTTGGCAAAAGCCCGTATTAATTCTCCTTTTCTTTCGCTTACCTTTACTTGTGCAATACTTGACAACCCTTGTACTGATTTAATTTTGGGGTGCTTACCTCAATTGAAACAATGTACTAGTGATGAAATAGTTGCATGGGAGAAATTGAATGCAGCTAATGCAACAACAAGAGCAGACAGTGTGAAACATCAAGACAAACGACAAGATGAGAGACTACTGTTGCTGTCTCCAACTGGCACAGATGACACCAGCAGACTGAAATCAATAGAACAGCAGAAAGCTGATTCTAGTAGGTCTCCATACTTAAAATTACTAAAATATAAAGCCAAAGTGACCAAAAATGCTTCATGGGTTTTTAGATGTAATAATGGCATTTTAACAAGATACTATACTACTGGTAACCATGAGATTCAGCAAACGGTGTTACCTGAACAACATCGTCTAACTGTGCTAAAGATTGCACATGAGTCACCGTTTGCTGGTCATCTTGCATATGATAAAACCAGGTCCAGAATTCAGGCTCATTTCTATTGGCCAGGTTTTTGCAATGATATAAAATTATTTTGTCGTTCTTGTAATGTCTGTCAACAATTAGTACGCAAGGGTAAACATCCTACAGCTGAAGTACAACCTTCTACACTGGCTTCTAGGCCCTTTGAGAGTGTGGCGGTAGATATTGTTGGACCCCTGAACCAGGTGTCCAGCAAAGGAAATCGCTTCATATTGACAATGGTCGACCTATGTTCAAGGTGGGTTGAGGCAGTAGCTTTGAAATACATCACCTCCAAAGACGTTGCCAATGTATTTCTACACCTGTTCTCACGATTCGGATTCCCACGGACCATTTTATCCGATCGTGGAACTCAGTTCATATCGGCTGCGACGCAAGCCCTTACAAAAATGTTAGGTATTAAACAACATTTTACGACAGCATACCATCCAGCCAGCAATGGAATAGTTGAGAAAATTAACGGTGACCTAAAGCATATGCTGGCTAAGGTGACAGCAGAAAACCCAGCTGATTGGGATACACTGTTACCAACAGTGCTGTTCGCCTATCGGGAGATTCCCCATTCAAGCACGGGTTTCTCACCGTTTGAATTAGTTTACGGGGCTAACCCACGTGGACCCCTAACCATTTACCATCAGGTAATAACTAATTCGATAGAAATTCCTATCTCTAAAACACCTTATGAAATGGTGACAGAAACACGAGACAAGATCATGAAATCGTGTGTTATAGCTAAGGCAGCTTTGGAGAGGAAGGGTCAAATCTACCGCCAATATGCCAACAAAGGGGCAAGAACAATTGAACTTGAACCAGATCAAGACATACTCTTGCTACTTCCAGACAAAAGAAATTTATTATTAACCTCATGGCAAGGGCCATTCAAGGTGGTACGTAGAATTTCAGATGTTGACTATGAAATATCAATAAACGGACATTTAAAGATATTCCATGTCAACATGTTGAAACCTTACTTTTCAAGACAAGAAACAAAAGGAGTGACAGACGAACAGAGTGCACCAACACCTAGTGATCAGACGACAGACATACATAACGCAACTACACTAGTTAGCGAGACTGGCAGTTCCGACAATGGCAATACACCTAGTGAGTTAACAGAATACGCACTTAGTACCACCACTGTACTGAATCAGGTAGACGACGACGGAATGGAACTACCTGTTCCCATTGTAGACAAAACTGCGACATTGGACAGTATACATATAGATCAGGGACTAACTGACAGTCAACGACGACAATTAGTGGAGTTAATTACTGAATACAAAGACCTATTCTCTGACATCCCAGGTAGGACGGACAGAATCGAACACTCCATTCTTCTTTCGGACTCTAAGCCTATTAAATGCAGGCCGTACTCTATCCCGCTCAGCTATAGGGAAAATCTAAATAAGGAAATTCTTAATTTAGAAGCTAGTGGGATTATCCAAAAGTCTACATCTGAGTACTCTTTTCCAATCGTCCTAGTTAAGAAGAAGGATTCCACAATTCGTCTGTGCGTAGACTATCGAAAACTCAATAACATCACTAAGATCGATGCAGAACCTATTCCTTCCTGCGAAGATCTTATCTTGGATATGTCTACTTCAAAAATCTTTTCAAAACTAGATCTTACTAAGGGATATTGGCAGGTCCCTATGCAGCCTCAATCTATGCATCTTACTGCGTTTTCAACCCCTTTAGGACTATACGAGTGGCGATTTCTTCCTTTCGGACTTCGGAATGCTCCTGCCACTTTCGTACGCTTAACTAGAGATCTATTACATGGAGTGACGAATACTGTGACCTATATAGATGATATGTGTGTCCATACTGAAGACTGGACAATACACTTACTGAAACTGAGACATGTCTTTGATAGGTTGCGACTCTTCGGTCTCACTGTCAAACCGAGCAAAGTTGAATTAGGCCTAAAAGAAATTGAATTTTTGGGTCATGTCATTTCTCAAGGTCAACTGAAGACTGACAATAGGATTATTACAAAAATTATGAATCTGACCATTCCTACCACTAAAAAAACAGGTCAGAAGCCTTTTAGGATTAGTAAATTACTATAGTAAATTTATTCCAAATTTAGCGGAAATTACAAGTGTTTTTTCCAATGTTTTAAAAGCATCTGTAAAATTGGATGTGAAAGATGCATTATTAATTTCTGCATTGTCAAAATTGAAAATTCTTTTTAGTAATGTTCCAATCCTCCGCTTGCCTAACCCTAGGCTCGTTTATTATCTTAGGACAGATGCCAGCAGGATCTCCATCGCTGCAGTACTAGGCCAATTTTACGAGGGCATCTTCCATCCGATTTGCTACGTGAGCCGTAAGATCACACCTGCCGAGTCCAGATATTCCATATCAGAGTTGGAGGCCCTAAGCGTCATCTATGAGGTGAGAAAGCTCCATCGGTTGCTGGCGGGTGTGCACTTCATTATCCAGACCGACAATTCTCCCATCACGGTCATCCAGAGTGGTGTGCATCAAAATGACCGGATATACAGGTGGTCTCTTATTTTGCAAAACTATACATTTAGTATAGAACATATCAAGGGTAAGGACAACATTCTGGCTGAAACCCTTAGTAGACCATCTGGGGTAGAAATACCTGAAATCCCACATATAAACGTAGAGTGATAGGTAGTACATGAATATATTATATTATTCTATGTAAAATAGGTTACATATACATAGACATGATGTGCTTAATCATGTACCAAGAACAATGAACTATCATGTGTCCGTAGACATCAAGTGAAGAACTGTGCTGCAAAACGTAGATATCACCGTGTGAAATAGGACAGCTCATTACCAACTAAGCTCCATTCCGGTGTATCATTTGTGTGAAGCGCTAAAAACAGTGTCAGAACAGTGCTTAATTACAGACACGAAAAGACTGAGCTACGACACCAGCGATCTCTACACGTGCACTACCAATAGAACACTATGATGACTGTGCAAGGTATTTCAGATACCCAGGCAAAGTGTGTAGATATATTATGCCTATACAACCATTGTACATACATGAAGGCAACTACTAACCTGTGGAAACTGAATACCATGTATATAAACTTATTGTGATATGTAATATAATATTTTAAGATAGTGATAAATTAGATGTAAGTTAGGAAATATAATAGTTCTCATTTATTTTAAGTGTAGTTAGTACAGTAATTAACCCATTAGAATTAAATTAGAATATTAATTTAGACGTAAAAATAGTTAATTATAAGCTAAATTAAAGTATTGATAGCATTAGTACCATTTAGATTTTATATTTCACTTAGCTTCATTTTAGTTTAGTTTATTCCATCTTAATAAAACCATACCATATTTAAGATATTACCATTTATTAGTATCATCATTTGACATCATAATAGATTAAAAAGAGTAGATAAGGTAACATACATCATTTACACCATTTAGATTAAGAATATCACTCATATAATTCCTTTGTGCATTTAAAAACATTAGTTAGTAGAGTGTTAGAAAATTACATAATTTGTGTTCACATCATCCAGATAATTAAGGTACATAACTCACGTCACATTAATTACATTTAAATAGTTACATTACATCCCTTAGATTAGACAAAGATAACGAATATTTATAAACATATCATATAATTAACATGACAAAATTTAGTTAACACATTAAATACATATTTATAGAATTAATATTATTATGTTAGGATTTAGAGTTGTAGTTAGTATAGTATAATATAATGGATGATGAGACCAAGGGGATACACCACCAACCCTTTCTCGTCCATGTAAATATATTGTAAATACATGACTCGTGCAGCGATTTTCGCACAGTCATTGGGCTCAACTATCTCAAACTGAGCCAAACCTGTACAGTGTCACTCCAAGGTTTTTAAATAATCAGAAGAATTAGTGTGGAAGGATAATAGATGTGTGACAGAATTAAGGGTGAAAGCAGTGTGACAGAAGTGTGAAAGTGAGAGCGAATGGAAAATAGACAGAAGATAGTGAGATTGGTCAGCGAATTCTTCTGCTGCCTGGCTCGAATTTTAATATTTGTCTGTGTTAGTGTTGGTTTTCGTTAGTGGAAATGTGCTAGTATGAATGTGTGTCTGCAATATAGTTTAGAACTTAGATTACAGTATTTTCAGTTTCATAACAAGGGAATGTAGTCACGAATTAGTGTTATACACCTGTTTGTGGCCGCATTTAACCAAATTATGACACTTAAAAAACTAACATACATACACATAGGAGTTAGAAACATAGATTAGAAGGTAGATTAGTAGATTGATTACATCCAAACACGCAAACAACCAGAAAAACAAACATATAAATTACATACACTTTTTGTAGATCAAAGGGAGATAACTTCGAGTCAGGGGACATAATAGACAGCGAAAAACTAACCTAACAGTGAAATATTACTTTACACGCGGAAGCGAAGTAGGTAAAGCCTGTCGCACACACTCTTGTATAATGGTTGTTAAATATTATATGGGGGACATGAAGCAATTCATGTGTTGACCCTAAGAAAGTCAACTTTGTATGGGTAGTAAGTTAATTTACTATGTGAGGGCAGGTCTTATAAGACAACGGTCCGGTTCAGACATACCTCTAATAAATATAATATAGCATGTGAGAAGAGGGCTCACGCCAACCAGTCAAGTTTGTGGCGATTGCCAGTAACCGAGTAAAGTTTTACTACATTGTGACAATAGTCAGTAGAAGTCTATTAGGATGCCCAAAGCCAGGTTATCTAGAGTCTTTGACAAAAAATTAGAGACACTAATTTTTTAGGAACCTCTTGCGTCACAACCAATGAGTGAAAGTTGATGACGCAACACAGGAGGGGTGGGTGTGTGTCAAAGACTCGACCGCATCCCCTCCGCCAGGAAGAGCAGTCAATCTTGAAGAGGCCAGGAGGTGATACGGTGCCCGAGGTAAGGGCAGGGGAGATGAGGTAATGGGAGATGGTTATCAATTCCCTCATGAGACACGCAGGCGTTGTTCAGGGAGTTAGCACTCTAATCACGATAGCATCACGCCTTGTGGTAGCCACGGAGAAGTTGAGTATCCACTCAACATACCACGTCTGCGATCAGCATGCCATGTGAGGCAACACGCACCAAGGTCAAGGTCGACCCGCGTGGTGTGTGACGAGGAGATGAAAGATTGTCAGACGGGAGGACAGGACTTGTAGTGTGCACTTCGTTAGAGTAGCGATGGGGTTTCTTGTGTTTATTTGTGTAGAGGGTTAGCATAGGGGTTAGCAGCTCGTGATAGATAATACTGTGGCTTTATGTTGTGTGTTTCAATAGCGACTGTTCACTGATTGTAGCGAGCCAACGGCAATAAAATGTACCATTTATTTTCCTCGCACACGACTTGCAAGTTGTCTTGTATGGTGTGCCAGAAGTACCCGATGATGCCTGTCAGTTGAGTTGTTGACACTCTCTCGCCTGAGTCCATCTGAGTCCAGTGGCAAGACAAGTCGAAACGATTGGAGACGAATACAGGTGCAGTGGATGACCAGGGCGCTCTACGTGCCTTGCCGTGCTCATTACGTTCCACAACGCTTTGCAGGTAAACGCCGTCTTGCCCGTTGAATCAGGAATGATTTCTTCCGCGCAGTCTGCCGAATCCTGTCTTCACATGCTGGGTAGGCATACCCTAGTTTAGGAATAGTATAGACGTTAGGTGAATCTTCTATCTTATGTCAGAGTGGGTTTTTTCGGAAGCCTTTTCATTTCGGCTGGAGGAAAAGACACTCATATAGGAAAGAATATTAAGCAGACACAGCTCTCATTATTAAATCTTTATTACACAGGTTCCAATACCAGTGCGGGACATATCAACGAAGATATAACACATATGGCTGTGGTAAAGATCAATCAGTGTTGATAACCCCAAAGAAAGCACTTTCAAATAATAACGCACGACACTTGTGCATAAGAAAGGAGAGAAAAGAAGTGTCATCGTAAAAAGTAAGGATGACAGAGAACGGAAAATAGAGACCCTGTAACATAATAGAAAGACTCAAATGACTCAGTATCGAAGAGTTGCAAGGCGCATACCAAGTGTCTATACAAATTAAGGACTATCCAGTGTAGAACTTTTACAGGACAAAATAGAAAATACTAGAAAATCGATGTTGTTTCCAGGATGGAATTAGGAACGTTATAAAGAGCAAAGAACATTCAGTCTAAGCGGACAATATATAGTGATCGGTTTAAGTACAGTGATACAGTGGTGAACAATGTTCCTTACAAAAAACGGATATATCTACAGACTCAAGCAGACGGAGCATTCAGGGTGAGATCGTTCCTTTGTATCTATGTACTGTCCTGTACTTTAGCCGAGAGAAGAGACGAGAGAAGACACGGAGACTATCTATCAACATCTTATCTGGCATCCACACTAGAAGAACATACCAACTACATAGACACGATCCATACCTACACCATACATACCTTTAATTAATAAATCTTTTATTAATTGTGGAAAGTAATGTTGTCGGTGTATGTGAGAGAGAGAGAGAGAGAGAGAGGGGGGGGGGATAAGTGAGAGTGAGATATTGTGAAGAGTAGACAGAACGGAGGAGTGTAGACATATGTCAGGCAATATAATAGAAGTAGAAGGGATATATAGGGTGTACTTGTGGAGTCCACCTTCCTCCAAGGACAACGAGCTACACCATACCAGGCTGTACTTTGATAACTGTGAAAGTTGGTCACAGCGATTCAGTGGGACAGAGCAGAGAAGTTCATCCAGCAGTCGGTGATCCGAAGAGGTAGTTCCTCTGACATCTGATCTTAGCTCTGGGGACGGAGTGGTCTCCAAAGGTTCCAGTCATCAGTCTGGAAGAGAGCCGGGTGAGTGTCGGACCGACTGGATGGATCATTTGTCTCAAACCTGCACGTCAGCCTAGTGATGACACACGAAGCATCTCTATCTCTGATTCTGTCTCTAACCTATCTTCTGCTATTGTAAATAGTTTATCCTATCAGGGTGTTCATATCCTACCTATTGTCTTTAGGGTAGAATAAACTTTGTTGATGTTGACTGATTCTTTGTACAGTGATTGAGTGGGTCTCGGACGATACCTCAGGGTTCATTGTCCCAAGGGAGAAGGTAGAGAGTGGGGGTCTAGAATCTGGAGGGGCTTGTAGACTTATTTATACCATTTGAGGCCAACCACAGGGTAAACAGTGTATCTACCCATCCAACCCCTGGGGTTAGAATACACGGGAGTGCTAAGGACCCCTTGGGCTTGGTTAACTCTCAATACCCAAGGCAAACCTGTCACAGTGTCTTCTATTGTATCTCATCTTTATTCTATTGTATCTCATGTTTATTCTATTGTATCTCATGTTTATTCTATTGTATCTCATCTTTATTCTATTGTATCTCATGTTTATTCTATTTTATCTCATGTTTGTGTCTTCTATTGTATCTCATGTTTATTCTATTGTATCTCACGTTTGTGTCTTCTATTGTATATCATGTTTATTCTATTGCATTTCATGTTTATTCTATTGTATCTGATGTTTATTCTATTGTATCTCATGTTGATTCTATTGTATCTCATGTTTGTGTCTTCTATTGTATCTCATGTTTGTGTCTTCTATTGTATCTCATGTTTGTGTCTTCTATTGTATCTCATGTTTGTGTCTTCTATTGTATCTCATGTTTATTCTATTGTATCTCATGTTTATTCTATTGTATCTCATGTTTATTATATTGTATCTCATGTTTGTGTCTTCTATTGTATCTCATGTTTATTCTATTGTATCTCATGTTTGTGTCTTCTATTGTATCTCATGTTTGTGTCTTCTATTGTATCTCATGTTTACTCTATTGTATCCCATGTTTGCGTCTTCTATTGTATCTCATGTTTATTCCATTGTATCTCATGTTTATTCTATTGTATCTCATGTTTGTGTCTTCTATTGTATCTCATGTTTGTGTCTTCTATTGTATCTCATGTTTATTCTATTGTATCTCATGTTTATTCTATTGTATCTCATGTTTATGTCTTCTATTGTATCTCATGTTTATTCTATTGTATCTCATGTTTGTGTCTTCTATTGTATCTCATGTTTATTCTATTGTATCTCATGTTTATGTCTTCTATTGTATCTCATGTTTATGTCTTCTATTGTATCTCATGTTTATTCTATTGTATCTCATGTTTATGTCTTCTATTGTATCTCATGCTTATTCTATTGTATCTCATGTTTATGTCTTCTATTGTATCTCATGTTTATGTCTTCTATTGTATCTCATGTTTATTCTATTGTATCTCATGTTTATATCTTACTATTGTATCTCATGTTTATGTCTTCTATTGTACCTCATGTTTATTCTATTGTATCTCATGTTTATGTCTTCTATTGTATCTCATGTTTATTCTATTGTATCTCATGTTTATGTCTTCTATTGTATCTCATGTTTATGTCTTCTATTGTATCTCATGTTTATTCTATTGTATCTCATGTTTATGTCTTCTATTGTATCTCATGTTTATGTCTTCTATTGTATCTCATGTTTATTCTATTGTATCTCATGTTTGTGTCTTCTATTGTATCTCATGTTTATGTCTTCTATTGTATCTCATGTTTATGTCTTCTATTGTATCTCATGTTTATTCTATTGTATTTCATGTTTATTCTATTGTATCTCATGTTTATTCTATTGTATCTCATGTTTGTGTCTTCTATTGTATCCCATGTTTGCGTCTTCTATTGTATCTCATGTTTATTCTATTGTATCTCATGTTTATTCTATTGTATCTCATGTTTGTGTCTTCTATTGTATCTCATGTTTGTGTCTTCTATTGTATCTCATGTTTATTCTATTGTATCTCATGTTTATTCTATTGTATCTCATGTTTATGTCTTCTATTGTATATCATGTTTATTCTTTTGTATCTCATGTTTATTCTATTGTATCTCATGTTTATTCTATTGTATCTCATGTTTATTCTATTGTATCTCATGTTTGTGTCTTCTATTGTATCTCATGTGTATTCAATTGTATCTCATGCGTGTATGTCTTCTATTGTATCTCATGTTTGTGTCTTCTATTGTATCTCATGTTTATTCTATTGTATCTCATGTTTATTCTATTGTATCTCATGTGTGTGTGTCTTCTATAGTATCTCATGTTTATTCTATTGTATCTCATGTGTTATGTGTCTTCTATTGTATCTCATGTTTGTGTCTTCTATTGTATCTCATGTTTATTCTATTGTATCTCATGTTTATTCTATTGTATCTCATGTTTGTGTCTTCTATTGTATCTCATGTTTGTGTCTTCTATTGTATCTCATGTTTATTCTATTGTATCTCATGTTTATTCTATTGTATCTCATGTTTATGTCTTCTATTGTATATCATGTTTATTCTTTTGTATCTCATGTTTATTCTATTGTATCTCATGTTTATTCTATTGTATCTCATGTTTATTCTATTGTATCTCATGTTTGTGTCTTCTATTGTATCTCATGTTTATTCTATTGTATCTCATGCGTGTGTGTCTTCTATTGTATCTCATGTTTGTGTCTTCTATTGTATCTCATGTTTATTCTATTGTATCTCATGTTTATTCTATTGTATCTCATGTGTGTGTGTCTTCTATAGTATCTCATGTTTATTCTATTGTATCTCATGTGTGTGTGTCTTCTATTGTATCTCATGTTTGTGTCTTCTATTGTATCTCATGTTTATTCTATTGTATCTCATGTTTATTCTATTGTATCTCATGTTTATTCTATTGTATCTCATGTTTATTCTATTGTATCTCATGTTTATTCTATTGTATCTCATGTTTATTCTATTGTATCTCATGTTTATTCTATTGTATCTCATAGTTATTTCTTCTATTGTATCTCATGTTTATTTCTTCTATTGTATCTCATGTTTGTGTCGTCTATTGTATCTCATGTTTATTCTGTTGTATCTCATGTTTGTGTCCTCTAGTGTATATCATGTTTATTCTATTGTATCTCATGTTTATTCTATTGTATCTCATGTTTATTCTATTGTATCTCATGTTTGTGTCTTCTATTGTATCTCATGTTTATTCTATTGTATCTTATGTTTATTCTATAGTATCTAATGTTTATTCTATTGTATCTCATGTTTGTGTCTTCTATTGTATCTCATGTTTGTGTCTTCTATTGTATCTCATGTTTATTCTATTGTATCTCATGTTTATTCTGTTGTATCTCATGTTTGTGTCTTCTATTGTATCTAATGTTTATTCTATTGTATCTCATGTTTATTCTACTGTATCTCATGTTTATTCTATTGTATCTCATGTTTGTGTCTTCTATTGTATCTCATGTTTATTCTATTGTATCTCATGTTTATTCTATTGTATCTCATGTTTGTGTCTTCTATTGTATCTCATGTTTATTCTATTGTATCTCATGTTTGTGTCTTCTATTGTATCTCATGTTTATTCTATTGTATCTCATGTTTATGTCTTCTATTGTATCTCATGTTTATGTCTTCTATTGTATCTCATGTTTATTCTATTGTATCTCATGTTTATGTCTTCTATTGTATCTCATGCTTATTCTATTGTATCTCATGTTTATGTCTTCTATTGTATCTCATGTTTATGTCTTCTATTGTATCTCATGTTTATTCTATTGTATCTCATGTTTATATCTTACTATTGTATCTCATGTTTATGTCTTCTATTGTACCTCATGTTTATTCTATTGTATCTCATGTTTACGTCTTCTATTGTATCTCATGTTTATTCTATTGTATCTCATGTTTATGTCTTCTATTGTATCTCATGTTTATGTCTTCTATTGTATCTCATGTTTATTCTATTGTATCTCATGTTTATGTCTTCTATTGTATCTCATGTTTATGTCTTCTATTGTATCTAATGTTTATTCTATTGTATCTCATGTTTGTGTCTTCTATTGTATCTCATGTTTATGTCTTCTATTGTATCTCATGTTTATGTCTTCTATTGTATCTCATGTTTATTCTATTGTATTTCATGTTTATTCTATTGTATCTCATGTTTATTCTATTGTATCTCATGTTTGTGTCTTCTATTGTATCCCATGTTTGCGTCTTCTATTGTATCTCATGTTTATTCTATTGTATCTCATGTTTATTCTATTGTATCTCATGTTTGTGTCTTCTATTGTATCTCATGTTTGTGTCTTCTATTGTATCTCATGTTTATTCTATTGTATCTCATGTTTATTCTATTGTATCTCATGTTTATGTCTTCTATTGTATATCATGTTTATTCTTTTGTATCTCATGTTTATTCTATTGTATCTCATGTTTATTCTATTGTATCTCATGTTTATTCTATTGTATCTCATGTTTGTGTCTTCTATTGTATCTCATGTTTATTCTATTGTATCTCATGCGTGTGTGTCTTCTATTGTATCTCATGTTTGTGTCTTCTATTGTATCTCATGTTTATTCTATTGTATCTCATGTTTATTCTATTGTATCTCATGTGTGTGTGTCTTCTATAGTATCTCATGTTTATTCTATTGTATCTCATGTGTTATGTGTCTTCTATTGTATCTCATGTTTGTGTCTTCTATTGTATCTCATGTTTATTCTATTGTATCTCATGTTTATTCTATTGTATCTCATGTTTGTGTCTTCTATTGTATCTCATGTTTGTGTCTTCTATTGTATCTCATGTTTATTCTATTGTATCTCATGTTTATTCTATTGTATCTCATGTTTATGTCTTCTATTGTATATCATGTTTATTCTTTTGTATCTCATGTTTATTCTATTGTATCTCATGTTTATTCTATTGTATCTCATGTTTATTCTATTGTATCTCATGTTTGTGTCTTCTATTGTATCTCATGTTTATTCTATTGTATCTCATGCGTGTGTGTCTTCTATTGTATCTCATGTTTGTGTCTTCTATTGTATCTCATGTTTATTCTATTGTATCTCATGTTTATTCTATTGTATCTCATGTGTGTGTGTCTTCTATAGTATCTCATGTTTATTCTATTGTATCTCATGTGTGTGTGTCTTCTATTGTATCTCATGTTTGTGTCTTCTATTGTATCTCATGTTTATTCTATTGTATCTCATGTTTATTCTATTGTATCTCATGTTTATTCTATTGTATCTCTTGTTTATTCTATTGTATCTCATGTTTATTCTATTGTATCTCATGTTTATTCTATTGTATCTCATGTTTATTCTATTGTATCTCATAGTTATTTCTTCTATTGTATCTCATGTTTATTTCTTCTATTGTATCTCATGTTTGTGTCGTCTATTGTATCTCATGTTTATTCTGTTGTATCTCATGTTTGTGTCCTCTAGTGTATATCATGTTTATTCTATTGTATCTCATGTTTATTCTATTGTATCTCATGTTTATTCTATTGTATCTCATGTTTGTGTCTTCTATTGTATCTCATGTTTATTCTATTGTATCTTATGTTTATTCTATAGTATCTAATGTTTATTCTATTGTATCTCATGTTTGTGTCTTCTATTGTATCTCATGTTTGTGTCTTCTATTGTATCTCATGTTTATTCTATTGTATCTCATGTTTATTCTGTTGTATCTCATGTTTGTGTCTTCTATTGTATCTAATGTTTATTCTATTGTATCTCATGTTTATTCTACTGTATCTCATGTTTATTCTATTGTATCTCATGTTTGTGTCTTCTATTGTATCTCATGTTTATTCTATTGTATCTCATGTTTATTCTATTGTATCTCATGTTTGTGTCTTCTATTGTATCTCATGTTTATTCTATTGTATCTCATGTTTGTGTCTTCTATTGTATCTCATGTTTATTCTATTGTATCTCATGTTTATGTCTTCTATTGTATCTCATGTTTATGTCTTCTATTGTATCTCATGTTTATTCTATTGTATCTCATGTTTATGTCTTCTATTGTATCTCATGCTTATTCTATTGTATCTCATGTTTATGTCTTCTATTGTATCTCATGTTTATGTCTTCTATTGTATCTCATGTTTATTCTATTGTATCTCATGTTTATATCTTACTATTGTATCTCATGTTTATGTCTTCTATTGTACCTCATGTTTATTCTATTGTATCTCATGTTTATGTCTTCTATTGTATCTCATGTTTATTCTATTGTATCTCATGTTTATGTCTTCTATTGTATCTCATGTTTATTCTATTGTATCTCATGTTTATGTCTTCTATTGTATCTCATGTTTATGTCTTCTATTGTATCTCATGTTTATTCTATTGTATCTCATGTTTGTGTCTTCTATTGTATCTCATGTTTATGTCTTCTATTGTATCTCATGTTTATGTCTTCTATTGTATCTCATGTTTATTCTATTGTATTTCATGTTTATTCTATTGTATCTCATGTTTATTCTATTGTATCTCATGTTTGTGTCTTCTATTGTATCCCATGTTTGCGTCTTCTATTGTATCTCATGTTTATTCTATTGTATCTCATGTTTATTCTATTGTATCTCATGTTTGTGTCTTCTATTGTATCTCATGTTTGTGTCTTCTATTGTATCTCATGTTTATTCTATTGTATCTCATGTTTATTCTATTGTATCTCATGTTTATGTCTTCTATTGTATATCATGTTTATTCTTTTGTATCTCATGTTTATTCTATTGTATCTCATGTTTATTCTATTGTATCTCATGTTTATTCTATTGTATCTCATGTTTGTGTCTTCTATTGTATCTCATGTGTATTCAATTGTATCTCATGCGTGTATGTCTTCTATTGTATCTCATGTTTGTGTCTTCTATTGTATCTCATGTTTATTCTATTGTATCTCATGTTTATTCTATTGTATCTCATGTGTGTGTGTCTTCTATAGTATCTCATGTTTATTCTATTGTATCTCATGTGTTATGTGTCTTCTATTGTATCTCATGTTTGTGTCTTCTATTGTATCTCATGTTTATTCTATTGTATCTCATGTTTATTCTATTGTATCTCATGTTTGTGTCTTCTATTGTATCTCATGTTTGTGTCTTCTATTGTATCTCATGTTTATTCTATTGTATCTCATGTTTATTCTATTGTATCTCATGTTTATGTCTTCTATTGTATATCATGTTTATTCTTTTGTATCTCATGTTTATTCTATTGTATCTCATGTTTATTCTATTGTATCTCATGTTTATTCTATTGTATCTCATGTTTGTGTCTTCTATTGTATCTCATGTTTATTCTATTGTATCTCATGCGTGTGTGTCTTCTATTGTATCTCATGTTTGTGTCTTCTATTGTATCTCATGTTTATTCTATTGTATCTCATGTTTATTCTATTGTATCTCATGTGTGTGTGTCTTCTATAGTATCTCATGTTTATTCTATTGTATCTCATGTGTGTGTGTCTTCTATTGTATCTCATGTTTGTGTCTTCTATTGTATCTCATGTTTATTCTATTGTATCTCATGTTTATTCTATTGTATCTCATGTTTATTCTATTGTATCTCATGTTTATTCTATTGTATCTCATGTTTATTCTATTGTATCTCATGTTTATTCTATTGTATCTCATGTTTATTCTATTGTATCTCATAGTTATTTCTTCTATTGTATCTCATGTTTATTTCTTCTATTGTATCTCATGTTTGTGTCGTCTATTGTATCTCATGTTTATTCTGTTGTATCTCATGTTTGTGTCCTCTAGTGTATATCATGTTTATTCTATTGTATCTCATGTTTATTCTATTGTATCTCATGTTTATTCTATTGTATCTCATGTTTGTGTCTTCTATTGTATCTCATGTTTATTCTATTGTATCTTATGTTTATTCTATAGTATCTAATGTTTATTCTATTGTATCTCATGTTTGTGTCTTCTATTGTATCTCATGTTTGTGTCTTCTATTGTATCTCATGTTTATTCTATTGTATCTCATGTTTATTCTGTTGTATCTCATGTTTGTGTCTTCTATTGTATCTAATGTTTATTCTATTGTATCTCATGTTTATTCTACTGTATCTCATGTTTATTCTATTGTATCTCATGTTTGTGTCTTCTATTGTATCTCATGTTTATTCTATTGTATCTCATGTTTATTCTATTGTATCTCATGTTTGTGTCTTCTATTGTATCTCATGTTTATTCTATTGTATCTCATGTTTGTGTTTTCTATTGTATCTCATGTTTGTGTCTTTTATTGTATCTCATGTTTGTGTCTTCTATTGTATCCCATGTTTATTCTACTGTATCTCACGTTTGTGTCTTCTGTTGTATATCATGTTTATTCTATTTTAAATCATGTTTGTGTCTTCTATTGTATCTCATGTTTGTGTCTTCTATTGTATCTCATGTTTGTGTCTTCTAGTGTATCTCATGTTTGTGTCTTCTATTGTATCTCATGTTTGTGTCTTCTATTGTATCTCATGTTTGTGTCTTCTATTATATCTCATGTTTGTGTCTTCTATTGTATCTCATGTTTGTGTCTTCTATTGTACCTCATGTTTGTGTCTTCTATTGTATCTCATGTTTGTCTTCTATTGTATCTCATGTTTATTCTATTGTATCTCATGTTTATTCTATTGTATCTCATGTTTGTGTCTTCTATTGTATCTCATGTTTATGTCTTCAATTGTATCTCATGTTTATGTCTTCTATTGTATCTCATGTTTATTCTATTGTATTTCATGTTTATTCTATTGTATCTCATGTTTCTTCTATTGTATCTCATGTTTGTGTCTTCTATTGTATCTCATGTTTATTCTATTGTATCTCATGTTTATTATATTGTATCTCATGTTTGTGTCTTCTATTGTATCTCATGTTTGTGTCTTCTATTGTATCTCATGTTTATTCTATTGTATCTCATGTTTATTCTGTTGTATCTCATGTTTGTGTCTTCTATTGTATCTAATGTTTATTCTATTGTATCTCATGTTTATTCTACTGTATCTCATGTTTATTCTATTGTATCTCATGTTTGTGTCTTCTATTGTATCTCATGTTTATTCTATTGTATCTCATGTTTATTCTATTGTATCTCATGTTTGTGTCTTCTATTGTATCTCATGTTTATTCTATTGTATCTCATGTTTGTGTTTTCTATTGTATCTCATGTTTGTGTCTTTTATTGTATCTCATGTTTGTGTCTTCTATTGTATCTCATGTTTATTCTACTGTATCTCACGTTTGTGTCTTCTGTTGTATATCATGTTTATTCTATTGTATCTCATGTTTGTGTCTTCTATGTATCTCATGTTTGTGTCTTCTATTGTATCTCATGTTTGTGTCTTCTAGTGTATCTCATGTTTGTGTCTTCTATTGTATCTCATGTTTGTGTCTTCTATTGTATCTCATGTTTGTGTCTTCTATTATATCTCATGTTTGTGTCTTCTATTGTATCTCATGTTTGTGTCTTCTATTGTACCTCATGTTTGTGTCTTCTATTGTATCTCATGTTTGTCTTCTATTGTATCTCATGTTTATTCTATTGTATCTCATGTTTATTCTATTGTATCTCATGTTTGTGTCTTCTATTGTATCTCATGTTTATGTCTTCTATTGTATCTCATGTTTATGTCTTCTATTGTATCTCATGTTTATTCTATTGTATTTCATGTTTATTCTATTGTATCTCATGTTTATTCTATTGTATCTCATGTTTGTGTCTTCTATTGTATCCCATGTTTGCGTCTTCTATTGTATCTCATGTTTATTCTATTGTATCTCATGTTTATTCTATTGTATCTCACGTTTGTGTCTTCTATTGTATCTCATGTTTGTGTCTTCTATTGTATCTCATGTTTATTCTATTGTATCTCATGTTTATTCTATTGTATCTCATGTTTATGTCTTCTATTGTATATCATGTTTATTCTTTTGTATCTCATGTTTATTCTATTGTATCTCATGTTTATTCTATTGTATCTCATGTTTATTCTATTGTATCACATGTTTGTGTGTTCTATTGTATCTCATGTTTATTCTATTGTATCTCATGCGTGTGTGTCTTCTATTGTATCTCATGTTTGTGTCTTCTATTGTATCTCATGTTTGTGTCTTCTAGTGTATCTCATGTTTGTGTCTTCTATTGTATCTCATGTTTGTGTCTTCTATTGTATCTCATGTTTGTGTCTTCTATTATATCTCATGTTTGTGTCTTCTATTGTATCTCATGTTTGTGTCTTCTATTGTACCTCATGTTTGTGTCTTCTATTGTATCTCATGTTTGTCTTCTATTGTATCTCATGTTTATTCTATTGTATCTCATGATTATTCTATTGTATCTCATGTTTGTGTCTTCTATTGTATCTCATGTTTATGTCTTCTATTGTATCTCATGTTTATGTCTTCTATTGTATCTCATGTTTATTCTATTGTATTTCATGTTTATTCTATTGTATCTCATGTTTATTCTATTGTATCTCATGTTTGTGTCTTCTATTGTATCTCATGTTTATTCTATTGTATCTTATGTTTATTCTATAGTATCTCATGTTTATTCTATTGTATCTCATGTTTGTGTCTTCTATTGTATCTCATGTTTGTGTCTTCTATTGTATCTCATGTTTATTCTATTGTATCTCATGTTTATTCTGTTGTATCTCATGTTTGTGTCTTCTATTGTATCTAATGTTTATTCTATTGTATCTCATGTTTATTCTACTGTATCTCATGTTTATTCTATTGTATCTCATGTTTGTGTCTTCTATTGTATCTCATGTTTATTCTATTGTATCTCATGTTTATTCTATTGTATCTCATGTTTGTGTCTTCTATTGTATCTCATGTTTATTCTATTGTATCTCATGTTTGTGTTTTCTATTGTATCTCATGTTTGTGTCTTTTATTGTATCTCATGTTTGTGTCTTCTATTGTATCTCATGTTTATTCTACTGTATCTCACGTTTGTGTCTTCTGTTGTATATCATGTTTATTCTATTGTATCTCATGTTTGTGTCTTCTATTGTATCTCATGTTTGTGTCTTCTATTGTATCTCATGTTTGTGTCTTCTAGTGTATCTCATGTTTGTGTCTTCTATTGTATCTCATGTTTGTGTCTTCTATTGTATCTCATGTTTGTGTCTTCTATTATATCTCATGTTTGTGTCTTCTATTGTATCTCATGTTTGTGTCTTCTATTGTACCTCATGTTTGTGTCTTCTATTGTATCTCATGTTTGTCTTCTATTGTATCTCATGTTTATTCTATTGTATCTCATGTTTATTCTATTGTATCTCATGTTTGTGTCTTCTATTGTATCTCATGTTTATGTCTTCTATTGTATCTCATGTTTATGTCTTCTATTGTATCTCATGTTTATTCTATTGTATTTCATGTTTATTCTATTGTATCTCATGTTTATTCTATTGTATCTCATGTTTGTGTCTTCTATTGTATCCCATGTTTGCGTCTTCTATTGTATCTCATGTTTATTCTATTGTATCTCATGTTTATTCTATTGTATCTCATGTTTGTGTCTTCTATTGTATCTCATGTTTGTGTCTTCTATTGTATCTCATGTTTATTCTATTGTATCTCATGTTTATTCTATTGTATCTCATGTTTATGTCTTCTATTGTATATCATGTTTATTCTTTTGTATCTCATGTTTATTCTATTGTATCTCATGTTTATTCTATTGTATCTCATGTTTATTCTATTGTATCACATGTTTGTGTCTTCTATTGTATCTCATGTTTATTCTATTGTATCTCATGCGTGTGTGTCTTCTATTGTATCTCATGTTTGTGTCTTCTATTGTATCTCATGTTTATTCTATTGTATCTCATGTTTATTCTATTGTATCTCATGTGTGTGTTTCTTCTATTGTATCTCATGTTTGTGTCTTCTATTGTATCTCATGTTTATTCTATTGTATCTCATGTGTGTGTGTCTTCTATTGTATCTCATGTTTGTGTCTTCTATTGTATCTCATGTTTATTCTATTGTATCTCATGTTTATTCTATTGTATCTCATGTTTATTCTATTGTATCTCATGTTTATTCTATTGTATCTCATGTTTATTCTATTGTATCTCATGTTTATTCTATTGTATCTCATGTTTATTCTATTGTATCTCATAGTTATTTCTTCTATTGTATCTCATGTTTATTTCTTCTATTGTATCTCATGTTTGTGTCGTCTTTTGTATCTCATGTTTATTCTGTTGTATCTCATGTTTGTGTCCTCTAGTGTATATCATGTTTATTCTATTGTATCTCATGTTTATTCTATTGTATCTCATGTTTATTCTATTGTATCTCATGTTTGTGCCTTCTATTGTATCTCATGTTTATTCTATTGTATCTTATGTTTATTCTATAGTATCTCATGTTTATTCTATTGTATCTCATGTTTGTGTCTTCTATTGTATCTCATGTTTGTGTCTTCTATTGTATCTCATGTTTATTCTATTGTATCTCATGTTTATTCTGTTGTATCTCATGTTTGTGTCTTCTATTGTATCTAATGTTTATTCTATTGTATCTCATGTTTATTCTACTGTATCTCATGTTTATTCTATTGTATCTCATGTTTGTGTCTTCTATTGTATCTCATGTTTATTCTATTGTATCTCATGTTTATTCTATTGTATCTCATGTTTGTGTCTTCTATTGTATCTCATGTTTATTCTATTGTATCTCATGTTTGTGTTTTCTATTGTATCTCATGTTTGTGTCTTTTATTGTATCTCATGTTTGTGTCTTCTATTGTATCTCATGTTTATTCTACTGTATCTCACGTTTGTTTCTTCTGTTGTATATCATGTTTATTCTATTGTATCTCATGTTTGTGTCTTCTATTGTATCTCATGTTTGTGTCTTCTATTGTATCTCATGTTTGTGTCTTCTAGTGTATCTCATGTTTGTGTCTTCTATTGTATCTCATGTTTGTGTCTTCTATTGTATCTCATGTTTGTGTCTTCTATTATATCTCATGTTTGTGTCTTCTATTGTATCTCATGTTTGTGTCTTCTATTGTACCTCATGTTTGTGTCTTCTATTGTATCTCATGTTTGTGTTCTATTGTATCTCATGTTTATTCTATTGTATCTCATGTTTATTCTATTGTATCTCATGTTTGTGTCTTCTATTGTATCTCATGTTTATGTCTTCTATTGTATCTCATGTTTATGTCTTCTATTGTATCTCATGTTTATTCTATTGTATTTCATGTTTATTCTATTGTATCTCATGTTTATTCTATTGTATCTCATGTTTGTGTCTTCTATTGTATCCCATGTTTGCGTCTTCTATTGTATCTCATGTTTATTCTATTGTATCTCATGTTTATTCTATTGTTTCTCATGTTTGTGTCTTCTATTGTATCTCATGTTTGTGTCTTCTATTGTATCTCATGTTTATTCTATTGTATCTCATGTTTATTCTATTGTATCTCATGTTTATGTCTTCTATTGTATATCATGTTTATTCTTTTGTATCTCATGTTTATTCTATTGTATCTCATGTTTATTCTATTGTATCTCATGTTTATTCTTTTGTATCACATGTTTGTGTCTTCTATTGTATCTCATGTTTATTCTATTGTATCTCATGCGTGTGTGTCTTCTATTGTATCTCATGTTTGTGTCTTCTATTGTATCTCATGTTTATTCTATTGTATCTCATGTTTATTCTATTGTATCTCACGTTTGTGTCTTCTGTTGTATATCATGTTTATTCTATTGTATCTCATGTTTGTGTCTTCTATTGTATCTCATGTTTGTGTCTTCTATTGTATCTCATGTTTGTGTCTTCTAGTGTATCTCATGTTTGTGTCTTCTATTGTATCTCATGTTTGTGTCTTCTATTGTATCTCATGTTTGTGTCTTCTATTATATCTCATGTTTGTGTCTTCTATTGTATCTCATGTTTGTGTCTTCTATTGTACCTCATGTTTGTGTCTTCTATTGTATCTCATGTTTGTCTTCTATTGTATCTCATGTTTATTCTATTGTATCTCATGTTTATTCTATTGTATCTCATGTTTGTGTCTTCTATTGTATCTCATGTTTATGTCTTCTATTGTATCTCATGTTTATGTCTTCTATTGTATCTCATGTTTATTCTATTGTATTTCATGTTTATTCTATTGTATCTCATGTTTATTCTATTGTATCTCATGTTTGTGTCTTCTATTGTATCCCATGTTTGCGTCTTCTATTGTATCTCATGTTTATTCTATTGTATCTCATGTTTGTGTCTTCTATTGTATCTCATGTTTGTGTCTTCTATTGTATCTCATGTTTATTCTATTGTATCTCATGTTTATTCTATTGTATCTCATGTTTATGTCTTCTATTGTATATCATGTTTATTCTTTTGTATCTCATGTTTATTCTATTGTATCTAATGTTTATTCTATTGTATCTCATGTTTATTCTATTGTATCACATGTTTGTGTCTTCTATTGTATCTCATGTTTATTCTATTGTATCTCATGCGTGTGTGTCTTCTATTGTATCTCATGTTTGTGTCTTCTATTGTATCTCATGTTTATTCTATTGTATCTCATGTTTATTCTATTGTATCTCATGTGTGTGTTTCTTCTATTGTATCTCATGTTTGTGTCTTCTATTGTATCTCATGTTTATTCTATTGTATCTCATGTGTGTGTGTCTTCTATTGTATCTCATGTTTGTGTCTTCTATTGTATCTCATGTTTATTCTATTGTATCTCATGTTTATTCTATTGTATCTCATGTTTATTCTATTGTATCTCATGTTTATTCTATTGTATCTCATGTTTATTCTATTGTATCTCATGTTTATTCTATTGTATCTCATGTTTATTCTATTGTATCTCATAGTTATTTCTTCTATTGTATCTCATGTTTATTTCTTCTATTGTATCTCATGTTTGTGTCGTCTTTTGTATCTCATGTTTATTCTGTTGTATCTCATGTTTGTGTCCTCTAGTGTATATCATGTTTATTCTATTGTATCTCATGTTTATTCTATTGTATCTCATGTTTATTCTATTGTATCTCATGTTTGTGCCTTCTATTGTATCTCATGTTTATTCTATTGTATCTTATGTTTATTCTATAGTATCTCATGTTTATTCTATTGTATCTCATGTTTGTGTCTTCTATTGTATCTCATGTTTGTGTCTTCTATTGTATCTCATGTTTATTCTACTGTATCTCACGTTTGTTTCTTCTGTTGTATATCATGTTTATTCTATTGTATCTCATGTTTGTGTCTTCTATTGTATCTCATGTTTGTGTCTTCTATTGTATCTCATGTTTGTGTCTTCTAGTGTATCTCATGTTTGTGTCTTCTATTGTATCTCATGTTTGTGTCTTCTATTGTATCTCATGTTTGTGTCTTCTATTATATCTCATGTTTGTGTCTTCTATTGTATCTCATGTTTGTGTCTTCTATTGTACCTCATGTTTGTGTCTTCTATTGTATCTCATGTTTGTGTTCTATTGTATCTCATGTTTATTCTATTGTATCTCATGTTTATTCTATTGTATCTCATGTTTGTGTCTTCTATTGTATCTCATGTTTATGTCTTCTATTGTATCTCATGTTTATGTCTTCTATTGTATCTCATGTTTATTCTATTGTATTTCATGTTTATTCTATTGTATCTCATGTTTATTCTATTGTATCTCATGTTTGTGTCTTCTATTGTATCCCATGTTTGCGTCTTCTATTGTATCTCATGTTTATTCTATTGTATCTCATGTTTATTCTATTGTTTCTCATGTTTGTGTCTTCTATTGTATCTCATGTTTGTGTCTTCTATTGTATCTCATGTTTATTCTATTGTATCTCATGTTTATTCTATTGTATCTCATGTTTATGTCTTCTATTGTATATCATGTTTATTCTTTTGTATCTCATGTTTATTCTATTGTATCTCATGTTTATTCTATTGTATCTCATGTTTATTCTTTTGTATCACATGTTTGTGTCTTCTATTGTATCTCATGTTTATTCTATTGTATCTCATGCGTGTGTGTCTTCTATTGTATCTCATGTTTGTGTCTTCTATTGTATCTCATGTTTATTCTATTGTATCTCATGTTTATTCTATTGTATCTCACGTTTGTGTCTTCTGTTGTATATCATGTTTATTCTATTGTATCTCATGTTTGTGTCTTCTATTGTATCTCATGTTTGTGTCTTCTATTGTATCTCATGTTTGTGTCTTCTAGTGTATCTCATGTTTGTGTCTTCTATTGTATCTCATGTTTGTGTCTTCTATTGTATCTCATGTTTGTGTCTTCTATTATATCTCATGTTTGTGTCTTCTATTGTATCTCATGTTTGTGTCTTCTATTGTACCTCATGTTTGTGTCTTCTATTGTATCTCATGTTTGTCTTCTATTGTATCTCATGTTTATTCTATTGTATCTCATGTTTATTCTATTGTATCTCATGTTTGTGTCTTCTATTGTATCTCATGTTTATGTCTTCTATTGTATCTCATGTTTATGTCTTCTATTGTATCTCATGTTTATTCTATTGTATTTCATGTTTATTCTATTGTATCTCATGTTTATTCTATTGTATCTCATGTTTGTGTCTTCTATTGTATCCCATGTTTGCGTCTTCTATTGTATCTCATGTTTATTCTATTGTATCTCATGTTTGTGTCTTCTATTGTATCTCATGTTTGTGTCTTCTATTGTATCTCATGTTTATTCTATTGTATCTCATGTTTATTCTATTGTATCTCATGTTTATGTCTTCTATTGTATATCATGTTTATTCTTTTGTATCTCATGTTTATTCTATTGTATCTAATGTTTATTCTATTGTATCTCATGTTTATTCTATTGTATCACATGTTTGTGTCTTCTATTGTATCTCATGTTTATTCTATTGTATCTCATGCGTGTGTGTCTTCTATTGTATCTCATGTTTGTGTCTTCTATTGTATCTCATGTTTATTCTATTGTATCTCATGTTTATTCTATTGTATCTCATGTGTGTGTTTCTTCTATTGTATCTCATGTTTGTGTCTTCTATTGTATCTCATGTTTATTCTATTGTATCTCATGTGTGTGTGTCTTCTATTGTATCTCATGTTTGTGTCTTCTATTGTATCTCATGTTTATTCTATTGTATCTCATGTTTATTCTATTGTATCTCATGTTTATTCTATTGTATCTCATGTTTATTCTATTGTATCTCATGTTTATTCTATTGTATCTCATGTTTATTCTATTGTATCTCATGTTTATTCTATTGTATCTCATAGTTATTTCTTCTATTGTATCTCATGTTTATTTCTTCTATTGTATCTCATGTTTGTGTCGTCTTTTGTATCTCATGTTTATTCTGTTGTATCTCATGTTTGTGTCCTCTAGTGTATATCATGTTTATTCTATTGTATCTCATGTTTATTCTATTGTATCTCATGTTTATTCTATTGTATCTCATGTTTGTGCCTTCTATTGTATCTCATGTTTATTCTATTGTATCTTATGTTTATTCTATAGTATCTCATGTTTATTCTATTGTATCTCATGTTTGTGTCTTCTATTGTATCTCATGTTTGTGTCTTCTATTGTATCTCATGTTTATTCTATTGTATCTCATGTTTATTCTGTTGTATCTCATGTTTGTGTCTTCTATTGTATCTAATGTTTATTCTATTGTATCTCATGTTTATTCTGTTGTATCTCATGTTTGTGTCTTCTATTGTATCTAATGTTTATTCTATTGTATCTCATGTTTATTCTACTGTATCTCATGTTTATTCTATTGTATCTCATGTTTGTGTCTTCTATTGTATCTCATGTTTATTCTATTGTATCTCATGTTTATTCTATTGTATCTCATGTTTGTGTCTTCTATTGTATCTCATGTTTATTCTATTGTATCTCATGTTTGTGTTTTCTATTGTATCTCATGTTTGTGTCTTTTATTGTATCTCATGTTTGTGTCTTCTATTGTATCTTATGTTTATTCTACTGTATCTCACGTTTGTGTCTTCTGTTGTATATCATGTTTATTCTATTGTATCTCATGTTTGTGTCTTCTATTGTATCTCATGTTTGTGTCTTCTATTGTATCTCATGTTTGTGTCTTCTATTGTATCTCATGTTTGTGTCTTCTATTGTATCTCATGTTTATTCTATTGTATCTCATGTTTATTCTATTGTATCTCATGTTTGTGTCTTCTATTGTATATCATGTTTATTCTATTGTATCTCATGTTTAGTCTATTGTATCTCATGTTTATTCTATTGTATCTCATGTTTATTCTATTGTATCTCATGTTTATTCTATTGTATCTCATGTTTCTTCTATTGTATCTCATGTTTATTTCTTCTATTGTATCTCATGTTTGTGTCTTCTATTGTATCTCATGTTTGCGTCTTCTATTGTATCTCATGGTTGTGTCTTCTATTGTATCTCATGTTTATTCTATTGTATCTCATCTTTATTCTATTGTATCTCATCTTTATTCTATTGTATCTCATCTTTATTCTATTGTATCTCATGTTTATTCTATTGTATCTCATGTTTATGCTATTGTATCTCATGTTTATTCTATTGAATCTCATGTTTATGTCTTCTATTGTATATCATGTTTATTCTATTGTATCTCGTTTATTCTATTGTATCTCATGTTTATTCTATTGTATCTCATGTTTGTGTCTTCTATTGTATCTCATGTTTGTGTCTTCTATTGTATCTCATGTTTATGTCTTCTATTGTATCTCATGTTTGTGTCTTCTATTGTATCTCATGTTTATTCTATTGTATCTCATGTTTATTCTATTGTATCTCATGTTTGTGTCTTCTATTGTATCTCATGTTTACTCTGTTGTAACTCATGTTTACTCTGTTGTATCACAAGTTTCTTCTGTTGTATCTCATGTTTCTTCTGTTGTATCTCATGTTTCTTCTATTGTATCTCATGTTTCTTCTATTGTATCTCGTTTCTACTTTTGTATCTCATGTTTCTTCTATTGTATCTCATGTTTCTTCTATTGTATCTCATGTTTCTTCTATTGTATCTCATGTTTCTTCTATTGTATCTCATGTTTCTTCTATTGTATCTCATGTTTCTTCTATTGTATCTCATGATTCTTCTATTGTATCTCGTGTTTCTTCTATTGTATCTCATGTTTCTTCTATTGTATCTCATGTTTCTTCTATTGTATCTCATGTTTCTTCTATTGTATCTCATGTTTATTCTATTGTATCTCATGTTTATTCTGTTGTATCTCATGTTTATTCTATTGTATCTCATGTTTATTCTATTGTATCTCATGTTTATTCTATTGTTTCTCATGTTTATTCTATTGTTTCTCATGTTTGTGTCTTCTATTGTATCTCTTGTTTGTGTCTTCTATTGTATCTCTTGTTTTTGTCTTCTATTGTATCTCTTGTTTTTGTCTTCTATTGTATCTCATGTTTATTCTATTTTATCTCATGTTTATTCTATTGTATCTCATGTTTGTGTCTTCTATTGTATCTTATGTTTATTCTATTGTATCTCATGTTTATTCTATTGTATCTCATGTTTATTCTATTGTATCTCATGTTTATTCTATTGTATCTCATGTTTATTCTATTGTATCTCATGTTTATTCTATTGTATCTCATGTTTATTCTATTGTATCTCATGTTTATTCTATTGTATCTCATGTTTATTCTATTGTATCTCATGTTTATTCTATTGTATCTCATGTTTATTCTATTGTATATCATGTTTATTCTATTGTATTTCATGTTTGTGTCTTCTATTGTATGTCATGTTTGTGTCTTCTATTGTATCTCATGTTTGTGTCTTCTATTGTATCTCATGTTTGTGTCTTCTATTGTATCTCGTGTTTGTTTCTTCTATTGTATCTCATGTTTGTGTCTTCTATTGTATCTCATGTTTGTGTCTTCTATTGTATCTCATGTTTGTGTCTTCTATTGTATCTCATGTTTATTCTATTGTATCTCATGTTTATTCTATTGTATCTCATGTTTATTCTATTGTATCTCATGTTTATCCTATTGTATCTCATCTTTTTTGTCTTCTATTGTATATCATGTTTATTCTATTGTATCTCATGTTTATTCTATTGTATCTCATGTTTATTCTATTGTATCTCATGTTTATTCTATTGTATCTCATGTTTATTCTATTGTATCTCATGTTTGTGTCTTCTATTCTATCTCATGTTTATTCTTTTGTATCTCATGTTTATTCTATTGTATCTCATGTTTATTCTATTGTATCTCATGTTTATTCTATTGTATCTCATGTTTATTCTATTCTATCTCATGTTTATGTCTTCTATTGTATCTCACGTTTGTGTCTTCTATTGTATATCATGTTTATTCTATTGTATCTCATGTTTATTCTATTGTATCTCATGTTTATTCTGTTGTATTTCATGTTGATTCTATTGTATCTCATGTTTGTGTCTTCAATTGTATCTCATGTTTGTGTCTTCTATTGTATCTCATGTTTATTCTGTTGTATCTCATGTTTATTCTGTTGTATCTCATGTTTATTCTGTTGTATCTCATGTTTATTCTGTTGTATCGCATGTTAATTCTGTTGTATCTCATGTTTATTCTGTTGTATCGCATGTTTACTCTGTTGTATCTCATGTTTACTCTGTTGTATCTCATGTTTACTCTGTTGTATCTCATGTTTACTCTGTTGTATCTCATGTTTCTTCTGTTGTATCTCATGTTTCTTCTGTTGTATCTGTTTCTTCTGTTGTATCTCATGTTTCTTCTATTGTATCTCATATTTCTTCTATTGTATCTCATGTTTCTTCTATTGTATCTCATGTTTCTTCTATTGTATCTCATGTTTCTTCTATTGTATCTCATGTTTCTTCTATTGTATCTCATGTTTCTTCTATTGTATCTCATGTTTCTTCTATTGTATCTCATGTTTCTTCTATTGTATCTCATGTTTCTTCTATTGTATCTCATGTTTCTTCTATTGTATCTCATGTTTCTTCTATTGTATCTTATGTTTCTTCTATTGTATCTCATGTTTCTTCTATTGTATCTCATGTTTCTTCTATTTTATCTCATGTGTCTTCTGTTGTATCTCATGTTTCTTCTGTTGTATCTCATGTTTATTCTGTTGTATCTCATGTTTATTCTGTTGTATCTCATGTTTCTTCTATTGTATCTCATGTTTCTTCTATTGTATCTCATGTTTATTCTATTGTATCTCATGTTTATTCTATTGTATCTCATGTTTATTCTATTGTATCTCATGTTTATTCTATTGTATCTCATGTTTATTCTATTGTATCTCATGTGTATTCTATTGTATCTCATGTTTATTCTATTGTATCTCATGTTTATTCTATTCTATCTCATGTTTATGTCTTCTATTGTATCTCATGTTTGTGTCTTCTATTGTATATCATGTTTATTTTATTGTATCTCATGTTTATTCTATTGTATCTCATGTTTATTCTGTTGTATTTCATGTTGATTCTATTGTATCTCATGTTTGTGTCTTCTATTGTATCTCATGTTTGTGTCTTCTATTGTATCTCATGTTTATTCTATTGTATCTCATGTTTATTCTATTGTATCTCATGTTTATTCTATTGTATCTCATGTTTGTGTCTTCTATTGTATATCATGTTTATTCTATTGTATCTCATGTTTAGTCTATTGTATCTCATGTTTATTCTATTGTATCTCATGTTTATTCTATTGTATCTCATGTTTATTCTATTGTATCTCATGTTTCTTCTATTGTATCTCATGTTTATGTCTTCTATTGTATCTCATGTTTGTGTCTTCTATTGTATCTCATGTTTGCGTCTTCTATTGTATCTCATGGTTGTGTCTTCTATTGTATCTCATGTTTATTCTATTGTATCTCATCTTTATTCTATTGTATCTCATCTTTATTCTATTGTATCTCATGTTTATTCTATTGTATCTCATGTTTATTCTATTGTATCTCATGTTTATGCTTTTGTATCTCATGTTTATTCTATTGAATCTCATGTTTGTCTTCTATTGTATATCATGTTTATTCTATTGTATCTCGTTTATTCTATTGTATCTCATGTTTATTCTATTGTATCTCATGTTTGTGTCTTCTATTGTATCTCATGTTTGTGTCTTCTATTGTATCTCATGTTTATGTCTTCTATTGTATCTCATGTTTGTGTCTTCTATTGTATCTCATGTTTATTCTATTGTATCTCATGTTTATTCTATTGTATCTCATGTTTGTGTCTTCTATTGTATCTCATGTTTACTCTGTTGTAACTCATGTTTACTCTGTTGTATCTCAAGTTTCTTCTGTTGTATCTCATGTTTCTTCTGTTGTATCTCATGTTTCTTCTATTGTATCTCATGTTTCTTCTATTGTATCTCGTTTCTACTTTTGTATCTCATGTTTCTTCTATTGTATCTCATGTTTCTTCTATTGTATCTCATGTTTCTTCTATTGTATCTCATGTTTCTTCTATTGTATCTCATGTTTCTTCTATTGTATCTCATGTTTCTTCTATTGTATCTCATGATTCTTCTATTGTATCTCGTGTTTCTTCTATTGTATCTCATGTTTCTTCTATTGTATCTCATGTTTCTTCTATTGTATCTCATGTTTCTTCTATTGTATCTCATGTTTATTCTATTGTATCTCATGTTTATTCGATTGTATCTCATGTTTATTCTGTTGTATCTCATGTTTATTCTATTGTATCTCATGTTTATTCTATTGTATCTCATGTTTATTCTATTGTTTCTCATGTTTGTGTCTTCTATTGTATCTCTTGTTTGTGTCTTCTATTGTATCTCTTGTTTTTGTCTTCTATTGTATCTCTTGTTTTTGTCTTCTATTGTATCTCATGTTTATTCTATTTTATCTCATGTTTATTCTATTGTATCTCATGTTTGTGTCTTCTATTGTATCTTATGTTTATTCTATTGTATCTCATGTTTATTCTATTGTATCTCATGTTTATTCTATTGTATCTCATGTTTATTCTATTGTATCTCATGTTTATTCTATTGTATCTCATGTTTATTCTATTGTATCTCATGTTTATTCTATTGTATCTCATGTTTATTCTATTGTATCTCATGTTTATTCTATTGTATCTCATGTTTATTCTATTGTATATCATGTTTATTCTATTGTATCTCATGTTTATTCTATTGTATCTCATGTTTGTGTCTTCTATTGTATGTCATGTTTGTGTCTTCTATTGTATCTCATGTTTGTGTCTTCTAGTGTATCTCATGTTTGTGTCTTCTATTGTATCTCATGTTTGTGTCTTCTATTGTATCTCGTGTTTGTGTCTTCTATTGTATCTCATGTTTGTGTCTTCTATTGTATCTCATGTTTGTGTCTTCTATTGTATCTCATGTTTGTGTCTTCTATTGTATCTCATGTTTATTCTATTGTATCTCATGTTTATTCTATTGTATCTCATGTTTATTCTATTGTATCTCATGTTTATCCTATTGTATCTCATCTTTTTTGTCTTCTATTGTATATCATGTTTATTCTATTGTATCTCATGTTTATTCTATTGTATCTCATGTTTATTCTATTGTATCTCATGTTTATTCTATTGTATCTCATGTTTATTCTATTGTATCTCATGTTTGTGTCTTCTATTCTATCTCATGTTTATTCTTTTGTATCTCATGTTTATTCTATTGTATCTCATGTTTATTCTATTGTATCTCATGTTTATTCTATTGTATCTCATGTTTATTCTATTCTATCTCATGTTTATGTCTTCTATTGTATCTCACGTTTGTGTCTTCTATTGTATATCATGTTTATTCTATTGTATCTCATGTTTATTCTATTGTATCTCATGTTTATTCTGTTGTATTTCATGTTGATTCTATTGTATCTCATGTTTGTGTCTTCAATTGTATCTCATGTTTGTCTTCTATTGTATCTCATGTTTATTCTGTTGTATCTCATGTTTATTCTGTTGTATCTCATGTTTATTCTGTTGTATCTCATGTTTATTCTGTTGTATCGCATGTTAATTCTGTTGTATCTCATGTTTATTCTGTTGTATCTCATGTTTATTCTGTTGTATCTCATGTTTACTCTGTTGTATCTCATGTTTACTCTGTTGTATCTCATTTTTACTCTGTTGTATCTCATGTTTCTTCTGTTGTATCTCATGTTTCTTCTGTTGTATCTCATGTTTCTTCTGTTGTATCTCATGTTTCTTCTATTGTATCTCATGTTTCTTCTATTGTATCTCATGTTTCTTCTATTGTATCTCATGTTTCTTCTATTGTATCTCATGTTTCTTCTATTGTATCTCATGTTTCTTCTATTGTATCTCATGTTTCTTCTATTGTATCTCATGTTTCTTCTATTGTATCTCATGTTTCTTCTATTGTATCTCATGTTTCTTCTATTGTATCTCATGTTTCTTCTATTGTATCTCATGTTTCTTCTATTGTATCTCATGTTTCTTCTATTGTATCTCATGTTTCTTCTATTGTATCTCATGTTTCTTCTATTGTATCTCATGTTTCTTCTATTTTATCTCATGTGTCTTCTATTGTATCTCATGTTTCTTCTGTTGTATCTCATGTTTATTCTATTGTATCTCATGTTTATTCTGTTGTATCTCATGTTTATTCTATTGTATCTCATGTTTCTTCTATTGTATCTCATATTTATTCTATTGTATCTCATGTTTATTCTATTGTATCTCATGTTTATTCTATTTTATCTCATGTTTATTCTATTGTATCTCATGTTTATTCTATTGTATCTCATGTTTATTCTATTGTATCTCATGTTTATTCTATTGTATCTCATGTTTATTCTATTGTATCTCTTGTTTTTGTCTTCTATTGTATCTCATGTTTATTCTATTGTATCTCGTGTTTATTCTATTGTATCTCATGTTTACTCTATTGTATCTCATGTTTATTCTATTGTATCTCATGTTTATTCTGTTGTATCTCATGTTTATTCTGTTGTATCTCGTGTTTATTCTGTTGTATCTCATGTTTACTCTGTTGTATCTCATGTTTCTTCTGTTGTATCTCATGTTTCTTCTGTTGTATCTCATGTTTATTCTATTGTATCTCATGTTTCTTCTATTGTATCTCGTTTCTACTTTTGTATCTCATGTTTCTTCTATTGTATCTCATGTTTCTTCTATTGTATCTCATGTTTCTTCTATTGTATCTCATATTTCTTCTATTGTATCTCATGTTTCTTCTATTGTATCTCATGATTATTCTATTGTATCTCGTGTTTCTTCTATTGTATCTCATGTTTCTTCTATTGTATCTCATGTTTCTTCTATTGTATCTCATGTTTCTTCTATTGTATCTCATGTTTCTTCTATTGTATCTCATGTTTCTTCTATTGTATCTCATGTTTCTTCTATTGTATCTCATGTTTCTTCTATTGTATCTCATGTTTATTCGATTGTATCTCATGTTTATTCGATTGTATCTCATGTTTATTCTGTTGTATCTCATGTTTATTCTTTTGTATCTCATGTTTATTCTATTGTATCTCATGTTTATTCTATTGTTTCTCATGTTTGTGTCTTCTATTGTATCTCTTGTTTGTGTCTTCTATTGTATCTCTTGTTTTTGTCTTCTATTGTATCTCTTGTTTTTGTCTTCTATTGTATCTCATGTTTATTCTATTTTATCTCATGTTTATTCTATTGTATCTCATGTTTGTCTTCTATTGTATCTTATGTTTATTCTATTGTATCTCATGTTTATTCTATTGTATCTCATGTTTATTCTATTGTATCTCATGTTTATTCTATTGTATCTCATGTTTATTCTATTGTATCTCATGTTTATTCTATTGTATCTCATGTTTATTCTATTGTATCTCATGTTTATTCTATTGTATCTCATGTTTATTCTATTGTATCTCATGTTTATTCTATTGTATATCATGTTTATTCTATTGTATGTCATGTTTGTGTCTTCTATTGTATGTCATGTTTGTGTCTTCTAGTGTATCTCATGTTTGTGTCTTCTATTGTATCTCATGTTTGTGTCTTCTATTGTATCTCGTGTTTGTTTCTTCTATTGTATCTCATGTTTGTGTCTTCTATTGTATCTCATGTTTTTGTCTTCTATTGTATCTCATGTTTGTGTCTTCTATTGTATCTCATGTTTGTGTCTTCTATTGTATCTCATGTTTATTCTATTGTATCTCATGTTTATTCTATTGTATCTCATGTTTATTCTATTGTATCTCATGTTTATCCTATTGTATCTCATCTTTTTTGTCTTCTATTGTATATCATGTTTATTCTATTGTATCTCATGTTTATTCTATTGTATCTCATGTTTATTCTATTGTATCTCATGTTTATTCTATTGTATCTCATGTTTATTCTATTTTATCTCATGTTTATTCTATTGTATCTCATGTTTGTCTTCTATTGTATCTTATGTTTATTCTATTGTATCTCATGTTTATTCTATTGTATCTCATGTTTATTCTATTGTATCTCATGTTTATTCTATTGTATCTCATGTTTATTCTATTGTATCTCATGTTTATTCTATTGTATCTCATGTTTATTCTATTGTATCTCATGTTTATTCTATTGTATCTCATGTTTATTCTATTGTATCTCATGTTTATTCTATTGTATATCATGTTTATTCTATTGTATGTCATGTTTGTGTCTTCTATTGTATGTCATGTTTGTGTCTTCTAGTGTATCTCATGTTTGTGTCTTCTATTGTATCTCATGTTTGTGTCTTCTATTGTATCTCGTGTTTGTTTCTTCTATTGTATCTCATGTTTGTGTCTTCTATTGTATCTCATGTTTTTGTCTTCTATTGTATCTCATGTTTGTGTCTTCTATTGTATCTCATGTTTGTGTCTTCTATTGTATCTCATGTTTATTCTATTGTATCTCATGTTTATTCTATTGTATCTCATGTTTATTCTATTGTATCTCATGTTTATCCTATTGTATCTCATCTTTTTTGTCTTCTATTGTATATCATGTTTATTCTATTGTATCTCATGTTTATTCTATTGTATCTCATGTTTATTCTATTGTATCTCATGTTTATTCTATTGTATCTCATGTTTATTCTATTGTATCTCATGTTTATTCTATTGTATCTCATGTTTGTGTCTTCTATTCTATCTCATGTTTATTCTTTTGTATCTCATGTTTATTCTATTGTATCTCATGTGTATTCTATTGTATCTCATGTTTATTCTATTGTATCTCATGTTTATTCTATTCTATCTCATGTTTATGTCTTCTATTGTATCTCATGTTTGTGTCTTCTATTGTATATCATGTTTATTTTATTGTATCTCATGTTTATTCTATTGTATCTCATGTTTATTCTGTTGTATTTCATGTTGATTCTATTGTATCTCATGTTTGTGTCTTCTATTGTATCTCATGTTTGTGTCTTCTATTGTATCTCATGTTTATTCTATTGTATCTCATGTTTATTCTATTGTATCTCATGTTTGTGTCTTCTATTGTATATCATGTTTATTCTATTGTATCTCATGTTTAGTCTATTGTATCTCATGTTTATTCTATTGTATCTCATGTTTATTCTATTGTATCTCATGTTTATTCTATTGTATCTCATGTTTCTTCTATTGTATCTCATGTTTATGTCTTCTATTGTATCTCATGTTTGTGTCTTCTATTGTATCTCAGGTTTGTGTCTTCTATTGTATCTCATGTTTGTGTCTTCTATTGTATCTCATGTTTATTCTATTGTATCTCATGTTTATTCTATTGTATCTCATGTTTGTGTCTTCTATTGTATATCATGTTTATTCTATTGTATCTCATGTTTATTCTATTGTATCTCATGTTTATTCTATTGTATCTCATGTTTATTCTATTGTATCTCATGTTTATTCTATTGTATCTCATGTTTATTCTATTGTATCTCATGTTTATTCTATTGTATATCATGTTTATTCTATTGTATCTCATGTTTGTGTCTTCTATTGTATGTCATGTTTGTGTCTTCTATTGTATCTCATGTTTGTGTCTTCTAGTGTATCTCATGTTTGTGTCTTCTATTGTATCTCATGTTTGTGTCTTCTATTGTATCTCGTGTTTGTTTCTTCTATTGTATCTCATGTTTGTGTCTTCTATTGTATCTCATGTTTATTCTATTGTATCTCATGTTTATTCTATTGTATCTCATGTTTGTGTCTTCTATTGTATATCATGTTTATTCTATTGTATCTCATGTTTAGTCTATTGTATCTCATGTTTATTCTATTGTATCTCATGTTTCTTCTATTGTATCTCATGTTTCTTCTATTGTATCTCATGTTACTTCTATTGTATCTCATGTTTCTTCTATTGTATCTCATGTTTCTTCTATTGTATCTCATGTTTCTTCTATTGTATCTCATGTTTCTTCTATTTTATCTCATGTGTCTTCTATTGTATCTCATGTTTCTTCTGTTGTATCTCATGTTTATTCTGTTGTATCTCATGTTTATTCTGTTGTATCTCATGTTTATTCTATTAAATCTCATGTTTCTTCTATTGTATCTCATGTTTTTTCTATTGTATCTCATGTTTATTCTATTGTATCTCATGTTTATTCTATTTTATCTCATGTTTATTCTATTGTATCTCATGTTTATTCTATTGTATCTCATGTTTATTCTATTGTATCTCATGTTTATTCTATTGTATCTCATGTTTATTCTATTGTATCTCTTGTTTTTGTCTTCTATTGTATCTCATGTTTATTCTATTGTATCTCGTGTTTATTCTATTGTATCTCATGTTTATTCTATTGTATCTCATGTTTATTCTGTTGTATCTCATGTTTATTCTGTTGTATCTCATGTTTATTCTGTTGTATCTCATGTTTACTCTGTTGTATCTCATGTTTACTCTGTTGTATCTCATGTTTCTTCTGTTGTATCTCATGTTTCTTCTGTTGTATCTCATGTTTCTTCTATTGTATCTCATGTTTCTTCTATTGTATCTCGTTTCTACTTTTGTATCTCATGTTTCTTCTATTGTATCTCGTTTCTTCTATTGTATCTCATGTTTCTTCTATTGTATCTCATGTTTCTTCTATTGTATCTCATATTTCTTCTATTGTATCTCATGTTTCTTCTATTGTATCTCATGATTATTCTATTGTATCTCGTGTTTCTTCTATTGTATCTCATGTTTCTTCTATTGTATCTCATGTTTCTTCTATTGTATCTCATGTTTCTTCTATTGTATCTCCTTGTTTCTTCTATTGTATCTCATGTTTATTCTATTGTATCTCATGTTTATTCGATTGTATCTCATGTTTATTCTGTTGTATCTCATGTTTATTCTTTTGTATCTCATGTTTATTCTATTGTATCTCATGTTTATTCTATTTTATCTCATGTTTATTCTATTGTATCTCATGTTTATTCTATTGTATCTCATGTTTATTCTATTGTATCTCATGTTTATTCTATTGTATCTCATGTTTATTCTATTGTATCTCTTGTTTTTGTCTTCTATTGTATCTCATGTTTATTCTATTGTATCTCGTGTTTATTCTATTGTATCTCATGTTTACTCTATTGTATCTCATGTTTATTCTATTGTATCTCATGTTTATTCTGTTGTATCTCATGTTTATTCTGTTGTATCTCGTGTTTATTCTGTTGTATCTCATGTTTACTCTGTTGTATCTCATGTTTCTTCTGTTGTATCTCATGTTTCGTCTGTTGTATCTCATGTTTATTCTATTGTATCTCATGTTTCTTCTATTGTATCTCGTTTCTACTTTTGTATCTCATGTTTCTTCTATTGTATCTCATGTTTCTTCTATTGTATCTCATGTTTCTTCTATTGTATCTCATATTTCTTCTATTGTATCTCATGTTTCTTCTATTGTATCTCATGATTATTCTATTGTATCTCGTGTTTCTTCTATTGTATCTCATGTTTCTTCTATTGTATCTCATGTTTCTTCTATTGTATCTCATGTTTCTTCTATTGTATCTCATGTTTTTTCTATTGTATCTCATGTTTCTTCTATTGTATCTCATGTTTCTTCTATTGTATCTCATGTTTATTCGATTGTATCTCATGTTTATTCGATTGTATCTCATGTTTATTCGATTGTATCTCATGTTTATTCTGTTGTATCTCATGTTTATTCTTTTGTATCTCATGCTTATTCTATTGTATCTCATGTTTATTCTATTGTTTCTCATGTTTGTGTCTTCTATTGTATCTCTTGTTTGTGTCTTCTATTGTATCTCTTGTTTTTGTCTTCTATTGTATCTCTTGTTTTTGTCTTCTATTGTATCTCATGTTTATTCTATTTTATCTCATGTTTATTCTATTGTATCTCATGTTTGTCTTCTATTGTATCTTATGTTTATTCTATTGTATCTCATGTTTATTCTATTGTATCTCATGTTTATTCTATTATATCTCATGTTTATTCTATTGTATCTCATGTTTATTCTATTGTATCTCATGTTTATTCTATTGTATCTCATGTTTATTCTATTGTATCTCATGTTTATTCTATTGTATCTCATGTTTATTCTATTGTATCTCATGTTTATTCTATTGTATATCATGTTTATTCTATTGTATGTCATGTTTGTGTCTTCTATTGTATGTCATGTTTGTGTCTTCTAGTGTATCTCATGTTTGTGTCTTCTATTGTATCTCATGTTTGTGTCTTCTATTGTATCTCGTGTTTGTGTCTTCTATTGTATCTCATGTTTTTGTCTTCTATTGTATCTCATGTTTGTGTCTTCTATTGTATCTCATGTTTGTGTCTTCTATTGTATCTCATGTTTATTCTATTGTATCTCATGTTTATTCTATTGTATCTCATGTTTATTCTATTGTATCTCATGTTTATCCTATTGTATCTCATCTTTTTTGTCTTCTATTGTATATCATGTTTATTCTATTGTATCTCATGTTTATTCTATTGTATCTCATGTTTATTCTATTGTATCTCATGTTTATTCTATTGTATCTCATGTTTATTCTATTGTATCTCATGTTTATTCTATTGTATCTCATGTTTGTGTCTTCTATTCTATCTCATGTTTATTCTTTTGTATCTCTTGTTTATTCTATTGTATCTCATGTGTATTCTATTGTATCTCATGTTTATTCTATTGTATCTCATGTTTATTCTATTCTATCTCATGTTTATGTCTTCTATTGTATCTCATGTTTGTGTCTTCTATTGTATATCATGTTTATTTTATTGTATCTCATGTTTATTCTATTGTATCTCATGTTTATTCTGTTGTATTTCATGTTGATTCTATTGTATCTCATGTTTGTGTCTTCTATTGTATCTCATGTTTGTGTCTTCTATTGTATCTCATGTTTATTCTATTGTATCTCATGTTTATTCTATTGTATCTCATGTTTGTGTCTTCTATTGTATATCATGTTTATTCTATTGTATCTCATGTTTAGTCTATTGTATCTCATGTTTATTCTATTGTATCTCATGTTTATTCTATTGTATCTCATGTTTATTCTATTGTATCTCATGTTTCTTCTATTGTATCTCATGTTTATGTCTTCTATTGTATCTCATGTTTGTGTCTTCTATTGTATCTCATGTTTGTGTCTTCTATTGTATCTCATGTTTGTGTCTTCTATTGTATCTCATGTTTATTCTATTGTATCTCATGTTTATTCTATTGTATCTCATGTTTGTGTCTTCTATTGTATATCATGTTTATTCTATTGTATCTCATGTTTATTCTATTGTATCTCATGTTTATTCTATTGTATCTCATGTTTATTCTATTGTATCTCATGTTTATTCTATTGTATCTCATGTTTATTCTATTGTATCTCATGTTTATTCTATTGTATATCATGTTTATTCTATTGTATCTCATGTTTGTGTCTTCTATTGTATGTCATGTTTGTGTCTTCTATTGTATCTCATGTTTGTGTCTTTTAGTGTATCTCATGTTTGTGTCTTCTATTGTATCTCATGTTTGTGTCTTCTATTGTATCTCATGTTTATGTCTTCTATTGTATCTCATGTTTGTGTCTTCTATTGTATCTCATGTTTATTCTATTGTATCTCATGTTTATTCTATTGTATCTCATGTTTGTGTCTTCTATTGTATCTCATGTTTACTCTGTTGTAACTCATGTTTACTCTGTTGTATCTCAAGTTTCTTCTGTTGTATCTCATGTTTCTTCTGTTGTATCTCATGTTTCTTCTATTGTATCTCATGTTTCTTCTATTGTATCTCGTTTCTACTTTTGTATCTCATGTTTCTTCTATTGTATCTCATGTTTCTTCTATTGTATCTCATGTTTCTTCTATTGTATCTCATGTTTCTTCTATTGTATCTCATGTTTCTTCTATTGTATCTCATGTTTCTTCTATTGTATCTCATGTTTCTTCTATTGTATCTCGTGTTTCTTCTATTGTATCTCATGTTTCTTCTATTGTATCTCATGTTTCTTCTATTGTATCTCATGTTTCTTCTATTGTATCTCATGTTTATTCTATTGTATCTCATGTTTATTCGATTGTATCTCATGTTTATTCTGTTGTATCTCATGTTTATTCTATTGTATCTCATGTTTATTCTATTGTATCTCATGTTTATTCTATTGTTTCTCATGTTTGTGTCTTCTATTGTATCTCTTGTTTGTGTCTTCTATTGTATCTCTTGTTTTTGTCTTCTATTGTATCTCTTGTTTTTGTCTTCTATTGTATCTCATGTTTATTCTATTTTATCTCATGTTTATTCTATTGTATCTCATGTTTGTGTCTTCTATTGTATCTTATGTTTATTCTATTGTATCTCATGTTTATTCTATTGTATCTCATGTTTATTCTATTGTATCTCATGTTTATTCTATTGTATCTCATGTTTATTCTATTGTATCTCATGTTTATTCTATTGTATCTCATGTTTATTCTATTGTATCTCATGTTTATTCTATTGTATCTCATGTTTATTCTATTGTATCTCATGTTTATTCTATTGTATATCATGTTTATTCTATTGTATCTCATGTTTATTCTATTGTATCTCATGTTTGTGTCTTCTATTGTATGTCATGTTTGTGTCTTCTATTGTATCTCATGTTTGTGTCTTCTAGTGTATCTCATGTTTGTGTCTTCTATTGTATCTCATGTTTGTGTCTTCTATTGTATCTCGTGTTTGTTTCTTCTATTGTATCTCATGTTTGTGTCTTCTATTGTATCTCATGTTTGTGTCTTCTATTGTATCTCATGTTTGTGTCTTCTATTGTATCTCATGTTTATTCTATTGTATCTCATGTTTATTCTATTGTATCTCATGTTTATTCTATTGTATCTCATGTTTATCCTATTGTATCTCATCTTTTTTGTCTTCTATTGTATATCATGTTTATTCTATTGTATCTCATGTTTATTCTATTGTATCTCATGTTTATTCTATTGTATCTCATGTTTATTCTATTGTATCTCATGTTTATTCTATTGTATCTCATGTTTGTGTCTTCTATTCTATCTCATGTTTATTCTTTTGTATCTCATGTTTATTCTATTGTATCTCATGTTTATTCTATTGTATCTCATGTTTATTCTATTGTATCTCATGTTTATTCTATTCTATCTCATGTTTATGTCTTCTATTGTATCTCACGTTTGTGTCTTCTATTGTATATCATGTTTATTCTATTGTATCTCATGTTTATTCTATTGTATCTCATGTTTATTCGTTGTATTTCATGTTGATTCTATTGTATCTCATGTTTGTGTCTTCAATTGTATCTCATGTTTGTCTTCTATTGTATCTCATGTTTATTCTGTTGTATCTCATGTTTATTCTGTTGTATCTCATGTTTATTCTGTTGTATCTCATGTTTATTCTGTTGTATCGCATGTTAATTCTGTTGTATCTCATGTTTATTCTGTTGTATCTCATGTTTATTCTGTTGTATCTCATGTTTACTCTGTTGTATCTCATTTTTACTCTGTTGTATCTCATGTTTCTTCTGTTGTATCTCATGTTTCTTCTGTTGTATCTCATGTTTCTTCTGTTGTATCTCATGTTTCTTCTATTGTATCTCATGTTTCTTCTATTGTATCTCATGTTTCTTCTATTGTATCTCATGTTTCTTCTATTGTATCTCATGTTTCTTCTATTGTATCTCATGTTTCTTCTATTGTATCTCATGTTTCTTCTATTGTATCTCATGTTTCTTCTATTGTATCTCATGTTTCTTCTATTGTATCTCATGTTTCTTCTATTGTATCTCATGTTTCTTCTATTGTATCTCATGTTTCTTCTATTGTATCTCATGTTTCTTCTATTGTATCTCATGTTTCTTCTATTGTATCTCATGTTTCTTCTATTGTATCTCATGTTTCTTCTATTGTATCTCATGTTTCTTCTATTTTATCTCATGTGTCTTCTATTGTATCTCATGTTTCTTCTGTTGTATCTCATGTTTATTCTATTGTATCTCATGTTTATTCTGTTGTATCTCATGTTTATTCTATTGTATCTCATGTTTATTCTATTGTATCTCATGTTTATTCTATTGTATCTCATGTTTATTCTATTGTATCTCATGTTTATTCTATTTTATCTCATGTTTATTCTATTGTATCTCATGTTTATTCTATTGTATCTCATGTTTATTCTATTGTATCTCATGTTTATTCTATTGTATCTCATGTTTATTCTATTGTATCTCTTGTTTTTGTCTTCTATTGTATCTCATGTTTATTCTATTGTATCTCGTGTTTATTCTATTGTATCTCATGTTTACTCTATTGTATCTCATGTGTATTCTATTGTATCTCATGTTTATTCTGTTGTATCTCATGTTTATTCTGTTGTATCTCGTGTTTATTCTGTTGTATCTCATGTTTACTCTGTTGTATCTCATGTTTCTTCTGTTGTATCTCATGTTTCTTCTGTTGTATCTCATGTTTATTCTATTGTATCTCATGTTTCTTCTATTGTATCTCGTTTCTACTTTTGTATCTCATGTTTCTTCTATTGTATCTCATGTTTCTTCTATTGTATCTCATGTTTCTTCTATTGTATCTCATATTTCTTCTATTGTATCTCATGTTTCTTCTATTGTATCTCATGATTATTCTATCGTATCTCGTGTTTCTTCTATTGTATCTCATGTTTCTTCTATTGTATCTCATGTTTCTTCTATTGTATCTCATGTTTCTTCTATTGTATCTCATGTTTCTTCTATTGTATCTCATGTTTCTTCTATTGTATCTCATGTTTCTTCTATTGTATCTCATGTTTATTCGATTGTATCTCATGTTTATTCGATTGTATCTCATGTTTATTCGATTGTATCTCGTGTTTATTCTTTTGTATCTCATGTTTATTCTATTGTATCTCATGTTTATTCTATTGTTTCTCATGTTTGTGTCTTCTATTGTATCTCTTGTTTGTGTCTTCTATTGTATCTCTTGTTTTTGTCTTCTATTGTATCTCTTGTTTTTGTCTTCTATTGTATCTCATGTTTATTCTATTTTATCTCATGTTTATTCTATTGTATCTCATGTTTGTCTTCTATTGTATCTTATGTTTATTCTATTGTATCTCATGTTTATTCTATTGTATCTCATGTTTATTCTATTGTATCTCATGTTTATTCTATTGTATCTCATGTTTATTCTATTGTATCTCATGTTTATTCTATTGTATCTCATGTTTATTCTATTGTATCTCATGTTTATTCTATTGTATCTCATGTTTATTCTATTGTATCTCATGTTTATTCTATTGTATATCATGTTTATTCTATTGTATGTCATGTTTGTGTCTTCTATTGTATGTCATGTTTGTGTCTTCTAGTGTATCTCATGTTTGTGTCTTCTATTGTATCTCATGTTTGTGTCTTCTATTGTATCTCGTGTTTGTTTCTTCTATTGTATCTCATGTTTGTGTCTTCTATTGTATCTCATGTTTTTGTCTTCTATTGTATCTCATGTTTGTGTCTTCTATTGTATCTCATGTTTGTGTCTTCTATTGTATCTCATGTTTATTCTATTGTATCTCATGTTTATTCTATTGTATCTCATGTTTATTCTATTGTATCTCATGTTTATCCTATTGTATCTCATCTTTTTTGTCTTCTATTGTATATCATGTTTATTCTATTGTATCTCATGTTTATTCTATTGTATCTCATGTTTATTCTATTGTATCTCATGTTTATTCTATTGTATCTCATGTTTATTCTATTGTATCTCATGTTTATTCTATTGTATCTCATGTTTGTGTCTTCTATTCTATCTCATGTTTATTCTTTTGTATCTCATGTTTATTCTATTGTATCTCATGTGTATTCTATTGTATCTCATGTTTATTCTATTGTATCTCATGTTTATTCTATTCTATCTCATGTTTATGTCTTCTATTGTATCTCATGTTTGTGTCTTCTATTGTATATCATGTTTATTTTATTGTATCTCATGTTTATTCTATTGTATCTCATGTTTATTCTGTTGTATTTCATGTTGATTCTATTGTATCTCATGTTTGTGTCTTCTATTGTATCTCATGTTTGTGTCTTCTATTGTATCTCATGTTTATTCTATTGTATCTCATGTTTATTCTATTGTATCTCATGTTTGTGTCTTCTATTGTATATCATGTTTATTCTATTGTATCTCATGTTTAGTCTATTGTATCTCATGTTTATTCTATTGTATCTCATGTTTATTCTATTGTATCTCATGTTTATTCTATTGTATCTCATGTTTCTTCTATTGTATCTCATGTTTGTGTCTTCTATTGTATCTCATGTTTGTGTCTTCTATTGTATCTCATGTTTGTGTCTTCTATTGTATCTCATGTTTATTCTATTGTATCTCATGTTTATTCTATTGTATCTCATGTTTGTGTCTTCTATTGTATATCATGTTTATTCTATTGTATCTCATGTTTATTCTATTGTATCTCATGTTTATTCTATTGTATCTCATGTTTATTCTATTGTATCTCATGTTTATGCTATTGTATCTCATGTTTATTCTATTGAATCTCATGTTTGTCTTCTATTGTATATCATGTTTATTCTATTGTATCTCGTTTATTCTATTGTATCTCATGTTTATTCTATTGTATCTCATGTTTGTGTCTTCTATTGTATCTCATGTTTGTGTCTTCTATTGTATCTCATGTTTATGTCTTCTATTGTATCTCATGTTTGTGTCTTCTATTGTATCTCATGTTTATTCTATTGTATCTCATGTTTATTCTATTGTATCTCATGTTTGTGTCTTCTATTGTATCTCATGTTTACTCTGTTGTAACTCATGTTTACTCTGTTGTATCTCAAGTTTCTTCTGTTGTATCTCATGTTTCTTCTGTTGTATCTCATGTTTCTTCTATTGTATCTCATGTTTCTTCTATTGTATCTCGTTTCTACTTTTGTATCTCATGTTTCTTCTATTGTATCTCATGTTTCTTCTATTGTATCTCATGTTTCTTCTATTGTATCTCATGTTTCTTCTATTGTATCTCGTGTTTCTTCTATTGTATCTCATGTTTCTTCTATTGTATCTCATGTTTCTTCTATTGTATCTCATGTTTCTTCTATTGTATCTCATGTTTATTCTATTGTATCTCATGTTTATTCGATTGTATCTCATGTTTATTCTGTTGTATCTCATGTTTATTCTATTGTATCTCATGTTTATTCTATTGTATCTCATGTTTATTCTATTGTTTCTCATGTTTGTGTCTTCTATTGTATCTCTTGTTTGTGTCTTCTATTGTATCTCTTGTTTTTGTCTTCTATTGTATCTCTTGTTTTTGTCTTCTATTGTATCTCATGTTTATTCTATTTTATCTCATGTTTATTCTATTGTATCTCATGTTTGTGTCTTCTATTGTATCTTATGTTTATTCTATTGTATCTCATGTTTATTCTATTGTATCTCATGTTTATTCTATTGTATCTCATGTTTATTCTATTGTATCTCATGTTTATTCTATTGTATCTCATGTTTATTCTATTGTATCTCATGTTTATTCTATTGTATCTCATGTTTATTCTATTGTATCTCATGTTTATTCTATTGTATCTCATGTTTATTCTATTGTATCTCATGTTTATTCTATTGTATATCATGTTTATTCTATTGTATATCATGTTTATTCTATTGTATCTCATGTTTATTCTATTGTATCTCATGTTTGTGTCTTCTATTGTATGTCATGTTTGTGTCTTCTATTGTATCTCATGTTTGTGTCTTCTAGTGTATCTCATGTTTGTGTCTTCTATTGTATCTCATGTTTGTGTCTTCTATTGTATCTCGTGTTTGTTTCTTCGATTGTATCTCATGTTTGTGTCTTCTATTGTATCTCATGTTTGTGTCTTCTATTGTATCTCATGTTTGTGTCTTCTATTGTATCTCATGTTTATTCTATTGTATCTCATGTTTATTCTATTGTATCTCATGTTTATTCTATTGTATCTCATGTTTATCCTATTGTATCTCATCTTTTTTGTCTTCTATTGTATATCATGTTTATTCTATTGTATCTCATGTTTATTCTATTGTATCTCATGTTTATTCTATTGTATCTCATGTTTATTCTATTGTATCTCATGTTTATTCTATTCTATCTCATGTTTATGTCTTCTATTGTATCTCACGTTTGTGTCTTCTATTGTATATCATGTTTATTCTATTGTATCTCATGTTTATTCTATTGTATCTCATGTTTATTCTGTTGTATTTCATGTTGATTCTATTGTATCTCATGTTTGTGTCTTCAATTGTATTTCATGTTTGTCTTCTATTGTATCTCATGTTTATTCTGTTGTATCTCATGTTTATTCTGTTGTATCTCATGTTTATTCTGTTGTATCTCATGTTTATTCTGTTGTATCGCATGTTAATTCTGTTGTATCTCATGTTTATTCTGTTGTATCTCATGTTTATTCTGTTGTATCTCATGTTTACTCTGTTGTATCTCATGTTTACTCTGTTGTATCTCATTTTTACTCTGTTGTATCTCATGTTTCTTCTGTTGTATCTCATGTTTCTTCTGTTGTATCTCATGTTTCTTCTGTTGTATCTCATGTTTCTTCTATTGTATCTCATGTTTCTTCTATTGTATCTCATGTTTCTTCTATTGTATCTCATGTTTCTTCTATTGTATCTCATGTTTCTTCTATTGTATCTCATGTTTCTTCTATTGTATCTCATGTTTCTTCTATTGTATCTCATGTTTCTTCTATTGTATCTCATGTTTCTTCTATTGTATCTCATGTTTCTTCTATTGTATCTCATGTTTCTTCTATTGTATCTCATGTTTCTTCTATTGTATCTCATGTTTCTTCTATTGTATCTCATGTTTCTTCTATTGTATCTCATGTTTCTTCTATTGTATCTCATGTTTCTTCTATTTTATCTCATGTGTCTTCTATTGTATCTCATGTTTCTTCTGTTGTATCTCATGTTTATTCTATTGTATCTCATGTTTATTCTGTTGTATCTCATGTTTATTCTATTGTATCTCATGTTTCTTCTATTGTATCTCATGTTTATTCTATTGTATCTCATGTTTATTCTATTGTATCTCATGTTTATTCTATTTTATCTCATGTTTATTCTATTGTATCTCATGTTTATTCTATTGTATCTCATGTTTATTCTATTGTATCTCATGTTTATTCTATTGTATCTCTTGTTTTTGTCTTCTATTGTATCTCATGTTTATTCTATTGTATCTCGTGTTTATTCTATTGTATCTCATGTTTACTCTATTGTATCTCATGTTTATTCTATTGTATCTCATGTTTATTCTGTTGTATCTCATGTTTATTCTGTTGTATCTCGTGTTTATTCTGTTGTATCTCATGTTTCTTCTGTTGTATCTCATGTTTCTTCTGTTGTATCTCATGTTTATTCTATTGTATCTCATGTTTCTTCTATTGTATCTCGTTTCTACTTTTGTATCTCATGTTTCTTCTATTGTATCTCATGTTTCTTCTATTGTATCTCATGTTTCTTCTATTGTATCTCATATTTCTTCTATTGTATCTCATGTTTCTTCTATTGTATCTCATGATTATTCTATTGTATCTCGTGTTTCTTCTATTGTATCTCATGTTTCTTCTATTGTATCTCATGTTTCTTCTATTGTATCTCATGTTTCTTCTATTGTATCTCGTTTCTTCTATTGTATCTCATGTTTCTTCTATTGTATCTCATGTTTATTCGATTGTATCTCATATTTATTCGATTGTATCTCATGTTTATTCTGTTGTATCTCATGTTTATTCTTTTGTATCTCATGTTTATTCTATTGTATCTCATGTTTATTCTATTGTTTCTCATGTTTGTGTCTTCTATTGTATCTCTTGTTTGTGTCTTCTATTGTATCTCTTGTTTTTGTCTTCTATTGTATCTCTTGTTTTTGTCTTCTATTGTATCTCATGTTTATTCTATTTTATCTCATGTTTATTCTATTGTATCTCATGTTTGTCTTCTATTGTATCTTATGTTTATTCTATTGTATCTCATGTTTATTCTATTGTATCTCATGTTTATTCTATTGTATCTCATGTTTATTCTATTGTATCTCATGTTTATTCTATTGTATCTCATGTTTATTCTATTGTATCTCATGTTTATTCTATTGTATCTCATGTTTATTCTATTGTATCTCATGTTTATTCTATTGTATCTCATGTTTATTCTATTGTATATCATGTTTATTCTATTGTATCTCTTGTTTTTGTCTTCTATTGTATCTCATGTTTATTCTATTGTATCTCGTGTTTATTCTATTGTATCTCATGTTTACTCTATTGTATCTCATGTTTATTCTATTGTATCTCATGTTTATTCTGTTGTATCTCATGTTTATTCTGTTGTATCTCGTGTTTATTCTGTTGTATCTCATGTTTCTTCTGTTGTATCTCATGTTTCTTCTGTTGTATCTCATGTTTATTCTATTGTATCTCATGTTTCTTCTATTGTATCTCGTTTCTACTTTTGTATCTCATGTTTCTTCTATTGTATCTCATGTTTCTTCTATTGTATCTCATGTTTCTTCTATTGTATCTCATATTTCTTCTATTGTATCTCATGTTTCTTCTATTGTATCTCATGATTATTCTATTGTATCTCGTGTTTCTTCTATTGTATCTCAGGTTTCTTCTAATGTATCTCATGTTTCTTCTATTGTATCTCATGTTTCTTCTATTGTATCTCGTTTCTTCTATTGTATCTCATGTTTCTTCTATTGTATCTCATGTTTATTCGATTGTATCTCATATTTATTCGATTGTATCTCATGTTTATTCTGTTGTATCTCATGTTTATTCTTTTGTATCTCATGTTTATTCTATTGTATCTCATGTTTATTCTATTGTTTCTCATGTTTGTGTCTTCTATTGTATCTCTTGTTTGTGTCTTCTATTGTATCTCTTGTTTTTGTCTTCTATTGTATCTCTTGTTTTTGTCTTCTATTGTATCTCATGTTTATTCTATTTTATCTCATGTTTATTCTATTGTATCTCATGTTTGTCTTCTATTGTATCTTATGTTTATTCTATTGTATCTCATGTTTATTCTATTGTATCTCATGTTTATTCTATTGTATCTCATGTTTATTCTATTGTATCTCATGTTTATTCTATTGTATCTCATGTTTATTCTATTGTATCTCATGTTTATTCTATTGTATCTCATGTTTATTCTATTGTATCTCATGTTTATTCTATTGTATCTCATGTTTATTCTATTGTATATCATGTTTATTCTATTGTATGTCATGTTTGTGTCTTCTATTGTATGTCATGTTTGTGTCTTCTAGTGTATCTCATGTTTGTGTCTTCTATTGTATCTCATGTTTGAGTCTTCTATTGTATCTCGTGTTTGTTTCTTCTATTGTATCTCATGTTTGTGTCTTCTATTGTATCTCATGTTTTTGTCTTCTATTGTATCTCATGTTTGTGTCTTCTATTGTATCTCATGTTTGTGTCTTCTATTGTATCTCATGTTTATTCTATTGTATCTCATGTTTATTCTATTGTATCTCATGTTTATTCTATTGTATCTCATGTTTATCCTATTGTATCTCATCTTTTTTGTCTTCTATTGTATATCATGTTTATTCTATTGTATCTCATGTTTATTCTATTGTATCTCATGTTTATTCTATTGTATCTCATGTTTATTCTATTGTATCTCATGTTTATTCTATTGTATCTCATGTTTATTCTATTGTATCTCATGTTTGTGTCTTCTATTCTATCTCATGTTTATTCTATTGTATCTCATGTGTATTCTATTGTATCTCATGTTTATTCTATTGTATCTCATGTTTATTCTATTCTATCTCATGTTTATGTCTTCTATTGTATCTCATGTTTGTGTCTTCTATTGTATATCATGTTTATTTTATTGTATCTCATGTTTATTCTATTGTATCTCATGTTTATTCTGTTGTATTTCATGTTGATTCTATTGTATCTCATGTTTGTGTCTTCTATTGTATCTCATGTTTGTGTCTTCTATTGTATCTCATGTTTATTCTATTGTATCTCATGTTTATTCTATTGTATCTCATGTTTGTGTCTTCTATTGTATATCATGTTTATTCTATTGTATCTCATGTTTAGTCTATTGTATCTCATGTTTATTCTATTGTATCTCATGTTTATTCTATTGTATCTCATGTTTATTCTATTGTATCTCATGTTTCTTCTATTGTATCTCATGTTTATGTCTTCTATTGTATCTCATGTTTGTGTCTTCTATTGTATCTCATGTTTGTGTCTTCTATTGTATCTCATGTTTGTGTCTTCTATTGTATCTCATGTTTGTGTCTTCTATTGTATCTCATGTTTATTCTATTGTATCTCATGTTTATTCTATTGTATCTCATGTTTGTGTCTTCTATTGTATATCATGTTTATTCTATTGTATCTCATGTTTATTCTATTGTATCTCATGTTTATTCTATTGTATCTCATGTTTATTCTATTGTATCTCATGTTTATTCTATTGTATCTCATGTTTATTCTATTGTATCTCATGTTTATTCTATTGTATATCATGTTTATTCTATTGTATCTCATGTTTGTGTCTTCTATTGTATGTCATGTTTGTGTCTTCTATTGTATCTCATGTTTGTGTCTTCTAGTGTATCTTATGTTTGTGTCTTCTATTGTATCTCATGTTTGTGTCTTCTATTGTATCTCGTGTTTGTTTCTTCTATTGTATCTCATGTTTGTGTCTTCTATTGTATCTCATGTTTATTCTATTGTATCTCATGTTTATTCTATTGTATCTCATGTTTGTGTCTTCTATTGTATATCATGTTTATTCTATTGTATCTCATGTTTAGTCTATTGTATCTCATGTTTATTCTATTGTATCTCATGTTTCTTCTATTGTATCTCATGTTTCTTCTATTGTATCTCATGTTTGTGTCTTCTATTGTATGTCATGTTTGTGTCTTCTATTGTATCTCATGTTTGTGTCTTCTAGTGTATCTCATGTTTGTGTCTTCTATTGTATCTCATGTTTGTGTCTTCTATTGTATCTCGTGTTTGTTTCTTCTATTGTATCTCATGTTTGTGTCTTCTATTGTATCTCATGTTTTTGTCTTCTATTGTATCTCATGTTTATGTCTTCTATTGTATCTCATGTTTGTGTCTTCTATTGTATCTCATGTTTGTGTCTTCTATTGTATCTCATGTTTGTGTCTTCTATTGTATCTCATGTTTGTGTCTTCTATTGTATCTCATGTTTATTCTATTGTATCTCATGTTTATTCTATTGTATCTCATGTTTGTGTCTTCTATTGTATATCATGTTTATTCTATTGTATCTCATGTTTATTCTATTGTATCTCATGTTTATTCTATTGTATCTCATGTTTATTCTATTGTATCTCATGTTTATTCTATTGTATCTCATGTTTATTCTATTGTATCTCATGTTTATTCTATTGTATATCATGTTTATTCTATTGTATCTCATGTTTATTCTATTGTATCTCATGTTTATTCTATTCTATCTCATGTTTATGTCTTCTATTGTATCTCATGTTTGTGTCTTCTATTGTATATCATGTTTATTTTATTGTATCTCATGTTTATTCTGTTGTATTTCATGTTGATTCTATTGTATCTCATGTTTGTGTCTTCTATTGTATCTCATGTTTGTGTCTTCTATTGTATCTCATGTTTATTCTATTGTATCTCATGTTTATTCTATTGTATCTCATGTTTGTGTCTTCTATTGTATATCATGTTTATTCTATTGTATCTCATGTTTAGTCTATTGTATCTCATGTTTATTCTATTGTATCTCATGTTTATTCTATTGTATCTCATGTTTATTCTATTGTATCTCATGTTTCTTCTATTGTATCTCATGTTTATGTCTTCTATTGTATCTCATGTTTGTGTCTTCTATTGTATCTCATGTTTGCGTCTTCTATTGTATCTCATGGTTGTGTCTTCTATTGTATCTCATGTTTATTCTATTGTATCTCATCTTTATTCTATTGTATCTCATCTTTATTCTATTGTATCTCATGTTTCTTCTATTGTATCTCATGTTTCTTCTATTGTATCTCATGTTTGTGTCTTCTATTGTATGTCATGTTTGTGTCTTCTATTGTATCTCATGTTTGAGTCTTCTATTGTATCTCGTGTTTGTTTCTTCTATTGTATCTCATGTTTGTGTCTTCTATTGTATCTCATGTTTTTGTCTTCTATTGTATCTCATGTTTGTGTCTTCTATTGTATCTCATGTTTGTGTCTTCTATTGTATCTCATGTTTATTCTATTGTATCTCATGTTTATTCTATTGTATCTCATGTTTATTCTATTGTATCTCATGTTTATCCTATTGTATCTCATCTTTTTTGTCTTCTATTGTATATCATGTTTATTCTATTGTATCTCATGTTTATTCTATTGTATCTCATGTTTATTCTATTGTATCTCATGTTTATTCTATTGTATCTCATGTTTATTCTATTGTATCTCATGTTTATTCTATTGTATCTCATGTTTGTGTCTTCTATTCTATCTCATGTTTATTCTATTGTATCTCATGTGTATTCTATTGTATCTCATGTTTATTCTATTGTATCTCATGTTTATTCTATTCTATCTCATGTTTATGTCTTCTATTGTATCTCATGTTTGTGTCTTCTATTGTATATCATGTTTATTTTATTGTATCTCATGTTTATTCTATTGTATCTCATGTTTATTCTGTTGTATTTCATGTTGATTCTATTGTATCTCATGTTTGTGTCTTCTATTGTATCTCATGTTTGTGTCTTCTATTGTATCTCATGTTTATTCTATTGTATCTCATGTTTATTCTATTGTATCTCATGTTTGTGTCTTCTATTGTATATCATGTTTATTCTATTGTATCTCATGTTTAGTCTATTGTATCTCATGTTTATTCTATTGTATCTCATGTTTATTCTATTGTATCTCATGTTTATTCTATTGTATCTCATGTTTCTTCTATTGTATCTCATGTTTATGTCTTCTATTGTATCTCATGTTTGTGTCTTCTATTGTATCTCATGTTTGTGTCTTCTATTGTATCTCATGTTTGTGTCTTCTATTGTATCTCATGTTTGTGTCTTCTATTGTATCTCATGTTTATTCTATTGTATCTCATGTTTATTCTATTGTATCTCATGTTTGTGTCTTCTATTGTATATCATGTTTATTCTATTGTATCTCATGTTTATTCTATTGTATCTCATGTTTATTCTATTGTATCTCATGTTTATTCTATTGTATCTCATGTTTATTCTATTGTATCTCATGTTTATTCTATTGTATCTCATGTTTATTCTATTGTATATCATGTTTATTCTATTGTATCTCATGTTTGTGTCTTCTATTGTATGTCATGTTTGTGTCTTCTATTGTATCTCATGTTTGTGTCTTCTAGTGTATCTTATGTTTGTGTCTTCTATTGTATCTCATGTTTGTGTCTTCTATTGTATCTCGTGTTTGTTTCTTCTATTGTATCTCATGTTTGTGTCTTCTATTGTATCTCATGTTTATTCTATTGTATCTCATGTTTATTCTATTGTATCTCATGTTTGTGTCTTCTATTGTATATCATGTTTATTCTATTGTATCTCATGTTTAGTCTATTGTATCTCATGTTTATTCTATTGTATCTCATGTTTCTTCTATTGTATCTCATGTTTCTTCTATTGTATCTCATGTTTGTGTCTTCTATTGTATGTCATGTTTGTGTCTTCTATTGTATCTCATGTTTGTGTCTTCTAGTGTATCTCATGTTTGTGTCTTCTATTGTATCTCATGTTTGTGTCTTCTATTGTATCTCGTGTTTGTTTCTTCTATTGTATCTCATGTTTGTGTCTTCTATTGTATCTCATGTTTTTGTCTTCTATTGTATCTCATGTTTATGTCTTCTATTGTATCTCATGTTTGTGTCTTCTATTGTATCTCATGTTTGTGTCTTCTATTGTATCTCATGTTTGTGTCTTCTATTGTATCTCATGTTTGTGTCTTCTATTGTATCTCATGTTTATTCTATTGTATCTCATGTTTATTCTATTGTATCTCATGTTTGTGTCTTCTATTGTATATCATGTTTATTCTATTGTATCTCATGTTTATTCTATTGTATCTCATGTTTATTCTATTGTATCTCATGTTTATTCTATTGTATCTCATGTTTATTCTATTGTATCTCATGTTTATTCTATTGTATCTCATGTTTATTCTATTGTATATCATGTTTATTCTATTGTATCTCATGTTTATTCTATTGTATCTCATGTTTATTCTATTCTATCTCATGTTTATGTCTTCTATTGTATCTCATGTTTGTGTCTTCTATTGTATATCATGTTTATTTTATTGTATCTCATGTTTATTCTGTTGTATTTCATGTTGATTCTATTGTATCTCATGTTTGTGTCTTCTATTGTATCTCATGTTTGTGTCTTCTATTGTATCTCATGTTTATTCTATTGTATCTCATGTTTATTCTATTGTATCTCATGTTTGTGTCTTCTATTGTATATCATGTTTATTCTATTGTATCTCATGTTTAGTCTATTGTATCTCATGTTTATTCTATTGTATCTCATGTTTATTCTATTGTATCTCATGTTTATTCTATTGTATCTCATGTTTCTTCTATTGTATCTCATGTTTATGTCTTCTATTGTATCTCATGTTTGTGTCTTCTATTGTATCTCATGTTTGCGTCTTCTATTGTATCTCATGGTTGTGTCTTCTATTGTATCTCATGTTTATTCTATTGTATCTCATCTTTATTCTATTGTATCTCATCTTTATTCTATTGTATCTCATGTTTATTCTATTGTATCTCATGTTTATTCTATTGTATCTCATGTTTATGCTATTGTATCTCATGTTTATTCTATTGAATCTCATGTTTATGTCTTCTATTGTATATCATGTTTATTCTATTGTATCTCGTTTATTCTATTGTATCTCATGTTTATTCTATTGTATCTCATGTTTGTGTCTTCTATTGTATCTCATGTTTGTGTCTTCTATTGTATCTCATGTTTATGTCTTCTATTGTATCTCATGTTTGTGTCTTCTATTGTATCTCATGTTTATTCTATTGTATCTCATGTTTATTCTATTGTATCTCATGTTTGTGTCTTCTATTGTATCTCATGTTTACTCTGTTGTAACTCATGTTTACTCAGTTGTATCACAAGTTTCTTCTGTTGTATCTCATGTTTCTTCTGTTGTATCTCATGTTTCTTCTATTGTATCTCATGTTTCTTCTATTGTATCTCGTTTCTACTTTTGTATCTCATGTTTCTTCTATTGTATCTCATGTTTCTTCTATTGTATCTCATGTTTCTTCTATTGTATCTCATGTTTCTTCTATTGTATCTCATGTTTCTTCTATTGTATCTCATGTTTCTTCTATTGTATCTCATGATTCTTCTATTGTATCTCGTGTTTCTTCTATTGTATCTCATGTTTCTTCTATTGTATCTCATGTTTCTTCTATTGTATCTCATGTTTCTTCTATTGTATCTCATGTTTATTCTATTGTATCTCATGTTTATTCTGTTGTATCTCATGTTTATTCTATTGTATCTCATGTTTATTCTATTGTATCTCATGTTTATTCTATTGTTTCTCATGTTTATTCTATTGTTTCTCATGTTTGTGTCTTCTATTGTATCTCTTGTTTGTGTCTTCTATTGTATCTCTTGTTTTTGTCTTCTATTGTATCTCTTGTTTTTGTCTTCTATTGTATCTCATGTTTATTCTATTTTATCTCATGTTTATTCTATTGTATCTCATGTTTGTGTCTTCTATTGTATCTTATGTTTATTCTATTGTATCTCATGTTTATTCTATTGTATCTCATGTTTATTCTATTGTATCTCATGTTTATTCTATTGTATCTCATGTTTATTCTATTGTATCTCATGTTTATTCTATTGTATCTCATGTTTATTCTATTGTATCTCATGTTTATTCTATTGTATCTCATGTTTATTCTATTGTATCTCATGTTTATTCTATTGTATCTCATGTTTATTCTATTGTATATCATGTTTATTCTATTGTATTTCATGTTTGTGTCTTCTATTGTATGTCATGTTTGTGTCTTCTATTGTATCTCATGTTTGTGTCTTCTATTGTATCTCATGTTTGTGTCTTCTATTGTATCTCGTGTTTGTTTCTTCTATTGTATCTCATGTTTGTGTCTTCTATTGTATCTCATGTTTGTGTCTTCTATTGTATCTCATGTTTGTGTCTACTATTGTATCTCATGTTTATTCTATTGTATCTCATGTTTATTCTATTGTATCTCATGTTTATTCTATTGTATCTCATGTTTATCCTATTGTATCTCATCTTTTTTGTCTTCTATTGTACATCATGTTTATTCTATTGTATCTCATGTTTATCCTATTGTATCTCATGTTTATTCTATTGTATCTCATGTTTATTCTATTGTATCTCATGTTTATTCTATTGTATCTCATGTTTGTGTCTTCTATTCTATCTCATGTTTATTCTTTTGTATCTCATGTTTATTCTATTGTATCTCATGTTTATTCTATTGTATCTCATGTTTATTCTATTGTATCTCATGTTTATTCTATTCTATCTCATGTTTATGTCTTCTATTGTATCTCACGTTTGTGTCTTCTATTGTGTATCATGTTTATTCTATTGTATCTCATGTTTATTCTATTGTATCTCATGTTTATTCTGTTGTATTTCATGTTGATTCTATTGTATCTCATGTTTGTGTCTTCAATTGTATCTCATGTTTGTGTCTTCTATTGTATCTCATGTTTATTCTTTTGTATCTCATGTTTATTCTGTTGTATCTCATGTTTATTCTGTTGTATCTCATGTTTATTCTATTGTATCTCATGTTTGTGTCTTCTATTGTATATCATGTTTATTCTATTGTATCTCATGTTTAGTCTATTGTATCTCATGTTTATTCTATTGTATCTCATGTTTCTTTTATTGTATCTCATGTTTCTTCTATTGTATCTCATGTTTGTGTCTTCTATTGTATGTCATGTTTGTGTCTTCTATTGTATCTCATGTTTGTGTCTTCTAGTGTATCTCATGTTTGTGTCTTCTATTGTATCTCATGTTTGTGTCTTCTATTGTATCTCGTGTTTGTTTCTTCTATTGTATCTCATGTTTGTGTCTTCTGTTGTATCTCATGTTTTTGTCTTCTATTGTATCTCATGTTTGTGTCTTCTATTGTATCTCATGTTTGTGTCTTCTATTGTATCTCATGTTTATTCTATTGTATCTCATGTTTATTCTATTGTATCTCATGTTTATTCTATTGTATCTCATGTTTATCCTATTGTATCTCATCTTTTTTGTCTTCTATTGTATATCATGTTTATTCTATTGTATCACATGTTTATTCTATTGTATCTCATGTTTATTCTATTGTATCTCATGTTTATTCTATTGTGTCTCATGTTTATTCTATTGTATCTCATGTTTATTCTATTGTATCTCATGTTTGTGTCTTCTATTCTATCTCATGTTTGTGTCTTCTTTTGTATCTCATGTTTATTCTTTTGTATCTCATGTTTATTCTATTGTATCTCATGTGTATTCTATTGTATCTCATGTTTATTCTATTGTATCTCATGTTTATTCTATTCTATCTCATGTTTATGTCTTCTATTGTATCTCATGTTTGTGTCTTCTATTGTATATCATGTTTATTTTATTGTATCTCATGTTTATTCTGTTGTATTTCATGTTGATTCTATTGTATCTCATGTTTGTGTCTTCTATTGTATCTCATGTTTGTGTCTTCTATTGTATCTCATGTTTATTCTATTGTATCTCATGTTTATTCTATTGTATCTCATGTTTGTGTCTTCTATTGTATATCATGTTTATTCTATTGTATCTCATGTTTAGTCTATTGTATCTCATGTTTATTCTATTGTATCTCATGTTTATTCTATTGTATCTCATGTTTATTCTATTGTATCTCATGTTTCTTCTATTGTATCTCATGTTTATGTCTTCTATTGTATCTCATGTTTGTGTCTTCTATTGTATCTCATGTTTGCGTCTTCTATTGTATCTCATGGTTGTGTCTTCTATTGTATCTCATGTTTATTCTATTGTATCTCATCTTTATTCTATTGTATCTCATCTTTATTCTATTGTATCTCATGTTTATTCTATTGTATCTCATGTTTATTCTATTGTATCTCATGTTTATGCTATTGTATCTCATGTTTATTCTATTGAATCTCATGTTTATGTCTTCTATTGTATATCATGTTTATTCTATTGTATCTCGTTTATTCTATTGTATCTCATGTTTATTCTATTGTATCTCATGTTTGTGTCTTCTATTGTATCTCATGTTTGTGTCTTCTATTGTATCTCATGTTTATGTCTTCTATTGTATCTCATGTTTGTGTCTTCTATTGTATCTCATGTTTATTCTATTGTATCTCATGTTTATTCTATTGTATCTCATGTTTGTGTCTTCTATTGTATCTCATGTTTACTCTGTTGTAACTCATGTTTACTCTGTTGTATCACAAGTTTCTTCTGTTGTATCTCATGTTTCTTCTGTTGTATCTCATGTTTCTTCTATTGTATCTCATGTTTCTTCTATTGTATCTCGTTTCTACTTTTGTATCTCATGTTTCTTCTATTGTATCTCATGTTTCTTCTATTGTATCTCATGTTTCTTCTATTGTATCTCATGTTTCTTCTATTGTATCTCATGTTTCTTCTATTGTATCTCATGTTTCTTCTATTGTATCTCATGATTCTTCTATTGTATCTCGTGTTTCTTCTATTGTATCTCATGTTTCTTCTATTGTATCTCATGTTTCTTCTATTGTATCTCATGTTTCTTCTATTGTATCTCATGTTTATTCTATTGTATCTCATGTTTATTCTGTTGTATCTCATGTTTATTCTATTGTATCTCATGTTTATTCTATTGTATCTCATGTTTATTCTATTGTTTCTCATGTTTATTCTATTGTTTCTCATGTTTGTGTCTTCTATTGTATCTCTTGTTTGTGTCTTCTATTGTATCTCTTGTTTTTGTCTTCTATTGTATCTCTTGTTTTTGTCTTCTATTGTATCTCATGTTTATTCTATTTTATCTCATGTTTATTCTATTGTATCTCATGTTTGTGTCTTCTATTGTATCTTATGTTTATTCTATTGTATCTCATGTTTATTCTATTGTATCTCATGTTTATTCTATTGTATCTCATGTTTATTCTATTGTATCTTATGTTTATTCTATTGTATCTCATGTTTATTCTATTGTATCTCATGTTTATTCTATTGTATCTCATGTTTATTCTATTGTATCTCATGTTTATTCTATTGTATCTCATGTTTATTCTATTGTATCTCATGTTTATTCTATTGTATATCATGTTTATTCTATTGTATTTCATGTTTGTGTCTTCTATTGTATGTCATGTTTGTGTCTTCTATTGTATCTCTTGTTTGTGTCTTCTATTGTATCTCATGTTTGTGTCTTCTATTGTATCTCGTGTTTGTTTCTTCTATTGTATCTCATGTTTGTGTCTTCTATTGTATCTCATGTTTGTGTCTTCTATTGTATCTCATGTTTGTGTCTTCTATTGTATCTCATGTTTATTCTATTGTATCTCATGTTTATTCTATTGTATCTCATGTTTATTCTATTGTATCTCATGTTTATCCTATTGTATCTCATCTTTTTTGTCTTCTATTGTATATCATGTTTATTCTATTGTATCTCATGTTTATTCTATTGTATCTCATGTTTATTCTATTGTATCTCATGTTTATTCTATTGTATCTCATGTTTATTCTATTGTATCTCATGTTTGTGTCTTCTATTCTATCTCATGTTTATTCTTTTGTATCTCATGTTTATTCTATTGTATCTCATGTTTATTCTATTGTATCTCATGTTTATTCTATTGTATCTCATGTTTATTCTATTCTATCTCATGTTTATGTCTTCTATTGTATCTCACGTTTGTGTCTTCTATTGTATATCATGTTTATTCTATTGTATCTCATGTTTATTCTATTGTATCTCATGTTTATTCTGTTGTATTTCATGTTGATTCTATTGTATCTCATGTTTGTGTCTTCAATTGTATCTCATGTTTGTGTCTTCTATTGTATCTCATGTTTATTCTGTTGTATCTCATGTTTATTCTGTTGTATCTCATGTTTATTCTGTTGTATCTCATGTTTATTCTGTTGTATCGCATGTTAATTCTGTTGTATCTCATGTTTATTCTGTTGTATCGCATGTTTACTCTGTTGTATCTCATGTTTACTCTGTTGTATCTCATGTTTACTCTGTTGTATCTCATGTTTACTCTGTTGTATCTCATGTTTCTTCTGTTGTATCTCATGTTTCTTCTGTTGTATCTGTTTCTTCTGTTGTATCTCATGTTTCTTCTATTGTATCTCATATTTCTTCTATTGTATCTCATGTTTCTTCTATTGTATCTCATGTTTCTTCTATTGTATCTCATGTTTCTTCTATTGTATCTCATGTTTCTTCTATTGTATCTCATGTTTCTTCTATTGTATCTCATGTTTCTTCTATTGTATCTCATGTTTCTTCTATTGTATCTCATGTTTCTTCTATTGTATCTCATGTTTCTTCTATTGTATCTCATGTTTCTTCTATTGTATCTTATGTTTCTTCTATTGTATCTCATGTTTCTTCTATTGTATCTCATGTTTCTTCTATTTTATCTCATGTGTCTTCTGTTGTATCTCATGTTTCTTCTGTTGTATCTCATGTTTATTCTGTTGTATCTCATGTTTATTCTGTTGTATCTCATGTTTCTTCTATTGTATCTCATGTTTCTTCTATTGTATCTCATGTTTATTCTATTGTATCTCATGTTTATTCTATTGTATCTCATGTTTATTCTATTGTATCTCATGTTTATTCTATTGTATCTCATGTTTATTCTATTGTATCTCATGTGTATTCTATTGTATCTCATGTGTATTCTATTGTATCTCATGTTTATTCTATTGTATCTCATGTTTATTCTATTCTATCTCATGTTTATGTCTTCTATTGTATCTCATGTTTGTGTCTTCTATTGTATATCATGTTTATTTTATTGTATCTCATGTTTATTCTATTGTATCTCATGTTTATTCTGTTGTATTTCATGTTGATTCTATTGTATCTCATGTTTGTGTCTTCTATTGTATCTCATGTTTGTGTCTTCTATTGTATCTCATGTTTATTCTATTGTATCTCATGTTTATTCTATTGTATCTCATGTTTATTCTATTGTATCTCATGTTTGTGTCTTCTATTGTATATCATGTTTATTCTATTGTATCTCATGTTTAGTCTATTGTATCTCATGTTTATTCTATTGTATCTCATGTTTATTCTATTGTATCTCATGTTTATTCTATTGTATCTCATGTTTCTTCTATTGTATCTCATGTTTATGTCTTCTATTGTATCTCATGTTTGTGTCTTCTATTGTATCTCATGTTTGCGTCTTCTATTGTATCTCATGGTTGTGTCTTCTATTGTATCTCATGTTTATTCTATTGTATCTCATCTTTATTCTATTGTATCTCATCTTTATTCTATTGTATCTCATGTTTATTCTATTGTATCTCATGTTTATTCTATTGTATCTCATGTTTATGCTATTGTATCTCATGTTTATTCTATTGAATCTCATGTTTGTCTTCTATTGTATATCATGTTTATTCTATTGTATCTCGTTTATTCTATTGTATCTCATGTTTATTCTATTGTATCTCATGTTTGTGTCTTCTATTGTATCTCATGTTTGTGTCTTCTATTGTATCTCATGTTTATGTCTTCTATTGTATCTCATGTTTGTGTCTTCTATTGTATCTCATGTTTATTCTATTGTATCTCATGTTTATTCTATTGTATCTCATGTTTGTGTCTTCTATTGTATCTCATGTTTACTCTGTTGTAACTCATGTTTACTCTGTTGTATCTCAAGTTTCTTCTGTTGTATCTCATGTTTCTTCTGTTGTATCTCATGTTTCTTCTATTGTATCTCATGTTTCTTCTATTGTATCTCGTTTCTACTTGTGTATCTCATGTTTCTTCTATTGTATCTCATGTTTCTTCTATTGTATCTCATGTTTCTTCTATTGTATCTCATGTTTCTTCTATTGTATCTCATGCTTCTTCTATTGTATCTCATGTTTCTTCTATTGTATCTCATGATTCTTCTATTGTATCTCGTGTTTCTTCTATTGTATCTCATGTTTCTTCTATTGTATCTCATGTTTCTTCTATTGTATCTCATGTTTCTTCTATTGTATCTCATGTTTATTCTATTGTATCTCATGTTTATTCGATTGTATCTCATGTTTATTCTGTTGTATCTCATGTTTATTCTATTGTATCTCATGTTTATTCTATTGTATCTCATGTTTATTCTATTGTTTCTCATGTTTGTGTCTTCTATTGTATCTCTTGTTTGTGTCTTCTATTGTATCTCTTGTTTTTGTCTTCTATTGTATCTCTTGTTTTTGTCTTCTATTGTATCTCATGTTTATTCTATTTTATCTCATGTTTATTCTATTGTATCTCATGTTTGTGTCTTCTATTGTATCTTATGTTTATTCTATTGTATCTCATGTTTATTCTATTGTATCTCATGTTTATTCTATTGTATCTCATGTTTATTCTATTGTATCTCATGTTTATTCTATTGTATCTCATGTTTATTCTATTGTATCTCATGTTTATTCTATTGTATCTCATGTTTATTCTATTGTATCTCATGTTTATTCTATTGTATCTCATGTTTATTCTATTGTATATCATGTTTATTCTATTGTATCTCATGTTTATTCTATTGTATCTCATGTTTGTGTCTTCTATTGTATGTCATGTTTGTGTCTTCTATTGTATCTCATGTTTGTGTCTTCTAGTGTATCTCATGTTTGTGTCTTCTATTGTATCTCATGTTTGTGTCTTCTATTGTATCTCGTGTTTGTGTCTTCTATTGTATCTCATGTTTGTGTCTTCTATTGTATCTCATGTTTGTGTCTTCTATTGTATCTCATGTTTGTGTCTTCTATTGTATCTCATGTTTATTCTATTGTATCTCATGTTTATTCTATTGTATCTCATGTTTATTCTATTGTATCTCATGTTTATCCTATTGTATCTCATCTTTTTTGTCTTCTATTGTATATCATGTTTATTCTATTGTATCTCATGTTTATTCTATTGTATCTCATGTTTATTCTATTGTATCTCATGTTTATTCTATTGTATCTCATGTTTGTGTCTTCTATTCTATCTCATGTTTATTCTTTTGTATCTCATGTTTATTCTATTGTATCTCATGTTTATTCTATTGTATCTCATGTTTATTCTATTGAATCTCATGTTTATTCTATTCTATCTCATGTTTATGTCTTCTATTGTATCTCACGTTTGTGTCTTCTATTGTATATCATGTTTATTCTATTGTATCTCATGTTTATTCTATTGTATCTCATGTTTATTCTGTTGTATTTCATGTTGATTCTATTGTATCTCATGTTTGTGTCTTCAATTGTATCTCATGTTTGTCTTCTATTGTATCTCATGTTTATTCTGTTGTATCTCATGTTTATTCTGTTGTATCTCATGTTTATTCTGTTGTATCTCATGTTTATTCTGTTGTATCGCATGTTAATTCTGTTGTATCTCATGTTTATTCTGTTGTATCTCATGTTTATTCTGTTGTATCTCATGTTTACTCTGTTGTATCTCATGTTTACTCTGTTGTATCTCATTTTTACTCTGTTGTATCTCATGTTTCTTCTGTTGTATCTCATGTTTCTTCTGTTGTATCTCATGTTTCTTCTGTTGTATCTCATGTTTCTTCTATTGTATCTCATGTTTCTTCTATTGTATCTCATGTTTCTTCTATTGTATCTCATGTTTCTTCTATTGTATCTCATGTTTCTTCTATTGTATCTCATGTTTCTTCTATTGTATCTCATGTTTCTTCTATTGTATCTCATGTTTCTTCTATTGTATCTCATGTTTCTTCTATTGTATCTCATGTTTCTTCTATTGTATCTCATGTTTCTTCTATTGTATCTCATGTTTCTTCTATTGTATCTCATGTTTCTTCTATTGTATCTCATGTTTCTTCTATTGTATCTCATGTTTCTTCTATTGTATCTCATGTTTCTTCTATTTTATCTCATGTGTCTTCTATTGTATCTCATGTTTCTTCTGTTGTATCTCATGTTTATTCTATTGTATCTCATGTTTATTCTGTTGTATCTCATGTTTATTCTATTGTATCTCATGTTTCTTCTATTGTATCTCATATTTATTCTATTGTATCTCATGTTTATTCTATTGTATCTCATGTTTATTCTATTTTATCTCATGTTTATTCTATTGTATTTCATGTTTATTCTATTGTATCTCATGTTTATTCTATTGTATCTCATGTTTATTCTATTGTATCTCATGTTTATTCTATTGTATCTCTTGTTTTTGTCTTCTATTGTATCTCATGTTTATTCTATTGTATCTCGTGTTTATTCTATTGTATCTCATGTTTACTCTATTGTATCTCATGTTTATTCTATTGTATCTCATGTTTATTCTGTTGTATCTCATGTTTATTCTGTTGTATCTCGTGTTTATTCTGTTGTATCTCATGTTTACTCTGTTGTATCTCATGTTTCTTCTGTTGTATCTCATGTTTCTTCTGTTGTATCTCATGTTTATTCTATTGTATCTCATGTTTCTTCTATTGTATCTCGTTTCTACTTTTGTATCTCATGTTTCTTCTATTGTATCTCATGTTTCTTCTATTGTATCTCATGTTTCTTCTATTGTATCTCATATTTCTTCTATTGTATCTCATGTTTCTTCTATTGTATCTCATGATTATTCTATTGTATCTCGTGTTTCTTCTATTGTATCTCATGTTTCTTCTATTGTATCTCATGTTTCTTCTATTGTATCTCATGTTTCTTCTATTGTATCTCATGTTTCTTCTATTGTATCTCATGTTTCTTCTATTGTATCTCATGTTTCTTCTATTGTATCTCATGTTTATTCGATTGTATCTCATGTTTATTCGATTGTATCTCATGTTTATTCTGTTGTATCTCATGTTTATTCTTTTGTATCTCATGTTTATTCTATTGTATCTCATGTTTATTCTATTGTTTCTCATGTTTGTGTCTTCTATTGTATCTCTTGTTTGTGTCTTCTATTGTATCTCTTGTTTTTGTCTTCTATTGTATCTCTTGTTTTTGTCTTCTATTGTATCTCATGTTTATTCTATTTTATCTCATGTTTATTCTATTGTATCTCATGTTTGTCTTCTATTGTATCTTATGTTTATTCTATTGTATCTCATGTTTATTCTATTGTATCTCTTGTTTATTCTATTGTATCTCATGTTTATTCTATTGTATCTCATGTTTATTCTATTGTATCTCATGTTTATTCTATTGTATCTCATGTTTATTCTATTGTATCTCATGTTTATTCTATTGTATCTCATGTTTATTCTATTGTATCTCATGTTTATTCTATTGTATATCATGTTTATTCTATTGTATGTCATGTTTGTGTCTTCTATTGTATGTCATGTTTGTGTCTTCTAGTGTATCTCATGTTTGTGTCTTCTATTGTATCTCATGTTTGTGTCTTCTATTGTATCTCGTGTTTGTTTCTTCTATTGTATCTCATGTTTGTGTCTTCTATTGTATCTCATGTTTTTGTCTTCTATTGTATCTCATGTTTGTGTCTTCTATTGTATCTCATGTTTGTGTCTTCTATTGTATCTCATGTTTATTCTATTGTATCTCATGTTTATTCTATTGTATCTCATGTTTATTCTATTGTATCTCACGTTTATCCTATTGTATCTCATCTTTTTTGTCTTCTATTGTATATCATGTTTATTCTATTGTATCTCATGTTTATTCTATTGTATCTCATGTTTATTCTATTGTATCTCATGTTTATTCTATTGTATCTCATGTTTATTCTATTGTATCTCATGTTTATTCTATTGTATCTCATGTTTGTGTCTTCTATTCTATCTCATGTTTATTCTTTTGTATCTCATGTTTATTCTATTGTATCTCATGTGTATTCTATTGTATCTCATGTTTATTCTATTGTATCTCATGTTTATTCTATTCTATCTCATGTTTATGTCTTCTATTGTATCTCATTTTTGTGTCTTCTATTAAATATCATGTTTATTTTATTGTATCTCATGTTTATTCTATTGTATCTCATGTTTATTCTGTTGTATTTCATGTTGATTCTATTGTATCTCATGTTTGTGTCTTCTATTGTATCTCATGTTTGTGTCTTCTATTGTATCTCATGTTTATTCTATTGTATCTCATGTTTATTCTATTGTATCTCATGTTTGTGTCTTCTATTGTATATCATGTTTATTCTATTGTATCTCATGTTTAGTCTATTGTATCTCATGTTTATTCTATTGTATCTCATGTTTATTCTATTGTATCTCATGTTTATTCTATTGTATCTCATGTTTCTTCTATTGTATCTCATGTTTATGTCTTCTATTGTATCTCATGTTTGTGTCTTCTATTGTATCTCATGTTTGTGTCTTCTATTGTATCTCATGTTTGTGTCTTCTATTGTATCTCATGTTTATTCTATTGTATCTCATGTTTATTCTATTGTATCTCATGTTTGTGTCTTCTATTGTATATCATGTTTATTCTATTGTATCTCATGTTTATTCTATTGTATCTCATGTTTATTCTATTGTATCTCATGTTTATTCTATTGTATCTCATGTTTATTCTATTGTATCTCATGTTTATTCTATTGTATCTCATGTTTATTCTATTGTATATCATGTTTATTCTATTGTATCTCATGTTTGTGTCTTCTATTGTATGTCATGTTTGTGTCTTCTATTGTATCTCATGTTTGTGTCTTCTAGTGTATCTCATGTTTGTGTCTTCTATTGTATCTCATGTTTGTGTCTTCTATTGTATCTCGTGTTTGTTTCTTCTATTGTATCTCATGTTTGTGTCTTCTATTGTATCTCATGTTTATTCTATTGTATCTCATGTTTATTCTATTGTATCTCATGTTTGTGTCTTCTATTGTATATCATGTTTATTCTATTGTATCTCATGTTTAGTCTATTGTATCTCATGTTTATTCTATTGTATCTCATGTTTCTTCTATTGTATCTCATGTTTCTTCTATTGTATCTCATGTTTCTTCTATTGTATCTCATGTTTCTTCTATTGTATCTCATGTTTCTTCTATTGTATCTCATGTTTCTTCTATTGTATCTCATGTTTCTTCTATTTTATCTCATGTGTCTTCTATTGTATCTCATGTGTCTTCTATTGTATCTCATGTTTCTTCTGTTGTATCTCATGTTTATTCTGTTGTATCTCATGTTTATTCTGTTGTATCTCATGTTTATTCTATTGTATCTCATGTTTCTTCTATTGTATCTCATGTTTATTCTATTGTATCTCATGTTTATTCTATTGTATCTCATGTTTATTCTATTTTATCTCATGTTTATTCTATTGTATCTCATGTTTATTCTATTGTATCTCATGTTTATTCTATTGTATCTCATGTTTATTCTATTGTATCTCATGTTTATTCTATTGTATCTCTTGTTTTTGTCTTCTATTGTATCTCATGTTTATTCTATTGTATCTCGTGTTTATTCTATTGTATCTCATGTTTATTCTATTGTATCTCATGTTTATTCTGTTGAATCTCATGTTTATTCTGTTGTATCTCATGTTTATTCTGTTGTATCTCATGTTTACTCTGTTGTATCTCATGTTTACTCTGTTGTATCTCATGTTTCTTCTGTTGTATCTCATGTTTCTTCTGTTGTATCTCATGTTTCTTCTATTGTATCTCATGTTTCTTCTATTGTATCTCGTTTCTACTTTTGTATCTCATGTTTCTTCTATTGTATCTCGTTTCTTCTATTGTATCTCATGTTTCTTCTATTGTATCTCATGTTTCTTCTATTGTATCTCATATTTCTTCTATTGTATCTCATGTTTCTTCTATTGTATCTCATGATTATTCTATTGTATCTCGTGTTTCTTCTATTGTATCTCATGTTTCTTCTATTGTATCTCATGTTTCTTCTATTGTATCTCATGTTTCTTCTATTGTATCTCCTTGTTTCTTCTATTGTATCTCATGTTTATTCTATTGTATCTCATGTTTATTCGATTGTATCTCATGTTTATTCTGTTGTATCTCATGTTTATTCTTTTGTATCTCATGTTTATTGTATTGTATCTCATGTTTATTCTATTTTATCTCATGTTTATTCTATTGTATCTCATGTTTATTCTAATGTATCTCATGTTTATTCTATTGTATCTCATGTTTATTCTATTGTATCTCATGTTTATTCTATTGTATCTCTTGTTTTTGTCTTCTATTGTATCTCATGTTTATTCTATTGTATCTCGTGTTTATTCTATTGTATCTCATGTTTACTCTATTGTATCTCATGTTTATTCTATTGTATCTCATGTTTATTCTGTTGTATCTCATGTTTATTCTGTTGTATCTCGTGTTTATTCTGTTGTATCTCATGTTTACTCTGTTGTATCTCATGTTTCTTCTGTTGTATCTCATGTTTCTTCTGTTGTATCTCATGTTTATTCTATTGTATCTCATGTTTCTTCTATTGTATCTCGTTTCTACTTTTGTATCTCATGTTTCTTCTATTGTATCTCATGTTTCTTCTATTGTATCTCATGTTTCTTCTATTGTATCTCATATTTCTTCTATTGTATCTCATGTTTCTTCTATTGTATCTCATGATTATTCTATTGTATCTCGTGTTTCTTCTATTGTATCTCATGTTTCTTCTATTGTATCTCATGTTTCTTCTATTGTATCTCATGTTTCTTCTATTGTATCTCATGTTTCTTCTATTGTATCTCATGTTTCTTCTATTGTATCTCATGTTTCTTCTATTGTATCTCATGTTTATTCGATTGTATCTCATGTTTATTCGATTGTATCTCATGTTTATTCTGTTGTATCTCATGTTTATTCTTTTGTATCTCATGTTTATTCTATTGTATCTCATGTTTATTCTATTGTTTCTCATGTTTGTGTCGTCTATTGTATCTCTTGTTTGTGTCTTCTATTGTATCTCTTGTTTTTGTCTTCTATTGTATCTCTTGTTTTTGTCTTCTATTGTATCTCATGTTTATTCTATTTTATCTCATGTTTATTCTATTGTATCTCATGTTTGTCTTCTATTGTATCTTATGTTTATTCTATTGTATCTCATGTTTATTCTATTGTATCTCATGTTTATTCTATTGTATCTCATGTTTATTCTATTGTATCTCATGTTTATTCTATTGTATCTCATGTTTATTCTATTGTATCTCATGTTTATTCTATTGTATCTCATGTTTATTCTATTGTATCTCATGTTTATTCTATTGTATCTCATGTTTATTCTATTGTATATCATGTTTATTCTATTGTATGTCATGTTTGTGTCTTCTATTGTATGTCATGTTTGTGTCTTCTAGTGTATCTCATGTTTGTGTCTTCTATTGTATCTCATGTTTGTGTCTTCTATTGTATCTCGTGTTTGTTTCTTCTATTGTATCTCATGTTTGTGTCTTCTATTGTATCTCATGTTTTTGTCTTCTATTGTATCTCATGTTTGTGTCTTCTATTGTATCTCATGTTTGTGTCTTCTATTGTATCTCATGTTTATTCTATTCTATCTCATGTTTATTCTATTGTATCTCATGTTTATTCTATTGTATCTCATGTTTATCCTATTGTATCTCATCTTTTTTGTCTTCTATTGTATATCATGTTTATTCTATTGTATCTCATGTTTATTCTATTGTATCTCATGTTTATTCTATTGTATCTCATGTTTATTCTATTGTATCTCATGTTTATTCTATTGTATCTCATGTTTATTCTATTGTATCTCATGTTTGTGTCTTCTATTCTATCTCATGTTTATTCTTTTGTATCTCATGTTTATTCTATTGTATCTCATGTGTATTCTATTGTATCTCATGTTTATTCTATTGTATCTCATGTTTATTCTATTCTATCTCATGTTTATGTCTTCTATTGTATCTCATGTTTGTGTCTTCTATTGTATATCATGTTTATTTTATTGTATCTCATGTTTATTCTATTGTATCTCATGTTTATTCTGTTGTATTTCATGTTGATTCTATTGTATCTCATGTTTGTGTCTTCTATTGTATCTCATGTTTGTGTCTTCTATTGTATCTCATGTTTATTCTATTGTATCTCATGTTTGTGTCTTCTATTGTATATCATGTTTATTCTATTGTATCTCATGTTTAGTCTATTGTATCTCATGTTTATTCTATTGTATCTCATGTTTGTGTCTTCTATTGTATATCATGTTTATTCTATTGTATCTCATGTTTAGTCTATTGTATCTCATGTTTATTCTATTGTATCTCATGTTTATTCTATTGTATCTCATGTTTATTCTATTGTATCTCATGTTTCTTCTATTGTATCTCATGTTTATGTCTTCTATTGTATCTCATGTTTGTGTCTTCTATTGTATCTCATGTTTGTGTCTTCTATTGTATCTCATGTTTGTGTCTTCTATTGTATCTCATGTTTATTCTATTGTATCTCATGTTTATTCTATTGTATCTCATGTTTACTCTGTTGTATCTCATGTTTATTCTATTGTATCTCATGTTTATTCTATTGTATCTCATGTTTATTCTATTGTATCTCATGTTTATTCTATTGTATCTCATGTTTATTCTATTGTATCTCATGTTTATTCTATTGTATCTCATGTTTATTCTATTGTATATCATGTTTATTCTATTGTATCTCATGTTTGTGTCTTCTATTGTATGTCATGTTTGTGTCTTCTATTGTATCTCATGTTTGTGTCTTCTAGTGTATCTCATGTTTGTGTCTTCTATTGTATCTCATGTTTGTGTCTTCTATTGTATCTCGTGTTTGTTTCTTCTATTGTATCTCATGTTTGTGTCTTCTATTGTATCTCATGTTTATTCTATTGTATCTCATGTTTATTCTATTGTATCTCATGTTTGTGTCTTCTATTGTATATCATGTTTATTCTATTGTATCTCATGTTTAGTCTATTGTATCTCATGTTTATTCTATTGTATCTCATGTTTCTTCTATTGTATCTCATGTTTCTTCTATTGTATCTCATGTTTCTTCTATTGTATCTCATGTTTCTTCTATTGTATCTCATGTTTCTTCTATTGTATCTCATGTTTCTTCTATTGTATCTCATGTTTCTTCTATTTTATCTCATGTGTCTTCTATTGTATCTCATGTTTCTTCTGTTGTATCTCATGTTTATTCTGTTGTATCTCATGTTTATTCTGTTGTATCTCATGTTTATTCTATTGTATCTCATGTTTCTTCTATTGTATCTCATGTTTATTCTATTGTATCTCATGTTTATTCTATTGTATCTCATGTTTATTCTATTTTATCTCATGTTTATTCTATTGTATCTCATGTTTATTCTATTGTATCTCATGTTTATTCTATTGTATCTCATGTTTATTCTATTGTATCTCATGTTTATTCTATTGTATCTCTTGTTTTTGTCTTCTATTGTATCTCATGTTTATTCTATTGTATCTCGTGTTTATTCTATTGTATCTCATGTTTATTCTATTGTATCTCATGTTTATTCTGTTGTATCTCATGTTTATTCTGTTGTATCTCATGTTTATTCTGTTGTATCTCATGTTTACTCTGTTGTATCTCATGTTTACTCTGTTGTATCTCATGTTTCTTCTGTTGTATCTCATGTTTCTTCTGTTGTATCTCATGTTTCTTCTATTGTATCTCATGTTTCTTCTATTGTATCTCGTTTCTACTTTTGTATCTCATGTTTCTTCTATTGTATCTCGTTTCTTCTATTGTATCTCATGTTTCTTCTATTGTATCTCATGTTTCTTCTATTGTATCTCATGTTTCTTCTATTGTATCTCATATTTCTTCTATTGTATCTCATGTTTCTTCTATTGTATCTCATGATTATTCTATTGTATCTCGTGTTTCTTCTATTGTATCTCATGTTTCTTCTATTGTATCTCATGTTTCTTCTATTGTATCTCATGTTTCTTCTATTGTATCTCCTTGTTTCTTCTATTGTATCTCATGTTTATTCTATTGTATCTCATGTTTATTCGATTGTATCTCATGTTTATTCTGTTGTATCTCATGTTTATTCTTTTGTATCTCATGTTTATTCTATTGTATCTCATGTTTATTCTATTGTTTCTCATGTTTGTGTCTTCTATTGTATCTCTTGTTTGTGTCTTCTATTGTATCTCTTGTTTTTGTCTTCTATTGTATCTCTTGTTTTTGTCTTCTATTGTATCTCATGTTTATTCTATTTTATCTCATGTTTATTCTATTGTATCTCATGTTTATTCTATTGTATCTCATGTTTATTCTATTGTATCTCATGTTTATTCTATTGTATCTCATGTTTATTCTATTGTATCTCATGTTTATTCTATTGTATCTCATGTTTATTCTATTGTATCTCATGTTTATTCTATTGTATCTCATGTTTATTCTATTGTATCTCATGTTTATTCTATTGTATCTCATGTTTGTGTCTTCTATTGTATGTCATGTTTGTGTCTTCTATTGTATCTCATGTTTGTGTCTTCTAGTGTATCTCATGTTTGTGTCTTCTATTGTATCTCATGTTTGTGTCTTCTATTGTATCTCGTGTTTGTTTCTTCTATTGTATCTCATGTTTGTGTCTTCTATTGTATCTCATGTTTTTGTCTTCTATTGTATCTCATGTTTGTGTCTTCTATTGTATCTCATGTTTGTGTCTTCTATTGTATATCATGTTTATTCTATTGTATCTCATGTTTATTCTATTGTATCTCATGTTTGTGTCTCCTATTGTATTTCATGTTTGTGTCTTCTATTGTATCTCATGTTTGCGTCTTCTATTGTATCTCATGGTTGTGTCTTCTATTGTATCTCATGTTTATTCTATTGTATCTCATGTGTTTGTCTTTTATTGTATCTCATGTTTATTCTATTGTATCTCATGTTTATTCTATTGTATCTCATGTTTATTCTATTGTATCTCATGTTTATTCTATTGTATCTCATGTTTGTGTCTTCTATTGTATCTCATGTTTATGTCTTCTATTGTATCTCATGTTTGTGTCTTCTTTTGTATCTCATGTTTATTCTATTGTATCTCATGTTTGTCTTCTATTGTATCTCATGTTTGTGTCTTCTATTGTATCTCATGTTTGTGTCTTCTATTGTATCTCATGTTTATTCTATTGTATCTCATGTTTATTCTATTGTATCTCATGTTTGTGTCTTCTATTGTATATCATGTTTATTCTATTGTATCTCATGTTTATTCTATTGTATCTCATGTTTATTCTATTGTAACTCATGTTTATTCTATAGTATCTCATGTTTATTCTATTGTATCTCATGTTTATTCTATTGTATCTCATGTTTATTCTATTGTATCTCATGTTTATTCTATTGTATATCATGTTTATTCTATTGTATCTCATGTTTGTGTCTTCTATTGTATGTCATGTTTGTGTCTTCTATTGTATCTCATGTTTGTGTCTTCTAGTGTATCTCATGTTTGTGTCTTCTATTGTATCTCATGTTTGTGTCTTCTATTGTATCTCGTGTTTGTTTCTTCTATTGTATCTCATGTTTGTGTCTTCTATTGTATCTCATGTTTATTCTATTGTATCTCATGTTTCTTCTATTGTATCTCATGTTTATTCTATTGTATCTCATGTTTCTTCTATTGTATCTCATGTTTCTTCTATTGTATCTCATGTTTCTTCTATTGTATCTCATGTTTCTTCTATTGTATCTCATGTTTCTTCTATTGTATCTCATGTTTCTTCTATTGTATCTCATGTTTCTTCTATTTTATCTCATGTGTCTTCTGTTGTATCTCATGTTTCTTCTGTTGTATCTCATGTTTCTTCTGTTGTATCTCATGTTTATTCTGTTGTATCTCATGTTTATTCTGTTGTATCTCGTTTCTTCTATTGTATCTCATGTTTATTCTATTGTATCTCATGTTTATTCTATTGTATCTCATGTTTATTCTATTGTATCTCATGTTTATTCTATTGTATCTCATGTTTATTCTATTGTATCTCATGTTTATTCTATTGTATCTCATGTTTATTCTATTGTATCTCATGTTTATTCTATTGTATCTCTTGTTTTTGTCTTCTATTGTATCTCATGTTTATTCTATTGTATCTCGTGTTTATTCTATTGTATCTCGTGTTTATTCTATTGTATCTCATGTTTACTCTATTGTATCTCATGTTTATTCTATTGTATCTCATGTTTATTCTGTTGTATCTCATGTTTCTTCTGTTGTATCTCATGTTTCTTCTATTGTATCTCATGTTTCTTCTATTGTATCTCGTTTCTACTTTTGTATCTCGTTTCTACTTTTGTATCTCATGTTTCTTCTATTGTATCTCATGTTTCTTCTATTGTATCTCATGTTTCTTCTATTGTATCTCATATTTCTTCTATTGTATCTCATGTTTCTTCTATTGTATCTCATGATTATTCTATTGTATCTCGTGTTTCTTCTATTGTATCATCTCATGTTTCTTCTATTGTATCTCATGTTTCTTCTATTGTATCTCATGTTTCTTCTATTGTATCTCCTTGTTTCTTCTATTGTATCTCATGTTTATTCTATTGTATCTCATGTTTATTCGATTGTATCTCATGTTTATTCTGTTGTATCTCATGTTTATTCTTTTGTATCTCATGTTTATTCTATTGTATCTCATGTTTATTCTATTGTTTCTCATGTTTGTGTCTTCTATTGTATCTCTTGTTTGTGTCTTCTATTGTATCTCTTGTTTTTGTCTTCTATTGTATCTCTTGTTTTTGTCTTCTATTGTATCTCATGTTTATTCTATTTTATCTCATGTTTATTCTATTTTATCTCATGTTTATTCTATTGTATCTCATGTTTATTCTATTGTATCTCATGTTTATTCTATTGTATCTCATGTTTATTCTATTGTATCTCATGTTTATTCTATTGTATCTCATGTTTATTCTATTGTATCTCATGTTTATTCTATTGTATCTCATGTTTATTCTATTGTATCTCATGTTTATTCTATTGTATATCATGTTTATTCTATTGTATCTCATGTTTATTCTATTGTATCTCATGTTTGTGTCTTCTATTGTATGTCATGTTTGTGTCTTCTATTGTATCTCATGTTTGTGTCTTCTAGTGTATCTCATGTTTGTCTTCTATTGTATCTCATGTTTGTGTCTTCTATTGTATCTCGTGTTTGTTTCTTCTATTGTATCTCATGTTTCTTCTATTGTATCTCATGTTTCTTCTATTGTATCTCATATTTCTTCTATTGTATCTCATGTTTCTTCTATTGTATCTCATGATTATTCTATTGTATCTCGTGTTTCTTCTATTGTATCATATCATGTTTCTTCTATTGTATCTCATGTTTCTTCTATTGTATCTCATGTTTCTTCTATTGTATCTCCTTGTTTCTTCTATTGTATCTCATGTTTATTCTATTGTATCTCATGTTTATTCGATTGTATCTAATGTTTATTCTGTTGTATCTCATGTTTATTCTTTTGTATCTCATGTTTATTCTATTGTATCTCATGTTTATTCTATTGTTTCTCATGTTTGTGTCTTCTATTGTATCTCTTGTTTGTGTCTTCTATTGTATCTCTTGTTTTTGTCTTCTATTGTATCTCTTGTTTTTGTCTTCTATTGTATCTCATGTTTATTCTATTGTATCTCATGTTTATTCTATTGTATCTCGTGTTTATTCTATTGTATCTCGTGTTTATTCTATTGTATCTCATGTTTACTCTATTGTATCTCATGTTTATTCTATTGTATCTCATGTTTATTCTATTGTATCTCATGTTTATTCTGTTGTATCTCATGTTTATTCTGTTGTATCTCATGTTTATTATGTTGTATCTCATGTTTACTCTGTTGTATCTCATGTTTACTCTGTTGTATCTCATGTTTACTCTGTTGTATCTCATGTTTCTTCTATTGTATCTCATGTTTCTTCTATTGTATCTCGTTTCTACTTTTGTATCTCGTTTCTACTTTTGTATCTCATGTTTCTTCTATTGTATCTCATGTTTCTTCTATTGTATCTCATGTTTCTTCTATTGTATCTCATATTTCTTCTATTGTATCTCATGTTTCTTCTATTGTATCTCATGATTATTCTATTGTATCTCGTGTTTCTTCTATTGTATCTCATGTTTCTTCTATTGTATCTCATGTTTCTTCTATTGTATCTCATGTTTCTTCTATTGTATCTCCTTGTTTCTTCTATTGTATCTCCTTGTTTCTTCTATTGTATCTCATGTTTATTCTATTGTATCTCATGTTTATTCGATTGTATCTCATGTTTATTCGGTTGTATCTCATGTTTATTCTTTTGTATCTCATGTTTATTCTATTGTATCTCATGTTTATTCTATTGTTTCTCATGTTTGTGTCTTCTATTGTATCTCTTGTTTGTGTCTTCTATTGTATCTCTTGTTTTTGTCTTCTATTGTATCTCATGTTTGTGTCTTCTATTCTATCTCATGTTTATTCTTTTGTATCTCATGTTTATTCTATTGTATCTCATGTGTATTCTATTGTATCTCATGTTTATTCTATTGTATCTCATGTTTATTCTATTCTATCTCATGTTTATGTCTTCTATTGTATCTCATGTTTGTGTCTTCTATTAAATATCATGTTTATTTTATTGTATCTCATGTTTATTCTATTGTATCTCATGTTTATTCTGTTGTATTTCATGTTGATTCTATTGTATCTCATGTTTGTGTCTTCTATTGTATCTCATGTTTGTGTCTTCTATTGTATCTCATGTTTATTCTATTGTATCTCATGTTTATTCTATTGTATCTCATGTTTGTGTCTTCTATTGTATATCATGTTTATTCTATTGTATCTCATGTTTAGTCTATTGTATCTCATGTTTATTCTATTGTATCTCATGTTTATTCTATTGTATCTCATGTTTATTCTATTGTATCTCATGTTTCTTCTATTGTATCTCATGTTTATGTCTTCTATTGTATCTCATGTTTGTGTCTTCTATTGTATCTCATGTTTGTGTCTTCTATTGTATCTCATGTTTGTGTCTTCTATTGTATCTCATGTTTATTCTATTGTATCTCATGTTTATTCTATTGTATCTCATGTTTGTGTCTTCTATTGTATCTCATGTTTGTGTCTTCTATTGTATCTCGTGTTTGTTTCTTCTATTGTATCTCATGTTTCTTCTATTGTATCTCATGTTTCTTCTATTGTATCTCATATTTCTTCTATTGTATCTCATGTTTCTTCTATTGTATCTCATGATTATTCTATTGTATCTCGTGTTTCTTCTATTGTATCATATCATGTTTCTTCTATTGTATCTCATGTTTCTTCTATTGTATCTCATGTTTCTTCTATTGTATCTCCTTGTTTCTTCTATTGTATCTCATGTTTATTCTATTGTATCTCATGTTTATTCGATTGTATCTAATGTTTATTCTGTTGTATCTCATGTTTATTCTTTTGTATCTCATGTTTATTCTATTGTATCTCATGTTTATTCTATTGTTTCTCATGTTTGTGTCTTCTATTGTATCTCTTGTTTGTGTCTTCTATTGTATCTCTTGTTTTTGTCTTCTATTGTATCTCTTGTTTTTGTCTTCTATTGTATCTCATGTTTATTCTATTGTATCTCATGTTTATTCTATTGTATCTCGTGTTTATTCTATTGTATCTCGTGTTTATTCTATTGTATCTCATGTTTACTCTATTGTATCTCATGTTTATTCTATTGTATCTCATGTTTATTCTATTGTATCTCATGTTTATTCTGTTGTATCTCATGTTTATTCTGTTGTATCTCATGTTTATTATGTTGTATCTCATGTTTACTCTGTTGTATCTCATGTTTACTCTGTTGTATCTCATGTTTACTCTGTTGTATCTCATGTTTCTTCTATTGTATCTCATGTTTCTTCTATTGTATCTCGTTTCTACTTTTGTATCTCGTTTCTACTTTTGTATCTCATGTTTCTTCTATTGTATCTCATGTTTCTTCTATTGTATCTCATGTTTCTTCTATTGTATCTCATATTTCTTCTATTGTATCTCATGTTTCTTCTATTGTATCTCATGATTATTCTATTGTATCTCGTGTTTCTTCTATTGTATCTCATGTTTCTTCTATTGTATCTCATGTTTCTTCTATTGTATCTCATGTTTCTTCTATTGTATCTCCTTGTTTCTTCTATTGTATCTCCTTGTTTCTTCTATTGTATCTCATGTTTATTCTATTGTATCTCATGTTTATTCGATTGTATCTCATGTTTATTCGGTTGTATCTCATGTTTATTCTTTTGTATCTCATGTTTATTCTATTGTATCTCATGTTTATTCTATTGTTTCTCATGTTTGTGTCTTCTATTGTATCTCTTGTTTGTGTCTTCTATTGTATCTCTTGTTTTTGTCTTCTATTGTATCTCATGTTTGTGTCTTCTATTCTATCTCATGTTTATTCTTTTGTATCTCATGTTTATTCTATTGTATCTCATGTGTATTCTATTGTATCTCATGTTTATTCTATTGTATCTCATGTTTATTCTATTCTATCTCATGTTTATGTCTTCTATTGTATCTCATGTTTGTGTCTTCTATTAAATATCATGTTTATTTTATTGTATCTCATGTTTATTCTATTGTATCTCATGTTTATTCTGTTGTATTTCATGTTGATTCTATTGTATCTCATGTTTGTGTCTTCTATTGTATCTCATGTTTGTGTCTTCTATTGTATCTCATGTTTATTCTATTGTATCTCATGTTTATTCTATTGTATCTCATGTTTGTGTCTTCTATTGTATATCATGTTTATTCTATTGTATCTCATGTTTAGTCTATTGTATCTCATGTTTATTCTATTGTATCTCATGTTTATTCTATTGTATCTCATGTTTATTCTATTGTATCTCATGTTTCTTCTATTGTATCTCATGTTTATGTCTTCTATTGTATCTCATGTTTGTGTCTTCTATTGTATCTCATGTTTGTGTCTTCTATTGTATCTCATGTTTGTGTCTTCTATTGTATCTCATGTTTATTCTATTGTATCTCATGTTTATTCTATTGTATCTCATGTTTGTGTCTTCTATTGTATATCATGTTTATTCTATTGTATCTCATGTTTATTCTATTGTATCTCATGTTTATTCTATTGTATCTCATGTTTATTCTATTGTATCTCATGTTTATTCTATTGTATCTCATGTTTATTCTATTGTATCTCATGTTTATTCTATTGTATATCATGTTTATTCTATTGTATCTCATGTTTGTGTCTTCTATTGTATGTCATGTTTGTGTCTTCTATTGTATCTCATGTTTGTGTCTTCTAGTGTATCTCATGTTTGTGTCTTCTATTGTATCTCATGTTTGTGTCTTCTATTGTATCTCGTGTTTGTTTCTTCTATTGTATCTCATGTTTGTGTCTTCTATTGTATCTCATGTTTATTCTATTGTATCTCATGTTTATTCTATTGTATCTCATGTTTGTGTCTTCTATTGTATATCATGTTTATTCTATTGTATCTCATGTTTAGTCTATTGTATCTCATGTTTATTCTATTGTATCTCATGTTTCTTCTATTGTATCTCATGTTTCTTCTATTGTATCTCATGTTTCTTCTATTGTATCTCATGTTTCTTCTATTGTATCTCATGTTTCTTCTATTGTATCTCATGTTTCTTCTATTGTATCTCATGTTTCTTCTATTTTATCTCATGTGTCTTCTATTGTATCTCATGTGTCTTCTATTGTATCTCATGTTTCTTCTGTTGTATCTCATGTTTATTCTGTTGTATCTCATGTTTATTCTGTTGTATCTCATGTTTATTCTATTGTATCTCATGTTTCTTCTATTGTATCTCATGTTTATTCTATTGTATCTCATGTTTATTCTATTGTATCTCATGTTTATTCTATTTTATCTCATGTTTATTCTATTGTATCTCATGTTTATTCTATTGTATCTCATGTTTATTCTATTGTATCTCATGTTTATTCTATTGTATCTCATGTTTATTCTATTGTATCTCTTGTTTTTGTCTTCTATTGTATCTCATGTTTATTCTATTGTATCTCGTGTTTATTCTATTGTATCTCATGTTTATTCTATTGTATCTCATGTTTATTCTGTTGTATCTCATGTTTATTCTGTTGTATCTCATGTTTATTCTGTTGTATCTCATGTTTACTCTGTTGTATCTCATGTTTACTCTGTTGTATCTCATGTTTCTTCTGTTGTATCTCATGTTTCTTCTGTTGTATCTCATGTTTCTTCTATTGTATCTCATGTTTCTTCTATTGTATCTCGTTTCTACTTTTGTATCTCATGTTTCTTCTATTGTATCTCGTTTCTTCTATTGTATCTCATGTTTCTTCTATTGTATCTCATGTTTCTTCTATTGTATCTCATATTTCTTCTATTGTATCTCATGTTTCTTCTATTGTATCTCATGATTATTCTATTGTATCTCGTGTTTCTTCTATTGTATCTCATGTTTCTTCTATTGTATCTCATGTTTCTTCTATTGTATCTCATGTTTCTTCTATTGTATCTCCTTGTTTCTTCTATTGTATCTCATGTTTATTCTATTGTATCTCATGTTTATTCGATTGTATCTCATGTTTATTCTGTTGTATCTCATGTTTATTCTTTTGTATCTCATGTTTATTCTATTGTATCTCATGTTTATTCTATTTTATCTCATGTTTATTCTATTGTATCTCATGTTTATTCTAATGTATCTCATGTTTATTCTATTGTATCTCATGTTTATTCTATTGTATCTCATGTTTATTCTATTGTATCTCTTGTTTTTGTCTTCTATTGTATCTCATGTTTATTCTATTGTATCTCGTGTTTATTCTATTGTATCTCATGTTTACTCTATTGTATCTCATGTTTATTCTATTGTATCTCATGTTTATTCTGTTGTATCTCATGTTTATTCTGTTGTATCTCGTGTTTATTCTGTTGTATCTCATGTTTACTCTGTTGTATCTCATGTTTCTTCTGTTGTATCTCATGTTTCTTCTGTTGTATCTCATGTTTATTCTATTGTATCTCATGTTTCTTCTATTGTATCTCGTTTCTACTTTTGTATCTCATGTTTCTTCTATTGTATCTCATGTTTCTTCTATTGTATCTCATGTTTCTTCTATTGTATCTCATATTTCTTCTATTGTATCTCATGTTTCTTCTATTGTATCTCATGATTATTCTATTGTATCTCGTGTTTCTTCTATTGTATCTCATGTTTCTTCTATTGTATCTCATGTTTCTTCTATTGTATCTCATGTTTCTTCTATTGTATCTCATGTTTCTTCTATTGTATCTCATGTTTCTTCTATTGTATCTCATGTTTCTTCTATTGTATCTCATGTTTATTCGATTGTATCTCATGTTTATTCGATTGTATCTCATGTTTATTCTGTTGTATCTCATGTTTATTCTTTTGTATCTCATGTTTATTCTATTGTATCTCATGTTTATTCTATTGTTTCTCATGTTTGTGTCTTCTATTGTATCTCTTGTTTGTGTCTTCTATTGTATCTCTTGTTTTTGTCTTCTATTGTATCTCTTGTTTTTGTCTTCTATTGTATCTCATGTTTATTCTATTTTATCTCATGTTTATTCTATTGTATCTCATGTTTGTCTTCTATTGTATCTTATGTTTATTCTATTGTATCTCATGTTTATTCTATTGTATCTCATGTTTATTCTATTGTATCTCATGTTTATTCTATTGTATCTCATGTTTATTCTATTGTATCTCATGTTTATTCTATTGTATCTCATGTTTATTCTATTGTATCTCATGTTTATTCTATTGTATCTCATGTTTATTCTATTGTATCTCATGTTTATTCTATTGTATATCATGTTTATTCTATTGTATGTCATGTTTGTGTCTTCTATTGTATGTCATGTTTGTGTCTTCTAGTGTATCTCATGTTTGTGTCTTCTATTGTATCTCATGTTTGTGTCTTCTATTGTATCTCGTGTTTGTTTCTTCTATTGTATCTCATGTTTGTGTCTTCTATTGTATCTCATGTTTTTGTCTTCTATTGTATCTCATGTTTGTGTCTTCTATTGTATCTCATGTTTGTGTCTTCTATTGTATCTCATGTTTATTCTATTCTATCTCATGTTTATTCTATTGTATCTCATGTTTATTCTATTGTATCTCATGTTTATCCTATTGTATCTCATCTTTTTTGTCTTCTATTGTATATCATGTTTATTCTATTGTATCTCATGTTTATTCTATTGTATCTCATGTTTATTCTATTGTATCTCATGTTTATTCTATTGTATCTCATGTTTATTCTATTGTATCTCATGTTTATTCTATTGTATCTCATGTTTGTGTCTTCTATTCTATCTCATGTTTATTCTTTTGTATCTCATGTTTATTCTATTGTATCTCATGTGTATTCTATTGTATCTCATGTTTATTCTATTGTATCTCATGTTTATTCTATTCTATCTCATGTTTATGTCTTCTATTGTATCTCATGTTTGTGTCTTCTATTGTATATCATGTTTATTTTATTGTATCTCATGTTTATTCTATTGTATCTCATGTTTATTCTGTTGTATTTCATGTTGATTCTATTGTATCTCATGTTTGTGTCTTCTATTGTATCTCATGTTTGTGTCTTCTATTGTATCTCATGTTTATTCTATTGTATCTCATGTTTATTCTATTGTATCTCATGTTTGTGTCTTCTATTGTATATCATGTTTATTCTATTGTATCTCATGTTTAGTCTATTGTATCTCATGTTTATTCTATTGTATCTCATGTTTATTCTATTGTATCTCATGTTTATTCTATTGTATCTCATGTTTCTTCTATTGTATCTCATGTTTATGTCTTCTATTGTATCTCATGTTTGTGTCTTCTATTGTATCTCATGTTTGTGTCTTCTATTGTATCTCATGTTTGTGTCTTCTATTGTATCTCATGTTTATTCTATTGTATCTCATGTTTATTCTATTGTATCTCATGTTTGTGTCTTCTATTGTATATCATGTTTATTCTATTGTATCTCATGTTTATTCTATTGTATCTCATGTTTATTCTATTGTATCTCATGTTTATTCTATTGTATCTCATGTTTATTCTATTGTATCTCATGTTTATTCTATTGTATCTCATGTTTATTCTATTGTATATCATGTTTATTCTATTGTATCTCATGTTTGTGTCTTCTATTGTATGTCATGTTTGTGTCTTCTATTGTATCTCATGTTTGTGTCTTCTAGTGTATCTCATGTTTGTGTCTTCTATTGTATCTCATGTTTGTGTCTTCTATTGTATCTCGTGTTTGTTTCTTCTATTGTATCTCATGTTTGTGTCTTCTATTGTATCTCATGTTTATTCTATTGTATCTCATGTTTATTCTATTGTATCTCATGTTTGTGTCTTCTATTGTATATCATGTTTATTCTATTGTATCTCATGTTTAGTCTATTGTATCTCATGTTTATTCTATTGTATCTCATGTTTCTTCTATTGTATCTCATGTTTCTTCTATTGTATCTCATGTTTCTTCTATTGTATCTCATGTTTCTTCTATTGTATCTCATGTTTCTTCTATTGTATTTCATGTTTCTTCTATTGTATCTCATGTTTCTTCTATTTTATCTCATGTGTCTTCTATTGTATCTCATGTTTCTTCTGTTGTATCTCATGTTTATTCTGTTGTATCTCATGTTTATTCTGTTGTATCTCATGTTTATTCTATTGTATCTCATGTTTCTTCTATTGTATCTCATGTTTATTCTATTGTATCTCATGTTTATTCTATTGTATCTCATGTTTATTCTATTTTATCTCATGTTTATTCTATTGTATCTCATGTTTATTCTATTGTATCTCATGTTTATTCTATTGTATCTCATGTTTATTCTATTGTATCTCATGTTTATTCTATTGTATCTCTTGTTTTTGTCTTCTATTGTATCTCATGTTTATTCTATTGTATCTCGTGTTTATTCTATTGTATCTCATGTTTATTCTATTGTATCTCATGTTTATTCTGTTGTATCTCATGTTTATTCTGTTGTATCTCATGTTTATTCTGTTGTATCTCATGTTTACTCTGTTGTATCTCATGTTTACTCTGTTGTATCTCATGTTTCTTCTGTTGTATCTCATGTTTCTTCTGTTGTATCTCATGTTTCTTCTATTGTATCTCATGTTTCTTCTATTGTATCTCGTTTCTACTTTTGTATCTCATGTTTCTTCTATTGTATCTCGTTTCTTCTATTGTATCTCATGTTTCTTCTATTGTATCTCATGTTTCTTCTATTGTATCTCATATTTCTTCTATTGTATCTCATGTTTCTTCTATTGTATCTCATGATTATTCTATTGTATCTCGTGTTTCTTCTATTGTATCTCATGTTTCTTCTATTGTATCTCATGTTCACTTCTATTGTATCTCATGTTTCTTCTATTGTATCTCCTTGTTTCTTCTATTGTATCTCATGTTTATTCTATTGTATCTCATGTTTATTCGATTGTATCTCATGTTTATTCTGTTGTATCTCATGTTTATTCTTTTGTATCTCATGTTTATTCTATTGTATCTCATGTTTATTCTATTGTTTCTCATGTTTGTGTCTTCTATTGTATCTCTTGTTTGTGTCTTCTATTGTATCTCTTGTTTTTGTCTTCTATTGTATCTCTTGTTTTTGTCTTCTATTGTATCTCATGTTTATTCTATTTTATCTCATGTTTATTCTATTGTATCTCATGTTTATTCTATTGTATCTCATGTTTATTCTATTGTATCTCATGTTTATTCTATTGTATCTCATGTTTATTCTATTGTATCTCATGTTTATTCTATTGTATCTCATGTTTATTCTATTGTATCTCATGTTTATTCTATTGTATCTCATGTTTATTCTATTGTATCTCATGTTTGTGTCTTCTATTGTATGTCATGTTTGTGTCTTCTATTGTATCTCATGTTTGTGTCTTCTAGTGTATCTCATGTTTGTGTCTTCTATTGTATCTCATGTTTGTGTCTTCTATTGTATCTCGTGTTTGTTTCTTCTATTGTATCTCATGTTTGTGTCTTCTATTGTATCTCATGTTTTTGTCTTCTATTGTATCTCATGTTTGTGTCTTCTATTGTATCTCATGTTTGTGTCTTCTATTGTATATCATGTTTATTCTATTGTATCTCATGTTTATTCTATTGTATCTCATGTTTGTGTCTCCTATTGTATTTCATGTTTGTGTCTTCTATTGTATCTCATGTTTGCGTCTTCTATTGTATCTCATGGTTGTGTCTTCTATTGTATCTCATGTTTATTCTATTGTATCACATGTGTTTGTCTTTTATTGTATCTCATGTTTATTCTATTGTATCTCTTGTTTATTCTATTGTATCTCATGTTTATTCTATTGTATCTCATGTTTATTCTATTGTATCTCATGTTTGTGTCTTCTATTGTATCTCATGTTTATGTCTTCTATTGTATCTCATGTTTGTGTCTTCTTTTGTATCTCATGTTTATTCTATTGTATCTCATGTTTGTCTTCTATTGTATCTCATGTTTGTGTCTTCTATTGTATCTCATGTTTGTGTCTTCTATTGTATCTCATGTTTATTCTATTGTATCTCATGTTTATTCTATTGTATCTCATGTTTGTGTCTTCTATTGTATATCATGTTTATTCTATTGTATCTCATGTTTATTCTATTGTATCTCATGTTTATTCTATTGTCACTCATGTTTATTCTATAGTATCTCATGTTTATTCTATTGTATCTCATGTTTATTCTATTGTATCTCATGTTTATTCTATTGTATCTCATGTTTATTCTATTGTATATCATGTTTATTCTATTGTATCTCATGTTTGTGTCTTCTATTGTATGTCATGTTTGTGTCTTCTATTGTATCTCATGTTTGTGTCTTCTAGTGTATCTCATGTTTGTGTCTTCTATTGTATCTCATGTTTGTGTCTTCTATTGTATCTCGTGTTTGTTTCTTCTATTGTATCTCATGTTTGTGTCTTCTATTGTATCTCATGTTTATTCTATTGTATCTCATGTTTCTTCTATTGTATCTCATGTTTATTCTATTGTATCTCATGTTTCTTCTATTGTATCTCATGTTTCTTCTATTGTATCTCATGTTTCTTCTATTGTATCTCATGTTTCTTCTATTGTATCTCATGTTTCTTCTATTGTATCTCATGTTTCTTCTATTGTATCTCATGTTTCTTCTATTTTATCTCATGTGTCTTCTGTTGTATCTCATGTTTCTTCTGTTGTATCTCATGTTTCTTCTGTTGTATCTCATGTTTATTCTGTTGTATCTCATGTTTATTCTGTTGTATCTCGTTTCTTCTATTGTATCTCATGTTTATTCTATTGTATCTCATGTTTATTCTATTGTATCTCATGTTTATTCTATTGTATCTCATGTTTATTCTATTGTATCTCATGTTTATTCTATTGTATCTCATGTTTATTCTATTGTATCTCATGTTTATTCTATTGTATCTCATGTTTATTCTATTGTATCTCTTGTTTTTGTCTTCTATTGTATCTCATGTTTATTCTATTGTATCTCGTGTTTATTCTATTGTATCTCGTGTTTATTCTATTGTATCTCATGTTTACTCTATTGTATCTCATGTTTATTCTATTGTATCTCATGTTTATTCTGTTGTATCTCATGTTTCTTCTGTTGTATCTCATGTTTCTTCTATTGTATCTCATGTTTCTTCTATTGTATCTCGTTTCTACTTTTGTATCTCGTTTCTACTTTTGTATCTCATGTTTCTTCTATTGTATCTCATGTTTCTTCTATTGTATCTCATGTTTCTTCTATTGTATCTCATATTTCTTCTATTGTATCTCATGTTTCTTCTATTGTATCTCATGATTATTCTATTGTATCTCGTGTTTCTTCTATTGTATCATCTCATGTTTCTTCTATTGTATCTCATGTTTCTTCTATTGTATCTCATGTTTTTTCTATTGTATCTCCTTGTTTCTTCTATTGTATCTCATGTTTATTCTATTGTATCTCATGTTTATTCGATTGTATCTCATGTTTATTCTGTTGTATCTCATGTTTATTCTTTTGTATCTCATGTTTATTCTATTGTATCTCATGTTTATTCTATTGTTTCTCATGTTTGTGTCTTCTATTGTATCTCTTGTTTGTGTCTTCTATTGTATCTCTTGTTTTTGTCTTCTATTGTATCTCTTGTTTTTGTCTTCTATTGTATCTCATGTTTATTCTATTTTATCTCATGTTTATTCTATTTTATCTCATGTTTATTCTATTGTATCTCATGTTTATTCTATTGTATCTCATGTTTATTCTATTGTATCTCATGTTTATTCTATTGTATCTCATGTTTATTCTATTGTATCTCATGTTTATTCTATTGTATCTCATGTTTATTCTATTGTATCTCATGTTTATTCTATTGTATCTCATGTTTATTCTATTGTATATCATGTTTATTCTATTGTATCTCATGTTTATTCTATTGTATCTCATGTTTGTGTCTTCTATTGTATGTCATGTTTGTGTCTTCTATTGTATCTCATGTTTGTGTCTTCTAGTGTATCTCATGTTTGTCTTCTATTGTATCTCATGTTTGTGTCTTCTATTGTATCTCGTGTTTGTTTCTTCTATTGTATCTCATGTTTATTCTATTGTATCTCATGTTTATTCTATTGTATCTCATGTTTATTCTATTGTATCTCATGTTTATTCTATTGTATCTCATGTTTATTCTATTGTATCTCTTGTTTTTGTCTTCTATTGTATCTCATGTTTATTCTATTGTATCTCGTGTTTATTCTATTGTATCTCGTGTTTATTCTATTGTATCTCATGTTTACTCTATTGTATCTCATGTTTATTCTATTGTATCTCATGTTTATTCTATTGTATCTCATGTTTATTCTGTTGTATCTCATGTTTATTCTGTTGTATCTCATGTTTATTATGTTGTATCTCATGTTTACTCTGTTGTATCTCATGTTTACTCTGTTGTATCTCATGTTTACTCTGTTGTATCTCATGTTTCTTCTATTGTATCTCATGTTTCTTCTATTGTATCTCGTTTCTACTTTTGTATCTCGTTTCTACTTTTGTATCTCATGTTTCTTCTATTGTATCTCATGTTTCTTCTATTGTATCTCATGTTTCTTCTATTGTATCTCATATTTCTTCTATTGTATCTCATGTTTCTTCTATTGTATCTCATGATTATTCTATTGTATCTCGTGTTTCTTCTATTGTATCTCATGTTTCTTCTATTGTATCTCATGTTTCTTCTATTGTATCTCATGTTTCTTCTATTGTATCTCCTTGTTTCTTCTATTGTATCTCCTTGTTTCTTCTATTGTATCTCATGTTTATTCGATTGTATCTCATGTTTATTCGGTTGTATCTCATGTTTATTCTTTTGTATCTCATGTTTATTCTATTGTATCTCATGTTTATTCTATTGTTTCTCATGTTTGTGTCTTCTATTGTATCTCTTGTTTGTGACTTCTATTGTATCTCTTGTTTTTGTCTTCTATTGTATCTCTTGTTTTTGTCTTCTATTGTATCTCATGTTTATTCTATTTTATCTCATGTTTATTCTATTTTATCTCATGTTTATTCTATTGTATCTCATGTTTATTCTATTGTATCTCATGTTTATTCTATTGTATCTCATGTTTATTCTATTGTATCTCATGTTTATTCTATTGTATCTCATCTTTATTCTATTGTATCTCATGTTTATTCTATTGTATCTCATGTTTATTCTATTGTATATCATGTTTATTCTATTGTATCTCATGTTTGTGTCTTCTATTGTATGTCATGTTTGTGTCTTCTATTGTATCTCATGTTTGTGTCTTCTAGTGTATCTCATGTTTGTCTTCTATTGTATCTCATGTTTGTGTCTTCTATTGTATCTCGTGTTTGTTTCTTCTATTGTATCTCATGTTTGTGTCTTCTAATGTATCTCATGTTTTTGTCTTCTATTGTATCTCATGTTTGTGTCTTCTATTGTATCTCATGTTTGTGTCTTCTATTGTATATCATGTTTATTCTATTGTATCTCATGTTTATTCTATTGTATCTCATGTTTGTGTCTCCTATTGTATTTCATGTTTGTGTCTTCTATTGTATCTCATGTTTGCGTCTTCTTTTGTATCTCATGGTTGTGTCTTCTATTGTATCTCATGTTTATTCTATTGTATCTCATGTGTTTGTCTTCTATTGTATCTCATGTTTCTTCTGTTGTATCTCATGTTTATTCTGTTGTATCTCATGTTTATTCTGTTGTATCTCACGTTTATTCTATTGTATCTCATGTTTCTTCTATTGTATCTCATGTTTATTCTATTGTATCTCATGTTTATTCTATTGTATCTCATGTTTATTCTATTTTATCTCATGTTTATTCTATTGTATCTCATGTTTATTCTATTGTATCTCATGTTTATTCTATTGTATCTCATGTTTATTCTATTGTATCTCTTGTTTATTCTATTGTATCTCTTGTTTTTGTCTTCTATTGTATCTCATGTTTATTCTATTGTATCTCGTGTTTATTCTATTGTATCTCATGTTTACTCTATTGTATCTCATGTTTATTCTATTGTATCTCATGTTTATTCTGTTGTATCTCATGTTTATTCTGTTGTATCTCATGTTTATTCTGTTGTATCTCATGTTTACTCTGTTGTATCTCATGTTTACTCTGTTGTATCTCATGTTTCTTCTGTTGTATCTCATGTTTCTTCTGTTGTATCTCATGTTTCTTCTATTGTATCTCATGTTTCTTCTTTTGTATCTCATGTTTCTTCTATTGTATCTCATGTTTCTTCTATTGTATCTCATGTTTCTTCTATTGTATCTCATGTTTCTTCTATTGTATCTCATGTTTCTTCTATTGTATCTCATATTTCTTCTATTGTATCTCATGTTTCTTCTATTGTATCTCATGATTATTCTATTGTATCTCGTGTTTCTTCTATTGTATCTCATGTTTCTTCTATTGTATCTCATGTTTCTTCTATTGTATCTCTTGTTTCTTCTATTGTATCTCCTTGTTTCTTCTATTGTATCTCATGTTTATTCTATTGTATCTCATGTTTATTCGATTGTATCTCATGTTTATTCTGTTGTATCTCATGTTTATTCTTTTGTATCTCATGTTTATTCTATTGTATCTCATGTTTATTCTATTGTTTCTCATGTTTGTGTCTTCTATTGTATCTCTTGTTTGTGTCTTCTATTGTATCTCTTGTTTTTGTCTTCTATTGTATCTCTTGTTTTTGTCTTCTATTGTATCTTATGTTTATTCTATTTTATCTCATGTTTATTCTATTGTATCTCATGTTTATTCTATTGTATCTCATGTTTATTCTATTGTATCTCATGTTTATTCTATTGTATCTCATGTTTATTCTATTGTATCTCATGTTTATTCTATTGTATCTCATGTTTATTCTTTTGTATCTCATGTTTATTCTATTGTATCTCATGTTTATTCTATTGTATCTCATGTTTATTCTATTGTATCTCATGTTTATTCTATTGTATCTCATGTTTATTCTATTGTATCTCATGTTTGTGTCTTCTATTGTATGTCATGTTTGTGTCTTCTATTGTATCTCATGTTTGTGTCTTCTAGTGTATCTCATGTTTGTGTCTTCTATTGTATCTCATGTTTGTGTCTTCTATTGTATCTCGTGTTTGTTTCTTCTATTGTATCTCATGTTTGTGTCTTCTATTGTATCTCATGTTTTTGTCTTCTATTGTATCTCATGTTTGTGTCTTCTATTGTATCTCATGTTTGTGTCTTCTATTGTATATCATGTTTATTCTATTGTATCTCATGTTTATTCTATTGTATCTCATGTTTGTGTCTCCTATTGTATTTCATGTTTGTGTCTTCTATTGTATCTCATGTTTGCGTCTTCTATTGTATCTCATGGTTGTGTCTTCTATTGTATCTCATGTTTATTCTATTGTATCTCATGTGTTTGTCTTTTATTGTATCTCATGTTTATTCTATTGTATCTCATGTTTATTCTATTGTATCTCATGTTTATTCTATTGTATCTCATGTTTGTGTCTTCTATTGTATCTCATGTTTATGTCTTCTATTGTATCTCATGTTTATGTCTTCTATTGTATCTCATGTTTGTGTCTTCTATTGTATCTCATGTTTATTCTATTGTATCTCATGTTTATGTCTTCTATTGTATCTCATGTTTGTGTCTTCTATTGTATCTCATGTTTGTGTCTTCTATTGTATCTCATGTTTGTGTCTTCTATTGTATCTCATGTTTATTCTATTGTATCTCATGTTTATTCTATTGTATATCATGTTTATTCTATTGTATCTCATGTTTATTTTATTGTATCTCATGTTTATTCTATTGTAACTCATGTTTATTCTATTGTATCTCATGTTTATTCTATTGTATCTCATGTTTATTCTATTGTATCTCATGTTTATTCTATTGTATATCATGTTTATTCTATTGTATCTCATGTTTGTGTCTTCTATTGTATGTCATGTTTGTGTCTTCTATTGTATCTCATGTTTGTGTCTTCTAGTGTATCTCATGTTTGTGTCTTCTATTGTATCTCATGTTTGTGTCTTCTATTGTATCTCGTGTTTATTCTATTGTATCTCATGTTTATTCTATTGTATCTCATGTTTGTGTCTTCTATTGTATTTCATGTTTATTCTATTGTATCTCATGTTTAGTCTATTGTATCTCATGTTTATTCTATTGTATCTCATGTTTCTTCTATTGTATCTCATGTTTCTTCTATTGTATCTCATGTTTCTTCTATTGTATCTCATGTTTCTTCTATTGTATCTCATGTTTCTTCTATTGTATCTCATGTTTCTTCTATTGTATCTCATGTTTCTTCTATTGTATCTCATGTTTCTTCTATTTTATCTCATGTGTCTTCTATTGTATCTCATGTGTCTTCTATTGTATCTCATGTTTCTTCTGTTGTATCTCATGTTTCTTCTGTTGTATCTCATGTTTATTCTGTTGTATCTCATGTTTATTCTGTTGTATCTCATGTTTCTTCTATTGTATCTCATGTTTATTCTATTGTATCTCATGTTTATTCTATTGTATCTCATGTTTATTCTATTGTATCTCATGTTTATTCTATTGTATCTCATGTTTATTCTATTGTATCTCATGTTTATTCTATTGTATCTCATGTTTATTCTATTGTATCTCTTGTTTTTGTCTTCTATTGTATCTCATGTTTATTCTATTGTATCTCGTGTTTATTCTATTGTATCTCATGTTTACTCTATTGTATCTCATGTTTATTCTAATGTATCTCATGTTTATTCTGTTGTATCTCATGTTTATTCTGTTGTATCTCATGTTTATTCTGTTGTATCTCATGTTTATTCTGTTGTATCTCATGTTTACTCTGTTGTATCTCATGTTTACTCTGTTGTATCTCATGTTTCTTCTGTTGTATCTCATGTTTCTTCTATTGTATCTCATGTTTCTTCTATTGTATCTCGTTTCTACTTTTGTATCTCGTTTCTACTTTTGTATCTCATGTTTCTTCTATTGTATCTCATGTTTCTTCTATTGCATCTCATGTTTCTTCTATTGTATCTCATGTTTCTTCTATTGTATCTCATGATTATTCTATTGTATCTCGTGTTTCTTCTATTGTATCTCGTGTTTCTTCTATTGTATCTCATGTTTCTTCTATTGTATCTCATGTTTCTTCTATTGTATCTCCTTGTTTCTTCTATTGTATCTCATGTTTATTCGATTGTATCTCATGTTTATTCGATTGTATCTCATGTTTATTCTGTTGTATCTCATGTTTATTCTTTTGTATCTCATGTTTATTCTATTGTATCTCATGTTTATTCTATTGTTTCTCATGTTTGTGTCTTCTATTGTATCTCTTGTTTGTGTCTTCTATTGTATCTCTTGTTTTTGTCTTCTATTGTAGCTCTTGTTTTTGTCTTCTATTGTATCTCATGTTTATTCTATTTTATCTCATGTTTATTCTATTGTATCTCATGTTTATTCTATTGTATCTCATGTTTATTCTATTGTATCTCATGTTTATTCTATTGTATCTCATGTTTATTCTATTGTATCTCATGTTTATTCTATTGTATCTCATGTTTATTCTATTGTATCTCATGTTTATTCTATTGTATCTCATGTTTATTCTATTGTATCTCATGTTTATTCTATTGTATCTCATGTTTATTCTATTGTATATCATGTTTATTCTATTGTATCTCATGTTTGTGTCTTCTATTGTATGTCATGTTTGTGTCTTCTATTGTATCTCATGTTTGTGTCTTCTAGTGTATCTCATGTTTGTGTCTTCTATTGTATCTCATGTTTGTGTCTTCTATTGTATCTCGTGTTTGTTTCTTCTATTGTATCTCATGTTTGTGTCTTCTATTGTATCTCATGTTTTTGTCTTCTATTGTATCTCATGTTTGTGTCTTCTATTGTATCTCATGTTTGTGTCTTCTATTGTATATCATGTTTATTCTATTGTATCTCATGTTTGTGTCTCCTATTGTATTTCATGTTTGTGTCTTCTATTGTATCTCATGTTTGCGTCTTCTATTGTATCTCATGGTTGTGTCTTCTATTGTATCTCATGTTTATTCTATTGTATCTCATGTGTTTGTCTTTTATTGTATCTCATGTTTATTCTATTGTATCTCATGTTTATTCTATTGTATCTCATGTTTATTCTATTGTATCTCTTGTTTTTGTCTTCTATTGTATCTCATGTTTATTCTATTGTATCTCGTGTTTATTCTATTGTATCTCATGTTTACTCTAATGTATCTCATGTTTATTCTATTGTATCTCATGTTTATTCTGTTGTATCTCATGTTTATTCTGTTGTATCTCATGTTTATTCTGTTGTATCTCATGTTTACTCTGTTGTATCTCATGTTTACTCTGTTGTATCTCATGTTTCTTCTGTTGTATCTCATGTTTCTTCTATTGTATCTCATGTTTCTTCTATTGTATCTCGTTTCTACTTTTGTATCTCGTTTCTACTTTTGTATCTCATGTTTCTTCTATTGTATCTCATGTTTCTTCTATTGCATCTCATGTTTCTTCTATTGTATCTCATATTTCTTCTATTGTATCTCATGTTTCTTCTATTGTATCTCATGATTATTCTATTGTATCTCGTGTTTCTTCTATTGTATCTCATGTTTCTTCTATTGTATCTCATGTTTCTTCTATTGTATCTCATGTTTCTTCTATTGTATCTCCTTGTTTCTTCTATTGTATCTCATGTTTATTCTATTGTATCTCATGTTTATTCGATTGTATCTCATGTTTATTCTGTTGTATCTCATGTTTATTCTATTGTATCTCATGTTTATTCTATTGTATCTCATGTTTATTCTATTGTTTCTCATGTTTGTGTCTTCTATTGTATCTCTTGTTTGTGTCTTCTATTGTATCTCTTGTTTTTGTCTTCTATTGTATCTCTTGTTTTTGTCTTCTATTGTATCTCATGTTTATTCTATTGTACCTCATGTTTATTCTATTGTATCTCATGTTTATTCTATTGTATCTCATGTTTATTCTATTGTATCTCATGTTTATTCTATTGTATCTCATGTTTATTCTATTGTATCTCATGTTTATTCTATTGTATCTCATGTTTATTCTATTGTATCTCATGTTTATTCTATTGTATCTCATGTTTATTCTATTGTATCTCATGTTTATTCTATTGTATCTCATGTTTATTCTATTGTATATCATGTTTATTCTACTGTATCTCATGTTTGTGTCTTCTATTGTATGTCATGTTTGTGTCTTCTATTGTATCTCATGTTTGTGTCTTCTAGTGTATCTCATGTTTGTGTCTTCTATTGTATCTCATGTTTGTGTCTTCTATTGTATCTCGTGTTTGTTTCTTCTATTGTATCTCATGTTTGTGTCTTCTATTGTATCTCATGTTTTTGTCTTTTATTGTATCTCATGTTTGTGTCTTCTATTGTATCTCATGTTTGTGTCTTCTATTGTATATCATGTTTATTCTATTGTATCTCATGTTTATTCTATTGTATCTCATGTGTTTGTCTTTTATTGTATCTCATGTTTATTCTATTGTATCTCATGTTTATTCTATTGTATCTCATGTTTGTGTCTTCTATTGTATCTCATGTTTGTGTCTTCTATTGTATCTCATGTTTGTGTCTTCTATTGTATCTCATGTTTATGTCTTCTATTGTATCTCATGTTTGTGTCTTCTATTGTATCTCATGTTTATTCTATTGTATCTCATGTTTATTCTATTGTATCTCATATTTATTCTATTGTATCTCATGTTTATTCTATTCTATCTCATGTTTATGTCTTCTATTGTATCTCATGTTTGTGTCTTCTATTGTATATCATGTTTATTCTATTGTATCTCATGTTTATTCTATTGTATCTCATGTTTATTCTGTTGTATCTTATGTTGATTCTATTGAATCTCATGTTCGTGTCTTCTATTGTATCTCATGTTTGTGTCTTCTATTGTATCTCATGTTTATTCTATTGTATCTCATGTTTATTCTATTGTATATCATGTTTATTCTATTGTATCTCATGTTTAGTCTATTGTATCTCATGTTTATTCTATTGTATATCATGTTTATTCTATTGTATCTCATGTTTATTCTATTGTATCTCATGTTTATTCGATTGTATCTCATGTTTATTCGATTGTATCTCATGTTTATGTCTTCTATTGTATTTCATGTTTGTTTCTTCTATTGTATATCATGCTTATTCTATTGTATCTCATGTTTATGTTTTCTATTATATATCATGTTTATTCTATTGTATCTTATGTTTGTGTCTTCTATTGTATCTCATGTTTATTCTATTGTATCTCATGTTTATTCTATTGTATCTCATGTTTATTCTATTGTATCTCATGTTTGTTTTCTATTATATATCATGTTTATTCTATTGTATCTCATGTTTATTCTATTGTATCTCATGTTTATTCTATTGTATCTCATGTTTGTTTCTTCTATTGTATCTCATGTTGATTCTATTTTATCTCATGTTTGTGTCTTCTACTGTATCTCATGTTTGTGTCTTCTATTGTATCTCATGTTTATTCTATTGTATCTCATGTGTCTTCTATTGTATCTCATGTTTACTCTATTGTATCTCGTGTTTGTGTCTTCTATTGTATCTCATGTTTATTCTATTGTATCTCATGTTTATTCTATTGTATCGCATGTTTATTCTATTGTATCTCATGTTTATTCCATTGTATCTCATGTTTATTCTATTGTATCTCATGTTTATTCTATTGTATCTCATGTTTATGTCTTCTAATGTATATCATGTTTATTCTATTGTATCTCATGTTTATTCTATTGTATCTCATGTTTATTCTATTGTATCTCATGTTTGTGTCTTCTATTGTATCTCATGTTTGTGTCTTCTATTGTATCTCATGTTTGTGTCTTCTATTGTATCTCATGTTTATTCTATTGTATCTCATGTTTATTCTATTGTATCTCATGTTTATTCTATTGTATCTCATGTTTGTGTCTTCTATTGTATATCATGTTTATTCTATTGTATCTCAATTATACTCTATTGTATCTCATGTTTATTCTATTGTATCTCATGTTAATTCTATTGTATCTCATGTTTATTCTATTGTATCTCATGTTTATTCTATTGTATCTCATGTTTATTTCTTTTATTGTATCTCATGTTTATTCTATTGTATCTCATGTTTATTCTGTTGTATCTCATGTTTGTGTCTTCTATTGTATATCATGTTTATTCTATTGTATCTCAATTATATTCTATTGTATCTCATGTTTATTCTATTGTATCTCATGTTTATTCTATTGTATCTCATGTTTATTCTATTGTATCTCATGTTTGTGTCTTCTATTGTATATCATGTTTATTCTATTGTATCTCATGTTTATTCTGTTGTATCTCATGTTTCTGTCTTCTATTGTATATCATGTTTATTCTATTGTATATCATGTTTATTCTATTGTATCTCAGGTTTATTCTATTGTATCTCATGTTTGTGTTTTCTATTGTATCTCATATTTGTGTCTTCTATTGTATTCCATGTTTGTGTCTTCTATTGTATCTCATGTTTATTCTATTGTATATCATGTTTATTCTATTGTATCTCAGGTTTATTCTATTGTATCTCATGTTTGTGTTTTCTATTGTATCTCATATTTGTGTCTTCTATTGTATTCCATGTTTGTGTCTTCTATTGTATATCATGTTTATTCTATTGTATCTCATGTTTGTGTCTTCTGTTGTATATCATGTTTATTCTATTGTATCTCATGTTTGTGTCTTCTATTGTATCTCATGTTTGTGTCTTCTATTGTATCTCATGTTTGTGTCTTCTATTGTATCTCATGTTTGTGTCTTCTAGTCTATCTCATGTTTGTGTCTTCTATTGTATCTCATGTTTATTCTATTGTATCTCATGTTTATTCTATTGTATCTCATGTTTATTCTATTCTATCTCATGTTTATTCTGTTGCATCTCATGTTGATTCTATTGTATCTCATGTTTGTGTCTTCTATTGTATCTCATGTTTGTGTCTTCCATTGTATATCATGTTTGTGTCTACCATTGTATATCATGTTTATTCTATTGTATCTCATGTTTATTCTGTTGTATCTCATGTTGATTCTATTGTATCTCATGTTTGTGTCTTCTATTGTATCTCATGTTTGTGTCTTCTATTGTATCTCATGTTTATTCTATTGTATCTCATGTTTATTCTATTGTATCTCATGTTTGTGTCTTCTATTGTATATCATGTTTATTCTATTGTATCTCATGTTTAGTCTATTGTATCTCATGGTTATTCTATTGTATATCATGTTTATTCTATTGTATCTCATGTTTATTCTATTGTATCTCATGTTTATTCTATTGTATCTCATGTTTATGTCTTCTATTGTATTTCATGTTTGTGTCTTCTATTGTATATCATGTTTATTCTATTGTATCTCATGTTTATTCTATTGTATCTCATGTTTGTGTCTCCTATTGTATCTCATGTTTGTGTCTTCTATTGTATCTCATGGTTGTGTCTTCTATTGTATCTCATGTTTATTCTATTGTATCATGTTTATTCTATTGTATCTCATCTTTATTCTATTGTATCTCATGTTTATTCTATTGTATCTCATGTTTATTCTATTGTATCTGTTTATTCTATTGTATCTCATGTTTATTCTATTGTATCTCATGTTTATGTCTTCCATTGTATATCATGTTTATTCTATTGTATCTCGTTTATTCTATTGTATCTCATGTTTATTCTATTGTATCTCATGTTTGTGTCTTCTATTGTATCTCATGTTTATTCTATTGTATCTCATGTTTATTCTATTGTATCTCATGTTTGTGTCTTCTATTGTATCTCATGTTTATTCTATTGTATCTCATGTTTATTCTATTGTAGCTCATGTTTATTCTATTGTATCTCATGTTTATTCTATTTTATCTCATGTTTATTCTATTGTATCTCATGTTTATTTCTTTTATTGTATCTCATGTTTGTGTCTTCTATTGTATATCATGTTTATTCTATTGTATCTCATGTTTATTCTATTGTATCTCATGTTTATTCTATTGTATCTCATGTTTATTCTATTGTATCTCATGTTTATTCTATTTTATCTCATGTTTATTTCTTTTATTGTATCTCATGTTTGTGTCTTCTATTGTATATCATGTTTATTCTATTGTATCTCATGTTTATTCTATTGTATCTCATGTTTATTCTGTTGTATCTCATGTTTGTGTCTTCTATTGTATATCATATTTATTCTATTGTATCTCGTGTTTATTCTATTGTATCTCATGTTTATTCTATTGTATCTCATGTTTATTCTATTGTATCTCATGTTTGTGTCTTCTATTGTATCTCATGTTTGTGTCTTCTATTGTATCTCATGTTTATTCTATTGTATCTCATGTTTATTCTATTGTATCTCATGTTTATTCTATTGTATCTCAAGTTTGTGTCTTCTATTGTATCTCATGTTTATTCTATTATCTCATGTTTATTCTATTATCTCATGTTTATTCTATTGTATCTCATGTTTATTCTATTGTATCTCATGTTTGTGTCTTCTATTGTATCTCATGTTTATTCTATTGTATCTCATGTTTATTCTATATTACCTCATGTTTGTGTTTTCTATTTTATCTCATGTTTGTGTCTTCTATTGTATCTCATGTTTATTCTATTGTATCTTATGTTTATTCTATTGTATCTCATGTTTGTGTCTTCTATTGTATATCATGTTTATTCTATTGTATCTCATGTTTATTTTTTTGTATCTCATGTTTATTCTATTGTATCTCATGTTTGTCTTCTATTGTATATCATGTTTATTCTATTGTATCTCATGTTTATTCTATTGTATCTCATGTTTATTCTATTGTATCTCATGTTTGTGTCTTCTATTGTATCTCATGTTTGTGTCTTCTATTGTATCTCATGATACAAACATGAGATACAATAGAATAAATATGAGATACAATAGAATAAACATAAGATACAATAGAATAAACATGAGATACAATAGAATAAACATGAGGTACAATAGAAGACACAAACATGAGATACAATAGAATAAACATGAGATACAATAGAATAAACATGAGATACAAAGAAGACACAAACATGAGATACAAAGAAGACACAAACATGAGATACAATAGAAGACACAAACATGAGATACAATATAATAAACATGAGATACAATAGAATAAACATGAGATACAATAGAATAAACATGATATACAATAGAAGACACAAACATGAGATACAACAGAATAAACATGATATACAATAGAATAAACATGATATACAATAGAAGACACAATCATGAGATACAATAGAAGACATAAACATGAGATACAATAGAAGACATAAACATGAGATACAATAGAAGAAATAAACATGAGATACAATAGAAGAAATAAACATGAGATACAATAGAATAAACATGAGATACAATAGAATAAACATGAGATACAATAGAATAAACATGAGATACAATAGAATAAACATGAGATACAATAGAATAAACATGAGATACAGTAGAATAAACATGAGATGCAGTAGAATAAACATGAGATGCAATAGAAGACACAAACATGAGATACAATAGAATAAACGTGAGATACAATAGAATAAACGTGAGATACAATGGAATAAACGTGAGATACAATGGAATAAACGTGAGATACAATGGAATAAACGTGAGATACAATAGATGACGTAAACATGAGATACAATAGAATAAACATTAGAAACAATAGAATAAACATGAGATACAATAGAATAAACATGAGATACAATAGAATAAACATGAGGACACAACCATGAGATACAATAGAAGACACAACCATGAGATACAATAGAATAAACATACAATAGAATAGAATAAACATACAATAGAATAGAATAAACATGCAATAGACTACACATGAGATGCAATGGAAGACGCATGAGATGCAATGGAAGGCACATGAGATGCAATGGAAGGCACATGAGATGCAATGGAAGGCACATGAGATGCAATGGAAGACACATGAGATGCAATGGAAGACACACGAGATGCAATGGAAGACACATGAGATGCAATGGAAGACACATGAGATGCAATGGAAGACACATGAGATGCAATGGAAGACACACGAGATGCAATGGAAGACACACGAGATGCAATGGAAGACACACGAGATGCAATGGAAGACACACGAGATGCAATGGAAGACACACGAGATGCAATGGAAGACACACGAGATGGAATGGAAGACACACGAGATGGAATGGAAGACACACGAGATGGAATGGAAGACACACGAGATGGAATGGAAGACACACGAGATGGAATGGAAGACACACGAGATGGAATGGAAGACACACGAGATGGAATGGAAGACACACGAGATGGAATGGAAGACACACGAGATGGAATGGAAGACACACGAGATGGAATGGAAGACACACGAGATGGAATGGAAGACACACGAGATGGAATGGAAGACACACGAGATGGAATGGAAGACACACGAGATGGAATGGAAGACACACGAGATGGAATGGAAGACACACGAGATGGAATGGAAGACACACGAGATGGAATGGAAGACACACGAGATGGAATGGAAGACACACGAGATGGAATGGAAGACACACGAGATGGAATGGAAGACACACGAGATGGAATGGAAGACACACGAGATGGAATGGAAGACACACGAGATGGAATGGAAGACACACGAGATGGAATGGAAGACACACGAGATGGAATGGAAGACACACGAGATGGAATGGAAGACACACGAGATGGAATGGAAGACACACGAGATGGAATGGAAGACACACGAGATGGAATGGAAGACACACGAGATGGAATGGACATGGCCGGGGCGTGACATGGCCGGGGCGTGACACTACCAACACCTGACACCACCAACTTGGGACGTGAATAAACATGATATACAATAGAAGACACAAACATGAGATACAACAGAATAAACATGAGATACAATAGAATAAACATGAGATACAACAGAATAAACATGAGATACAATAGAATAAACATGAGATACAATAGAATAAACATGAGATACAATAGAATAAACATGATATACAATAGAATAAACATGAGATACAATAGAAGACACAAACATGAGATACAATAGAATAAACATGAGATACAATAGAAGACACAAACATGAGATACAATTGAATAAACATGAGATACAATAGAATAAACATGAGATACAATAGAATAAACATGAGATACAATAGAAGACACAAACATGAGATACAATAGAATAAACATGAGATACAATAGAAGAAACATGAGATACAATAGAAGAAACATGAGATACAATAGAAGAAACATGAGATACAATAGAAGAAACATGAGATACAATAGAATAAACGTGAGATACAATAGAAGACATAAACATGAGATACAATAGAAGACATAAACATGAGATACAATAGAAGACATAAACATGAGATACAATAGAAGACATAAACATGAGATACAATAGAAGACATAAACGAGATACAATAGAATAAACATGAGATACAATAGAATAAACATGAGATACAATAGAAGGAATAAACATGAGATACAATAGAAGGAATAACCATGAGATACAATAGAAGGAATAACCATGAGATACAATAGAAGACATAAACATGAGATACAATAGAAGACATTAAACGTGAGATAAAATGGAATAAACGTGAGATACAATAGAATAAACATGAGAAACAATAGAATAAACATGAGATACAATAGAATAAACATGAGATACAATAGACTAAACATGAGATACAATAGACTAAACATGAGGACACAACCATGAGATACAATAGAATAAACATGAGGACACAACCATGAGATACAATAGAAGACACAACCATGAAATACAATAGAATAAACATGAGATACAATAGAATAAACATGAGATACAATAGAATAAACATACAATAGAATAGAATAAACACACAATAGACTAGAATAAACATACAAAAGAATAAATATGAGATGCAATAGACTACACATGAGATGCAGTGGAAGACACATGAGATGCAATGGAAGACACATGAGATGCAATGGAAGACATGAGATGCAATGGAAGACATGAGATGCAATGGAAGACATGAGATGCAATGGAAGACATGAGATGCAATGGAAGACACGAGATGCAATGGAAGACATGAGATACAATAGAAGACACATGAGATACAATAGAAGACACATGAGATACAATAGAATAAACATGAGATACAATAGAATAAACATGAGATACAATAGAATAAACATGAGATACAATAGAATAAACATGAGATACAATAGAAGACAAACATGAGATACAATAGAATAAACATGAGATACAAAAAAATAAACATGATATACAATAGAAGACACAAACATGAGATACAATAGAATAAACATGAGATAATATAGAAAACACAAACATGAGGTAATATAGAATAAACATGAGATACAATAGAATAAACATGAGATACAATAGAATAAACATGAGATACAATAGAATAAACATGAGATACAATAGAAGAAATAAACATGAGATACAATAGAATAAACATGAGATACAATAGAAGACATAAAACATGAGATACAATAGAAGACATAAAACGTGAGATACAATAGAAGACATAAAACGTGAGATACAATAGAAGACATAAAACGTGAGATACAATAGAAGACATAAAACGTGAGATACAATAGAAGACATAAAACGTGAGATACAATGGAATAAACGTGAGATACAATGGAATAAACGTGAGATACAATGGAATAAACGTGAGATACAATGGAATAAACGTGAGATACAATAGAATAAACGTGAGATACAATAGAATAAACATGAGATACAATAGACTAAACATGAGGACACAACCATGAGATACAATAGAAGACACAACCATGAAATACAATAGAAGACACAACCATGAAATACAATAGAATAAACATACAATAGAATAGAATAAACATACAATAGAATAGAATAAACATACAATAGAATAGAATAAACATACAATAGAATAGAATAAACATACAATAGAATAGAATAAACATACAAAAGAATAAATATGAGATGCAATAGACTACACATGAGATGCAATGGAAGACACACGAGATGCAAGACACACGAGATGCAATGCAAGACACACGAGATGCAATGCAAGACACACGAGATGCAATGCAAGACACACGAGATGCAATGCAAGACACACGAGATGCAATGGAAGACACACGAGATGCAATGGAAGACACACGAGATGCAATGGAAGACACACGAGATAGAATGGACATGGCCGGGACGTGACATGGCCGGGACGTGACATGGCCGGGGCGTGACATGGCCGGGGCGTGACATGGCCGGGGCGTGACATGGCCGGGGTGTGACATGGCCGGGACGTGACACTACCAACACCTGACACCACCAACTTGGGACGTGAATAAACATGATATACAATAGAAGACACAAACATGAGATACAACAGAATAAACATGAGATACAATAGAATAAACATGAGATACAATAGAATAAACATGAGATACAATAGAATAAACATGAGATACAATAGAATAAACATGAGATACAATAGAATAAACATGAGATACAATAGAATAAACATGAGATAATAGAATAAACATGAGATACAATAGAATAAACATGAGATACAATAGAATAAACATGAGATACAATAGAATAAACATGAGATACAATAGAATAAACATGATATACAATAGAATAAACATGATATACAATAGAAGACACTAACATGAGATACAATAGAAGACACAAACATGAGATACAATAGAAGACACAAACATGAGATACAATAGAAGACACAAACATGAGATACGAAAGAATAAACATGAGATACAATAGAAGAAACATGAGATACAATAGAATAAACATGAGATACAATAGAATAAACGTGATATACAATAGAAGACACAATCATGAGATACAATAGAAGACATAAACATGAGATACAATAGAAGAAACATGAGATACAATAGAAGAAACATGAGATACAATAGAAGAAACATGAGATAATAGAATAAACATGAGATACAATAGAATAAACATGAGATACAATAGAATAAACATGAGATACAATAGAAGGAATAAACATGAGATACAATAGAATAAACATGAGATACAATAGAAGACATAAACATGAGATACAATAGAAGACATAAACATGAGATACAATAGAAGACATAAACGTGAGATACAATGGAATAAACGTGAGATACAATGGAATAAACGTGAGATACAATGGAATAAACGTAAGATACAATGGAATAAACGTAAGATACAATGGAATAAACATGAGAAACAATAGAATAAACATGAGAAACAATAGAATAAACATACAATAGAATAGAATAAACATACAATAGAATAGAATAAACATACAATAGAATAGAATAAACATACAATAGAATAGAATAAACATACAATAGAATAGAATAAACATACAATAGAATAGAATAAACATACAATAGAATAGAATAAATATACAAAAGAATAAATATTAGATGCAATAGACTACACATGAGATGCAATGGAAGACACATGAGATGCAATGGAAGACACATGAGATGGAATGGAAGACACATGAGATGGAATGGAAGACACATGAGATGGAATGGAAGACACACGAGATGGAATGGAAGACACACGAGATGGAATGGAAGACACACGAGATGGAATGGAAGACACACGAGATGGAATGGAAGACACACGAGATGGAATGGAAGACACACGAGATGGAATGGAAGACACACGAGATGGAATGGAAGACACACGAGATGGAATGGAAGACACACGAGATGGAATGGAAGACACACGAGATGGAATGGAAGACACACGAGATGGAATGGAAGACACACGAGATGGAATGGAAGACACACGAGATGGAATGGAAGACACACGAGATGGAATGGAAGACACACGAGATGGAATGGAAGACACACGAGATGGAATGGAAGACACACACACGAGATGGAATGGAAGACACACACACGAGATGGAATGGAAGACACACACACGAGATGGAATGGAAGACACACACACGAGATGGAATGGAAGACACACACACGAGATGGAATGGAAGACACACACACGAGATGGAATGGAAGACACACACACGAGATGGAATGGAAGACACACACACGAGATGGAATGGAAGACACACACACGAGATGGAATGGAAGACACACACACGAGATGGAATGGAAGACACACACACGAGATGGAATGGAAGACACACACACGAGATGGAATGGAAGACACACACACGAGATGGAATGGAAGACACACACACGAGATGGAATGGAAGACACACACACGAGATGGAATGGAAGACACACACACGAGATGGAATGGAAGACACACACACGAGATGGAATGGAAGACACACACACGAGATGGAATGGAAGACACACACACGAGATGGAATGGAAGACACACACACGAGATGGAATGGAAGACACACACACGAGATGGAATGGAAGACACACACACGAGATGGAATGGAAGACACACACACGAGATGGAATGGAAGACACACACACGAGATGGAATGGAAGACACACACACGAGATGGAATGGAAGACACACACACGAGATGGAATGGAAGACACACACACGAGATGGAATGGAAGACACACACACGAGATGGAATGGAAGACACACACACGAGATGGAATGGAAGACACACACACGAGATGGAATGGAAGACACACACACGAGATGGAATGGAAGACACACACACGAGATGGAATGGAAGACACACACACGAGATGGAATGGAAGACACACACACGAGATGGAATGGAAGACACACACACGAGATGGAATGGAAGACACACACACGAGATGGAATGGAAGACACACACACGAGATGGAATGGAAGACACACACACGAGATGGAATGGAAGACACACACACGAGATGGAATGGAAGACACACACACGAGATGGAATGGAAGACACACACACGAGATGGAATGGAAGACACACACACGAGATGGAATGGAAGACACACACACGAGATGGAATGGAAGACACACACACGAGATGGAATGGAAGACACACACACGAGATGGAATGGAAGACACACACACGAGATGGAATGGAAGACACACACACGAGATGGAATGGAAGACACACACACGAGATGGAATGGAAGACACACACACGAGATGGAATGGAAGACACACACACGAGATGGAATGGAAGACACACACACGAGATGGAATGGAAGACACACACACGAGATGGAATGGAAGACACACACACGAGATGGAATGGAAGACACACACACGAGATGGAATGGAAGACACACACACGAGATGGAATGGAAGACACACACACGAGATGGAATGGAAGACACACACACGAGATGGAATGGAAGACACACACACGAGATGGAATGGAAGACACACACACGAGATGGAATGGAAGACACACACACGAGATGGAATGGAAGACACACACACGAGATGGAATGGAAGACACACACACGAGATGGAATGGAAGACACACACACGAGATGGAATGGAAGACACACACACGAGATGGAATGGAAGACACACACACGAGATGGAATGGAAGACACACACACGAGATGGAATGGAAGACACACACACGAGATGGAATGGAAGACACACACACGAGATGGAATGGAAGACACACACACGAGATGGAATGGAAGACACACGAGATGGAATGGAAGACACACGAGATGGAATGGAAGACACACGAGATGGAATGGAAGACACACGAGATGGAATGGAAGACACACGAGATGGAATGGAAGACACACGAGATGGAATGGAAGACACACGAGATGGAATGGAAGACACACGAGATGGAATGGAAGACACACGAGATGGAATGGAAGACACACGAGATGGAATGGAAGACACACGAGATGGAATGGAAGACACACGAGATGGAATGGAAGACACACGAGATGGAATGGAAGACACACGAGATGGAATGGAAGACACACGAGATGGAATGGAAGACACACGAGATGGAATGGAAGACACACGAGATGGAATGGAAGACACACGAGATGGAATGGAAGACACACGAGATGGAATGGAAGACACACGAGATGGAATGGAAGACACACGAGATGGAATGGAAGACACACGAGATGGAATGGAAGACACACGAGATGGAATGGAAGACACACGAGATGGAATGGAAGACACACGAGATGGAATGGAAGACACACGAGATGGAATGGAAGACACACGAGATGGAATGGAAGACACACGAGATGGAATGGAAGACACACGAGATGGAATGGAAGACACACGAGATGGAATGGAAGACACACGAGATGGAATGGAAGACACACGAGATGGAATGGAAGACACACGAGATGGAATGGAAGACACACGAGATGGAATGGAAGACACACGAGATGGAATGGAAGACACACGAGATGGAATGGAAGACACACGAGATGGAATGGAAGACACACGAGATGGAATGGAAGACACACGAGATGGAATGGAAGACACACGAGATGGAATGGAAGACACACGAGATGGAATGGAAGACACACGAGATGGAATGGAAGACACACGAGATGGAATGGAAGACACACGAGATGGAATGGAAGACACACGAGATGGAATGGAAGACACACGAGATGGAATGGAAGACACACGAGATGGAATGGAAGACACACGAGATGGAATGGAAGACACACGAGATGGAATGGAAGACACACGAGATGGAATGGAAGACACACGAGATGGAATGGAAGACACACGAGATGGAATGGAAGACACACGAGATGGAATGGAAGACACACGAGATGGAATGGAAGACACACGAGATGGAATGGAAGACACACGAGATGGAATGGAAGACACACGAGATGGAATGGAAGACACACGAGATGGAATGGAAGACACACGAGATGGAATGGAAGACACACGAGATGGAATGGAAGACACACGAGATGGAATGGAAGACACACGAGATGGAATGGAAGACACACGAGATGGAATGGAAGACACACGAGATGGAATGGAAGACACACGAGATGGAATGGAAGACACACGAGATGGAATGGAAGACACACGAGATGGAATGGAAGACACACGAGATGGAATGGAAGACACACGAGATGGAATGGAAGACACACGAGATGGAATGGAAGACACACGAGATGGAATGGAAGACACACGAGATGGAATGGAAGACACACGAGATGGAATGGAAGACACACGAGATGGAATGGAAGACACACGAGATGGAATGGAAGACACACGAGATGGAATGGAAGACACACGAGATGGAATGGAAGACACACGAGATGGAATGGAAGACACACGAGATGGAATGGAAGACACACGAGATGGAATGGAAGACACACGAGATGGAATGGAAGACACACGAGATGGAATGGAAGACACACGAGATGGAATGGAAGACACACGAGATGGAATGGAAGACACACGAGATGGAATGGAAGACACACGAGATGGAATGGAAGACACACGAGATGGAATGGAAGACACACGAGATGGAATGGAAGACACACGAGATGGAATGGAAGACACACGAGATGGAATGGAAGACACACGAGATGGAATGGAAGACACACGAGATGGAATGGAAGACACACGAGATGGAATGGAAGACACACGAGATGGAATGGAAGACACACGAGATGGAATGGAAGACACACGAGATGGAATGGAAGACACACGAGATGGAATGGAAGACACACGAGATGGAATGGAAGACACACGAGATGGAATGGAAGACACACGAGATGGAATGGAAGACACACGAGATGGAATGGAAGACACACGAGATGGAATGGAAGACACACGAGATGGAATGGAAGACACACGAGATGGAATGGAAGACACACGAGATGGAATGGAAGACACACGAGATGGAATGGAAGACACACGAGATGGAATGGAAGACACACGAGATGGAATGGAAGACACACGAGATGGAATGGAAGACACACGAGATGGAATGGAAGACACACGAGATGGAATGGAAGACACACGAGATGGAATGGAAGACACACGAGATGGAATGGAAGACACACGAGATGGAATGGAAGACACACGAGATGGAATGGAAGACACACGAGATGGAATGGAAGACACACGAGATGGAATGGAAGACACACGAGATGGAATGGAAGACACACGAGATGGAATGGAAGACACACGAGATGGAATGGAAGACACACGAGATGGAATGGAAGACACACGAGATGGAATGGAAGACACACGAGATGGAATGGAAGACACACGAGATGGAATGGAAGACACACGAGATGGAATGGAAGACACACGAGATGGAATGGAAGACACACGAGATGGAATGGAAGACACACGAGATGGAATGGAAGACACACGAGATGGAATGGAAGACACACGAGATGGAATGGAAGACACACGAGATGGAATGGAAGACACACGAGATGGAATGGAAGACACACGAGATGGAATGGAAGACACACGAGATGGAATGGAAGACACACGAGATGGAATGGAAGACACACGAGATGGAATGGAAGACACACGAGATGGAATGGAAGACACACGAGATGGAATGGAAGACACACGAGATGGAATGGAAGACACACGAGATGGAATGGACATGGTCGGGGCGTCACGTGGCGTCACGTGACACCACCAACACATGACGCCACCAACTTGGGACGTGACACCACCAACACATGACGCCACCAACATCATCATTATTACAGTGTTAAAGCTTTGAACACAATAGAATCCCTATTCGTTGCTGACATATTTCGCTGCCAATCGTCAGGTGTACACTGGAGAAATCGCACAACATAAACTAAATGTGTGAATATGTTATTGGTTTATTTCAGCTTGAATGATTTATCTTATTGCTTTAATTTATCCTGTGTGAATTATTGAACTTGAAATAGTAACGAAACGAAACACTGCCACTGAAACAAATCGTGCAGATATCTGTGTTATTATCACGCCTTTATAACTACAGTGGCATTGATGATCACTCATAAGAAGACAGTAATACAGGTATGCAGCACTGATGGACACCCATAGAAAAGGCAACAGAACAGGTATGCAATTCAAATAACTGACTAAATTACACAAGACTATCATAGCCCCATGCTCATATCCATCACCATCATTTCCCTGGCGGTAACAAGTGCATTATGAAACTCCTCCAACAAAACACTTCGTTAGCTACACGCATTTCTGTTGTCTAATATATCCATGCCGTGGAAATTAGAGATGGATTATTGTGCGACTGGTGTTTTCTTATACTTTTCGTAGTTTCATCCGAAAATCATTTTATCTCTTCATTTAAACTTTGAAAAGCAGCTCAAATCACCCAATCAGTGGCGAGGGGCTCTCCGAAGGCCACATCTTCGGTTCTGTGGTCTCCTAGACCCAGTAGCGCCCCGTAGGCCACATCTTCGGTTCTGTGGTCTACTAGAACCAGTAGCGCCCCGTAGGCCACATCTTCGGTTCTGTGGTCTACTAGAACCAGTAGCGCCCCGTATGCCACATCTTCGGTTCTGTGGTCTACTAGAACCAGTAGCGCCCCGTAGGTCACATCTTCGGTTCTGTGGTCTCCTGGAAACAGTAGCGCTCCGTAGGCCACATCTTCGGTTCTTGTCTTTCCGCTGATACAATCTTTGTGGTCTTAGATGATGTCGTCTCTGGGGATATGACAGCCTCTGGCGACGTGGACGTAACTGTTTACGTCTCCTGTAAGGCACAAGTCTTTTTCGATAAGGCTGGACACTGCTTTTGCAGACCACATACCGGGTGTTTCTTTTTCTTACTGTTCCTTTATGAATACTTATTGTCAAATTCAACTTGACTTGAACTCTTATTTCCTTCAAGGAAAAAAGTGAAGATAACTTGGTGTTAAAATACGTCACGAGTTGACCGAACGTGGAACCAAGATAGTCCTTAAAATCAATCAAAGCTTTTTTGATCGATGTTGGAGTGATGTAGTGTTGAATACTCTGTTTTGAAAGTGACATGTTAATTGATAACTGGAGATATTTGGGGCCGTTGTGCTAAAGGTTAAGACTATTTTCGTGTGACAGATTGTCTGTTGATTTGACTGAAGGAACGTTCAACTTTATATTTACTGAAAAACAAGAAGCAGATTGTGAGCATTACCAAAGCACGACTACAAAAAACAAAATGGACATTGCGGCCAAAGCCTACATAATTACACAGCAAACAAACAAAAACAGACTAACAAATACGCGAAAGACACTACATGAAAGCATTGATTTAACTTATCTCTGTCCTAGCTGGAACGGCCATCCGTGGATGGAATAAACCGGATGTAGTGGTTAACGGGATCACCTGACTAAAGGTCAGTACAGCCAGAAGCTCGGTGATTGGCTAAAACAACCGGTGAGGGAACCCGCTCTGTGGGGATGGGGGTGCGCCCATGAGAGCGAATGGAAAAATATGGATCTGTAGAGCACTGTAGCTGACTCAGTGGAGATGTAACGGATGCAATTCACAATTCCGCACGCCAAGCTCGAAACGCTGCTGTGGGCAATCTGGATGCAGACCACCAAGGGTTTGCCATCATAGAATAGCCCAAGTGACGGTTGTTCAGAACGCAATGAGAAGCGACCGCACGCAAACTAACCTGGAAGTCACAGAAGGCAAAGATAATGGTGTTGACTACTACGTCCTGTAAAGAACATGCAACTGACTTGTAAGTGGACTATACGACTACGGGGATGGGGGGGGGGTGGCAAGGGGCATTAGAGACTTAAATAAAACTGTGTTGGACATTGAGGTCGTGAGGGAAGAGTGAACCCAATTGGAAGATAAGACGGTTTTCCAATGTCTTGCGATCGCATTCATGAGATGTGCATGATTCCAGCCCTATTTGTATGGAGTTCAGTTTCGGGTCCAGTCGGATCATCAGACCTTGATGTTCCTGGCTACTTCTCAGAAGCTCAACGCCAGTTTGATGCGGTGGTCGCTGTTACTTCAACCCTGCAATTTCACAGTGGAGTATATACCTGAGAAGGAAAATGTTGGAGCGGATTTTCTGTCCAGACGCCCAGAACCTGAAGAAGAGGAATAAATCATCTGGATCGAACTTACAGTGGAAAAGAGTGAGATGGACTACTCTCTTAAGAGAGTATGTCGCGGAACCACTGTAAGTTAACGATAAGATGATAAACTAACAGAGACAGCCTGTTTTCACAGCTGCAATTGTTTGTTACTAGTACAGAAACATTTACGTCGGATCAAGGGAACCGCCAGTCCTTGAAAAGTCCCTAGGAAAACGGGAAATGTTGGCGTGTTTTGTTGAATCGCGAGATGAAGGGACAGACGGTTGCTTTAGTTGTAGAAAGGGGAGACAAAAATTCCTGTGAAGTTAGGGACGGATTGTCTGCCCCTGAGAACACCTGTTGTTGACAGGAGAATGACGTCACTAGGACAATCCCAGACTGCAGAAAACAAATTCTTTTGCCGCAGTGTGAAGAATGGAATTGAACTAGACAGAAGTGTTAGCTGGCTCGGTTCTAGTGTTGAATAGAATCGAATGTGTTCTGTATCAATTAACATGTGTCTTTTATGGCGAATTGTGAATTCAATTCAGGATTGAGCTAGGATTGCATAAGGTATTTAAGAGATAGCATCTAGCTGTAAATAATGTGGAATAGCTTAGTGATAGATAGAGTTTAGAACTCTATCATAGTGTTGTTGCGTTGTGGTTAGGTAGTCAAGGAATATCGGCGACAGTAGGCAATCGCATTGTTAAAATTAACTAGTGTGAGAAGTCAAGTAGCTCAGCTGGTTGGGAATAGTGAAATTGCATGATGTTTAGAGAGATTGAGGATTGCACACCAAGCCGAGTCTCCCATCAGAGAGACTCTGTTATAAGGAACAGATTGAGAACCCATATGTGGAAAAAATGAGATTGCGGGGGATCGGCATGAGTTCTGGAAGAATCTCAAAACTGAGAGGGAAGACCAGGAGAACATTTAATCAGATAGCGGTGGGATCGATTAGTAGTATGATGTTTCGCTGGCTGTTGAACGAGGGGATTGAGTACGTATGGCAATGTCCTGAGTGCAGAGATGTCGGTTCTCAACTCAACTAATTTACTCATTAATGATGCCATTAATTATCTTTACTTATTGACAGTGTGCCTACTTGCTTCCTGGTATCATTTTATGACATTTTATGACATTGGTTTTGTTCCCTGTATACATGTATATACTGTGTTTGTCAGGAATGAGGCGCTGGAACCTCTTGCCCCCAGGTAGATTGGGCCCGTTAGCTATTAAAGCGGTCAATCTAGGAGATGGAAAACTCCAATTATAAACCCCTAAGTTTAAGGTGGACCGACGTGCCGAGGACTGAATGGCCACGGGTGACTTGGTCATGAACGTGGAATGTCTGGTATGCGGGCGGGGTGGCACCAGTCGTATGGACTCCTGATGGACATCCCCTGCCCCTTCCCTAGTAAGCAGGCAATGCTAGGGTGACCGTTTTTCCCCCCTGCAATATCAAATATTTGCTTATGGAGTTAATTAAACACGGGAATCGTCGCCGGAGCTACGGAAAAGGCGGCTGTGTTGTGGTGCTCTCTGGACAACAGGATTGTGAGAGATGATGCCCCAGCCTCACGATAGATGGCAGAAGCGTCAACAGAGAGAACAAACTGAAGTATCTGGGAATCACATTTGACAGGAGTCTGTCTGTCCTTCAAGGACCATGTGGAGACGGTTGTGACAAGATCTCAAAAGGGAATCAATGCACTTAAAACTATGGCTGCAATGGACACAGAGCAGAGAATGCTCTTTACACTATACCAGCACTTGATCCTCTCAGTGATTGATTATGGACTAGGACTGCTCATTGTCATACATTGTCATATGCCGATGATGTTTTAGTGTATCGTCAGGGTAAGGATAGAGAGCAGATTGCTGTGGAACTACAAACCGAACTCAATCGCATAAGTACTTGGTGTGATGAAGCTGGGGCAATGGTCAACCCAACAAAAGGCAACAGTGACTTGGTTCTCGTTGAATAATCATATTGTCAACACTCCAACACCAACTGTAAAGCTGTGTTCAGAGACGGCGGAAAGAACGCAGGCAATGAATTACCTGTAGATACGGTTTGATCGAAGCCTTGCTTATAATGAGCACATAGACCAGGTGATAACAAAGGCCAAGCGGAGTTTGGCTGCGATGCGGGTGATGGCGGCAGCAAATTGTGAGCAGCGCCATCTATGTCTTCTGTACGAGGGACTGGTCATGTCTGTTTTGGAGTATGCAATGGCAATCCTGACTCTCAGCCGTAAGCAGATAGAAACGATGGAAAGGATACAGAATGAAGCTATGCACATTATTCTTGGATGTACAAGAGATACAGCATGCAGGGCGATGCGCTACCTTCTTGATTTTCCAACCATTGAAGACAGAATACAAGTTTGCAGAGCACGCGCCTACCTCAGAGTTAACGCAAACACACAACATTGTGTACAACATTGCATAGTGAAATTAGGAAGGTGAAGGGCAGCAGGTTAAAAAGAGGACGGTCGTGGATGGGTCAAACCGAAGACATTCTTCAACAGGTGTGTTCACTTGAGGACTTAGAACCTGGCGAGGAGTGGGTACAAGTGCCAACAGATTTCTGCACATCCTTTTCAGTTTGCATCCAACTAGATAGAAAATGCAGACAAGAAAATCCGGCTGCTGTGGAGGCTGAAGTACAAGCGTTGATTTTCGAGAATTCGCTAGACGGTGATGTTATCATCTACACATATGGGTCGGTCGTCCGACATGTGAGAAGCTCATGGGCCTTTACGGCTCGGGCCGGAGGGAGAATTGTGAAGGAGGGCTCTGGTGCTTTCACTGAAACCACAAGTAGCCTGACTATGGAAGTCATGGCAGTAAGTAAAGCAATAACATTGCTCGAGACACAGACATTCACTAGGGCTTGTTTCCTTAGCGACTCAATGAACATGATCAAGAGGATAGAGAAGGGGTCGATCCGAAGAGAATGGTTGCTGCCTCTGGAGCGGTCTCGGCTGGCAAAGATTAGTTTCAACTTCGTGTCAGGGCATGCGGGAGTACAAGGAAATGAGCGGGCTGACAAGCTCGCAGGTGAGGCTACTGTGGAGGGCAGACGCGCCATGCACCAGGCTGATATTATGAATGCTATACGAGAAGTAAGACTTCTGCGTCAACCAAGTAATGACTGTGAATCTACAACCATGGCCAGGCTGCGAGAACAGCAAATTAAAAGAGGGGCATCCAAACAAGAACACTACGCAGGAAGCCAAAGAAGATTGATAAACCAACACAGAACTGGTGTCGTTAGCCGCTACACGCTGCGGGATTTTCTGAGGAGGGGATCCGAGCACTTATGAACTGAATGGTTCGATGTGCAATGATGATAATCTTTCAACTAAGTAACTGCTCACTGTCTCAAAGAGTCAGCTGGTGAAATTAGAGCGCATACAGAACGAAGCTATGATGGTCATTCTGGGATGCACCAAGGACACTCCAGTAGTGTGTATGCGTTACATCCTTGATCTGCCGACTGTTGCTGGTAGGCACAAGGTGATGCAGGCGAAGGCATACCTCAGAGTAGCTACAGACACAGCCCGCCCACTGCATGAGGCGCTGGACGCAGTTAAGGGTCAGCGACTGATAAGAGGGAAATCATGGATGGCTCAGGCGGAGGATACGATCAGACAGGTGTGCCCCTTGGAGAACATTAAGCGTAGCCATATGACAAGGCCTACTGGTATAGAAAAAATAGCTAATGAAATAAGAAGTGGTCACGGACTTATTTCAACTAAATGAAAAGGTGTTTTACGCATAATTGATTATTTGTGTGTAAAATTTGTCTAATTTTACTTTACGATCCGCGTAAGAGTTAGCAGAACAGTGATTGCCCTATGTTTTAATGGCAGATTTATTGTATTAGATATAACTATTGCCGAGGGCCACTTTAACACGCGTGTTTTGATAGATTTCGCTATCAATTTTATAAATTAATTATTATTAATAGAGAAGTAAAATTGTGGCTGCTAACTACAATTCGGGGTCTCTCCCTTCTCTCGTGTTATTAGGTTTTTGGTTACTTTTTGCTGCTTGTGTACGCTTTAATAAATTGAATATTCTTGGCAGCGTTAGGTCGCTCCTGCCGTTTATATTAGTATATTTAAATAAACCTTTTACATACTTAGATGATGGTGTCATTATGGGATATTTAAAGAAAACGTTTACATACTTAGATGATGGTGTTATTATGGGATATTTAAATAAACCGTTTACATACTTAGATGATGGTGTCATTATGGGATATTTAAATAAAACGTTTACATACTTAGATGATGGTGTCATTATAGGATATTTAAATAAAACGTTTACATACTTAGATGATGGTGTCATTATAGGATATTTAAATAAAACGTTTACATACTTAGATGATGGTGTCATTATGGGATATTTAAATAAAACGTTTACATACTTAGATGATGGTCTCATTATATATAATAGTATTAATTTTCCACTAATTTTTTTAACTACGAGGGTAACGTTACTAGTTTTATGTGTTATTTGACAAACATGAAATTCGTTGTTTGTATTATTAACCTTAAGTTTAGGTGTTGTATTATCTTGTTGCTTTCTAAGCAACAATCTACTTGTATTTTATATTTTTTTTAAAGTGAGCTTGTTCTTCTTCTTCTTCTTCTTCAGCGTTCCGAGCCATTGAGGTTCTTTGCTGCAAATACAATCCGTCTCCATTCGTCTCTCTGGTGGACCTTCTCTTGCCAGTCGTTGATTCCAAGTGCTTGTAGGTCTGTACATGTATTATCTCTCCACCGCCTTCTTGGTCTACCTCGGGGTCTACGGTCATTTATTTCCTGAGTGTAAGCGAGTTTTGTTTCCCTATTATCTTCCATTCTTTCTATATGCCCCAGCCATTGTAGTCTATTAGCCTTCATGATACCAGTGATTAGCGGGGACTTAAACAGATCATAAATGTCTTTGTTACTTCTTCTTTTCCACTCTCCACTTTGTGTATCCCTAATGGGTCCAAAGATGCGTCTTAAAATTTTGTTCTCAAAGGTTTGTAACAAGGCTTCGTCTCCTTTCGTTGTACTCCAGGTTTCAGAGCCATACAGCACAACTGGTCTGATCAGTGTTTTGTATATTGTGATTTTGGTGTTACGAGATAGCGCCTTTGATTTTAGTAGATGTTGTAGTGCATAGTATATGTTATTTCCAGAGTTGATTCTAGTTTGTATTTCTTCCCTTATGATGTTGGAGCAGTTGAAGATCGTACCCAGGTATTTGTATGTTTCCATTCTTTTAATGGTCATATTATCTATTTGTATGTGGCCAGAGTTTCTAGCCATTCCGTCTCTTGAAATTACTATATATTCTGTCTTATCTTGGTTGATAACCAGCCCCATCTGTTGGGCTTTTTCCTTTAAGTGAGTCAATATTTCCAATGTCTTTTGTTCACTTTGCCCTATAATATCTATATCATCTGCATAACCAAGCAGCTTGGATGTTCCTCCAATATCACATTCCTCCTTTACCTTCCTTACAACTTTCTCTAGAGCCAGATTGAAGAGTAGCGGCGAAAGTGCAGCACCCTGTTTCAAGCCAGATGTTATTTGGAAGGGGTCTGATTTCCTGCCTTTATATGTTACTATATTATAAGTATCTTCCATGCATTGTCTGGTCATGTTGATTAACTTCCTTGGTATTCCAAATTCCTGCATAGCATTCCATAGACTATTCCTATGGACACTATCATAAGCCTTTTTAAAATCCACAAAAATGTTATGGAGATCTCTTTTATATTCCCAATGTTTCTCGGCTATTTGTCGTAAGATAAATATCTGATCTATTGTTGATCTGTTTTGTCTAAAACCCGCCTGGTAGTCACCAAATATGTCTTCTGAATATGGTTTTAGTCTATTTAGAAAAGTGAGCTTGTTACCAATTTTATTTATAATCACTGGCTGGGGCTATCAGCCTGAGCGTGTTTAAGCGAGTATATACATAGTTATGCATACTGATGTAGCCTCAATACCGCTGTTGGTAGGTATTATGTATTTAAACTCAAATTTAAGTAGGTTAAGTGTTTATTTGCTTTCAAACCTGAGTGCTAATTTACTTCCTGCTGTATTATGTTTTGGTGGGTTTTTAGCTTTTTTTTTTTGTTAAATTACCTATTTATAGATTTCACGTATGGTTGCCTAAAGCACATGTGGAAGCACCTTTAGCTGGTTCAATACTTCTTGCTGGAGTGCTCTTAAAACTTGGCGGGTGCGGATTGTACTTATTTAACAATATCCTGTGTAATACGCCTCCTTTCCTCCGTTAGTCTACGGGACACCCTTGGGCAAGGTGGAGTACCCGTTTAGCCCCCCGATCAGGGTTACGTGAAGCCATGGAAGCAGGTGGTGGATGGAGTGTGAGAGCAGCCGACAGATTGTTGTTGGTTATGGTCTTGCACTCTGCGGCGATAGGCAGATGATCTCATCAGTAGAGACAATGGCTATGGCCACCGACTAGTACAGTCACTGCCCAGAAGGAAAGCAACGGCAAACTACCTTCTGCAAAACTTGCCAAGAAACCATAACAACCATGAAAGAAAACATAATAAGAAAGAGATCTGGTGGCGAGACCCCCAGGCCAGGCAGATCAGATAACACTGGGGAAGAGTGTGACGCAGGGACCAGTACTAGTAATCGTGATGACGGAGTTAATCCTGACTGTGTTACCAAGGAAATTCCCTGTGTCAGACTAAGAAACAGAGTGAGAATGGCAGCGTGGAATGTGAGAAGTTTGTATGAGGGAAAGCTTAAAGTAGTGTGTGATGAGATTGAGAGGTTAAACATTCACATTTTAGGAATTAGTGAACATCGCTGGAGCGGCAAGGGACATTTCACAACTGAAAATGGAAGTATTTTCATTTATTCTGGTAGAGATGTCGGAGGCCAGAGTGGAGTGGCATTTTGTTTAGATAAGACAACTGCAAAAGCTTTAATGGGATATAATCCAGTTAGTGATAGAATCCTCACTATTAGACTTAAAGGCCGTCCAAAAAACACAACTCTCATACAGATATATGCACCTACTTCAACAGCAGAGGAGGACGAAATTGAAGATTTTTACAACACACTACAAGACACATTAAATAAGATTTGTCATAATGATATAGCAATAATAATGGGAGATTTTAATGCTAAAGTAGGTGCAGGAAGAGCTGAAAATGAGAGACACATTTTAGGAAAATTTGGATTAGGAAATAGAAATGATGCAGGTGACAAATTAATTGAATTTTGCACAGAAAATGAGTTAACGATAGCCAACACACTTTTTAAACAACATCCAAGAAGACTCTTCACATGGAAGTCTCCAGACAGTTTTACCAAAAATCAGATAGATTATATTTTAATACAAAGAAGATGGAGATCAAGCATAACATCTGCAAAAACCCTACGAAGTGCAGACTGTGATACAGATCATCAGTTATTAGAAGCAGATCTGAAATTAAAACTCAAAAAGCTTACCCGAGGACCAAGGCCACTTCGTTTTGATCTCACACAAATACCGGACGCATACAACATAGAAGTTAGGAATCGCTTTGGGGTCTTGATGTCTGTACAAGAAGAAATGACACCTGATGAACTGGCAGTACAAGCTAGAGATATCTTGATAACTGCAGCCAAAGATTTCATTCCGACCAAGAAAACGCAACGTAAGCCATGGATTACATCAGACACGTTAGAATTAATAAAACAACGAAGGGAGCTGAAACAGAAAGGAGATGAATCCGATAGCAGGATGAAGTATAAATCTTTAACTCGAGAAATAAGAAAGAACACAAGAAAGGACAAAAATCAATATATACAAGATATATAGAGCAATAGAATAGAGAACCAGAATAGAGCAATATCATAAGGCTGGAAGAGATTATGAAATGTTCAAGGAAATGAAGTTATTGACAAGAAATGTTCAACCTCAATTGAATGTTATCTGTGACAAGATGGGAAATACCTTAACAGAATCTAGACAAATTCTAGAAAGATGGCAGGAGTACTGCAGTGGAATGTATGATATGAGTGACAGTGAGGATATGAATGAGATACATGAGCCAATGACAGCAGAGACAGAACCTGAACCCTCATTAGATGAAATTGCTTGGGCTATAAGGAACCTGAAGAATGGTAAATCACCTGGATGTGATGAGATACCAGCTGAACTAATTAAAGCAGGAGGAGAAGAAAGCATACACATATATCATGCATTATGTACAAAGATTTGGAAATATGGTATATGGCCAAAAGATTGGAAGAGAACTATCTTCATTCCAATACCAAAAAAGGGCAACCTGAAATTATGCACCAACTATAGAACTGTTGCCCTGATAAGTCATGCAAGTAAAATTCTACTAAAAGTCATAATGCGACGACTTAGTAAGAAAATGGAAGAAGAGATTAACGTAGTTCAAGCTGGATTTAGACAAGGAAGAGGAACAAGAGGTCACATATTCAACCTGCGTTTTATAATAGAGAAGTGCAGAGAATTTAATGTAAACCTATTCTCATGTTTTGTGGATTATTCAAAGGCATTTGACTGTGTACAGCATCAGAAACTTTGGGAAATCATGAGAAATATGGGCTTTCCTTCACATGTAGTACATCTCATAAAAATGCTATATCTAGACCAACAAGCAGCAGTTAGAATAGATGGCGAGACATCAGATTGGTTTGACATCAAGCAAGGAGTCCGTCAGGGCTGCGTGCTGTCACCCTATTTGTTTAACCTGTATGCCGAAAATATAATGAGAAATGTAAGAGATGATATAAACAGGGAGCCATATGATGCCCTAAATATCGGCGGTCATGACATACCAGAGATTCGATATGCTGATTGTCATGGTCTTATATGTATGTAAGAATGCAGGTGCCGGTATGTAAGCGAGAGTCAGTGTAAGCATAGCTGAGGTCAAGGGGCAGTAAGAGACACCACGGCTTGGCTAGCGGACGGTCAGGCAAGAAGCCCGTGAACAGAGCCACGTGATGTGGGAAGGTCAACGAGGAGAGAGAGTCAGTGTGTGTGCGGCAGCGAATCGAGACTGACGTGTGGAGATCGAGAGAGCGATAGAACGATAGAACGATAGTGTATTGTGACGCATAAATGGAGATGAACGTTGTGTAGTGATATTCGAGGAATGTGCGAACTGTGATATGTGCGGGATGATGTGAAGTTGTGATTGTGAATGATCATGCGGGCGACAGTGTAAAGATCGCCATAGTGAGCTAGCGCGTGTTGGTGTTGAACGAGTGTTTGAGCGTGAAGTGCGACCATGTTGTCAACTTGTAATATAGTGTAATAAATGCCAGTTTCCGATTGCATATATGTGTTATTGGTAGATGTGTTGTAGATGTTGTAAATTGCCTGTCCAAGTCCAGTGAGCTAGATGGAGCCACACAATTAGGACTCTGACACTGATGATACAGTATTACTATCCACAACACAGAATGGCATAGAAAACCTAATAGCAAACACGTACGTACTTTATTAAAAATAAAATTACTACAAACCATGGCGTTAGCTGGTGAATTTCGCAGCGCTGACTTAACTGTTGAACAGCTATTATATTAACGATGTTTACTTGTCAGCGCTCATTGTTACATTATCAGCTTCAGATCCACAAGCGTCCTAGCGGAATAAAGTTATAGATACGATTTATTTGATTGATGCTAGGCAAACAGTGTTTCCATGCCATCGCATCGTCATGACGTACCTTGTCCAAGAAAGCACCAATATTTTTCGAAAGCACCAATATTTTTCGGGAAGTTCCAAAACAAAGGGCACCAACTGTTTTTATTACAAGGTATCACTGTATACTCAGGTTGTGTGGATGTCATAGTCTTGCTCGTATCTAGATAACTAAACTTGGGTTCATACAGGCAACAATAAATCTGGTTGTTATGAGATCGAAGATTTATTGTATTCTCATATACAGTATGCGTTGGCGCAGTGGGTAAACAGACCCGCGCTATATCACATCTGTCAAATAGGAAACATCACACACATAAGTATCATTTAACAGTCTAGCAAACTATCTAGCCTATGTCTATATATCTATTGATATCTATAGAGTCCCTCAAAGGCAGGCCCTGTTGCCTCTCTCAAGTCCATTCGTCCTCTCCCGGTCTCCGCGTGTCCTAACCCGACACGGGCGGTAACTCTGTCCGAGTTCCTCGTGGACCACGGAATCATGGACTTGGTGACCCTCTCTATCTAGAAGGTTCTAGATTACTTGGGTCCTGCTCGACTCAATGGTTTCCCTTGGGCTGGAGTTGCAGCCCTTTACTAGATATATTCGTGAGGCGGTGACAGTGGACCTCTCTCATCTAGTGAGTCTCTTTGTTCTCTCTCAACTCAGGTTGTGTGGACCTCTCTCATCTAGTGAGTCTCTTTGTTCTCTCTCAACTCAGGTTGTGTGGACCTCTCTCATCTAGTGAGTCTCTTTGTTCTCTCTCAACTCAGGTTGTGTGGACCTCTCTCATCTAGTGAGTCTCTTTGTTCTCTCTCAACTCAGGTTGTGTGGACCTCTCTCATCTAGTGTCTCTTTGTTCTCTCTCAACGCAGGCTGTGTGGACCTCTCTCATCTAGTGAGTCTCTTTGTTCTCTCTCAACTCAGGCTGTGTGGACCTCTCTCATCTAGTGAGTCTCCTTGTTCTCTCTCAACTCAGGCTGTGTGGACCTCTCTCATCTAGTGAGTCTCTTTGTTCTCTCTCAACTCAGGCTGTGTGGACCTCTCTCATCTAGTGAGTCTCTTTGTTCTCTCTCAACTCAGGCTGTGTGGACCTCTCTCATCTAGTGAGTCTCTTTATTCTCTCTCAGCTCAGGCTGTGTGGACCTCTCTCATCTAGTGAGTCTCTTTGTTCTCTCTCAACTCAGGTTGTGTGGACCTCTCTCATCTAGTGAGTCTCTTTGTTCTCTCTCAACTCAGGTTGTGTGGACCTCTCTCATCTAGTGAGTCTCTTTGTTCTCTCTCAACTCAGGTTGTGTGGACCTCTCTCATCTACTGAGTCTCTTTGTTCTCTCTCAACTCAGGTTGTGTGGACCTCTCTCATCTAGTGAGTCTCTTGGTTCTCTCTCAGCTCAGGCTGTGTGGACCTCTCTCATCTAGTGAGTCTCTTGGTTCTCTCTCAACTCAGGCTGTGTGGACCTCTCTCATCTAGTGAGTCTCTTTGTTCTCTCTCAACTCAGGTTGTGTGGACCTCTCTCATCTAGTGAGTCTCTTTGTTCTCTCTCAACTCAGGTTGTGTGGACCTCTCTCATCTAGTGAGTCTCTTTGTTCTCTCTCAACGCAGGCTGTGTGGACCTCTCTCATCTAGTGAGTCTCCTTGTTCTCTCTCAACTCAGGCTGTGTGGACCTCTCTCATCTAGTGAGTCTCTTTGTTCTCTCTCAACTCAGGTTGTGTGGACCTCTCTCATCTAGTGAGTCTCTTTGTTCTCTCTCAACTCAGGCTGTGTGGACCTCTCTCATCTAGTGAGTCTCTTTATTCTCTCTCAGCTCAGGTTGTGTGGACCTCTCTCATCTAGTGAGTCTCTTTGTTCTCTCTCAACTCAGGTTGTGTGGACCTCTCTCATCTAGTGAGTCTCTTTGTTCTCTCTCAACTCAGGTTGTGTGGACCTCTCTCATCTAGTGAGTCTCTTTGTTCTCTCTCAACTCAGGTTGTGTGGACCTCTCTCATCTACTGAGTCTCTTTGTTCTCTCTCAACTCAGGTTGTGTGGACCTCTCTCATCTAGTGAGTCTCTTGGTTCTCTCTCAGCTCAGGCTGTGTGGACCTCTCTCATCTAGTGAGTCTCTTTGTTCTCTCTCAACTCAGGTTGTGTGGACCTCTCTCATCTAGTGAGTCTCTTTGTTCTCTCTCAACTCAGGTTGTGTGGACCTCTCTCATCTAGTGAGTCTCTTTGTTCTCTCTCAACTCAGGTTGTGTGGACCTCTCTCATCTAGTGAGTCTCTTTGTTCTCTCTCAACTCAGGTTGTGTGGACCTCTCTCATCTAGTGAGTCTCTTGGTTCTCTCTCAGCTCAGGCTGTGTGGACCTCTCTCATCTAGTGAGTCTCTTTGTTCTCTCTCAACTCAGGTTGTGTGGACCTCTCTCATCTAGTGAGTCTCTTTGTTCTCTCTCAACTCAGGTTGTGTGGACCTCTCTCATCTAGTGAGTCTCTTTGTTCTCTCTCAACTCAGGTTGTGTGGACCTCTCTCATCTAGTGAGTCTCTTGTTCTCTCGCAGCACATGCATTTACCTCTCTTGCCCAGAGATAATCACTCCTCCCTTCTCAGCTTAGGCTGTATGATATGTTTCACAAATGGCACACAGTCAAATAAAGAACATTGAGAAGATCACAAAGCACACGTGAGGTGCACTCACACAGAAGGATATGCCACTTAGCTAAGTTGATATGACAAGGACACACCAGATAACTGTGAACATAATGATATACCACACACTAGAACTGAACATAATTATATAACACACAACATGCATATTAACACAATGATATACCAAATACCTAAGCTGTGAACATAACGACATAACAGAGTCTAGATAAAAATGTCCTTGTATTAAAACATAAAAGTGCAATCGACTGCTACATTAACATTTATAATGGAAAAGAAAGGAAAAAAACATGCACAATGTCCAAACATCAACATCGTCAGTTCAACAGGGGAGTCACAATGACAGTGTCAATTACCACATGGCATCCTGATAGTGACAAATAATATATGTCACACCACATGGTTGTCAATGTCAGCAATGCCAGTGTCATATAAAATATGTCACCATGTGCCAGTGTCACATACAATATGTCACTCTATGTCAGTGTAATGCACCACATGACTTTCAGTGTCAGTATGCTATACAGGACACACTATGCAAGAGTTACATATTGTCGTGTGTGTAAAGAATGAATGTCGTAGTAGTTCCTTGTTCTTCTTTACCACTTTAGTGTCGTCCCTGGAGTGAGGGGAATCAACACCCACATTTGTTTTAATTCAATATCTCTATTCTGGAGATATCCAGCAGACTCCGTCCACACACTCCCTCAATCTGAAGACACCTTCCTCTCACTCTTACTCACCCCTGGATAATGCCCCCTCTCATTCTTCCCCAACATAACATACTTGACAACTCTAGCTTCAACAAATAAAAACAAGAAATTTATTAAAGCAAAGAGTTTATGTAGGAGAAGTGTATAAGGTGTAGAATGTGTGACGTTTATTCTAAATCGTCTATAGACTCAGATCAGTGTTCAAGAGTATAGTCATTCTCATCCCTGTGCTGAAGACACACCAGCACCTTGTATCCCATACAAGTAACCTTACCCAGGTGATGCTCCTCCGGTCACGTGAAGACTTCCTCCGTTGTCTCTGGAACCACTAGGATGCTTGGACACCCCTGACAAACACTGTATAATGAGAGTCTGATTCACACTAGGAACTTCCTCGGTTATTTAACGGATTGTTAATCAGGAAATTCTAATCCTATTGTCACTGTTATTGGAGAAATCTTAATGGATCTAGAGTCACTGGTTCTAAAGATTGCTCATATTAACACCACAATCTAACTGTTCTGGGTATCAGTATAAATTATGCAATGTTCTGACTGTTCATTGATACATCTATCACGTGGCTAAACCTCAATCTCGTCAACATGTCCTGCTCAGCAGAAGCCAGGTTCCCGCAAACCAACTTGGGTATAAGCCCTATGTAGCGGCCTCTCAGCAACCTCTATCTTCAGATTCTGAGCGATCATCTTCTAAATTTGTGTTAGTCCCACCGCTGAAAATCACAGCACACATACGTGGACCTGGAAATTGAACCTGTAGAATAGAGAATACTATGGTGAGGGCAACTCCGTCCTGGCCAGAATTAGGTAAGTGTAGGCCAATAACAGCACTCAGATCTATAACAGAGATCCGATCTCTGTCATACGGCCAAATAACTCAATCATATGATCTGAGACATGGCAACGCCAGGAAAGAATAAAGGAACGGGTAGAAACCCAGCAGATGCCCTACTGGAAGATCCTACCATTTCACATACCTCTTCTCCCTCTCAACCATCCTTAATCTCTCTAATTATTATTCCCCTACATTGTCCTCAACTTCCTGAGTAAAATGATATCTCACATAAGCTAGTTGAAGCCACACAATAGAATACTAGTGCCGACGCTCCTATGATACTTTCTAGCACCGCACTTATGGAACATTCTACATCTAATCATAATACATTATATCACTGCACAGTACTGCACTCTATTCCTAATCATACTCTAAGATTAGATATAATTAATAGCCTACCATATGTCTATTCCTGCTGCTAATCGAAACTAGGCGATCACAGACTGGATCTATGTCCGCCGATAATTATCAAGTTGACACCCCTAGTTTCTCTCATGTAACACAACTCGGAATAATCCCCAATCCTAACACTTCAGAATGTTTTTCTCGACTCCCTCCACCTGTTTACCGCACTGGGTTTTATATGGGGGCTTGAGTGAGTCACCAGAAAGTCCAGACGCCAATCAGTCCAGAATCTGGCTTTGTCCTCCTGTTTCCAGACTAACCAGGGTCAATTAGCTGTCAAGTTTCCTTTTCATCTGGGGAGTTCTTTGTCTCATCCAACAAATATCCTGGCTGTTTGTAAGCCAGAGACCTTTCCCCCATTACAGAATCCTTCCGACCTCTAGCAGGCATTCTGTCTATCACTTGCAACGGCCAACTCCCGCTTCGTAGACAGATGTCGCCAGTACACGCCTCTCAAACAACAATCTGTCAACAAACTGTCGACCGTGTGTAGACAACTCGACGTAACTCACTTAGATCTCATACACAAATGTCGACCAGGTGCAGACAGTTATAACAACGTATTTTCCCCAGTTAGTTCCACATCAAAGGGTCAATTGTGTTTGCAAACTAATGTCGGGCCTGGGTGTCATCGATCGACTGACAAGTTTATTTAACCCGTGACACATATGACAAAGCACTATAGCAGAGTCACACACTACAGGCCACTATTGGCACAGTCACATACCACAGGACACTATTGCATTGTCACATACCACGGGAAACTCTATGGCAGAGTCACATATCACATGGCTGTGACATATCAAACACACACGCAACAAGATGGCCCAGCCAGCAATCACAGCTGTGAACTCTGTCCCCATCAAAGCTGTGAGCTGAATGTAACCAAGGTTGGCCCACGCCTGCAGCAGACTTGTACATAATCTCATCTACAACACAATTCTGCCGCAACCCTTCCCAACACATCAAATGTACAACAAACCCACAACACGCCTAACAGCTGTCTGAATGCTGTCTTGTTGCAGAAATACAACCACCCCACCTCCTGACACTTCTGAATGATGTCTCGCTGCAGATATACAACCAACACACAACACAACTGACTGATGTCTGAATGTCTTGTTACAGGATATACAACCAACCCACAACACATCTAATTGCTGTCAGAATGATGCTTTGCTGCATATATACAACCAACCCACAACACACCTGACTCTGATTAACAAAACAATCAAGCATAGAGAAAAGAAAGTGAAACACCTGCTACACACACACACACATAGACAAACAGGCTACATTCACTGACTTTTGGCTTGCTATGTGAAGCAGACACCTGCGTTCTCAATCAGAACTCCTAACGTCCTTCATACCAAAAGTCTGACTTTCCCTAAGACTACTTTCCACATCCAGCAGGGTTTCTCATGTACGAGTCGCAACGTTATCTATGCGATCATCTGCACACGTTGTGACATGAGATATCTTGGTAAGATAGACCTTTGTCTGGCGGACAAATTTAGACAACACCTATCTGATATCAACAGTCGTGCCCAGAAACCGGTACCCCTACACTTTAACAGTTCCGACCACTGTGGGGTTGCCGACATACGTGTTACGGCGATAAAATCGTGCACTCTCACGAACGCGATCGCAAGACATTGGAAAACCGTCTTATTTTCTAGTTGTGTACACTCTCCCCTCACGGCCTCAATGTCCAACACAGTTTTATTTAATTCCCTAACGCCCCTTGCCCCCCCCCCCCCCACGGGGATGGGGGGCATCCCCGTAGTCGTATAGTCCACTTACAAGCCAGTTGCATGTCCTTCCCAGGACGTAGTAGTCAACGCCAGCATTATATTTGCCTTCTGTGACTTCCATGTTAGTTTGCATGCGGTCGCTTCTCATTGCGTTCTGAACAACCGTCACTTGGGCTATTCTATGATGGCAAACCCTTGGTGGTCTGCATCCAGATCGGCTACAGCGGCGTTGCGAGCTTGGCGTGCGGAATTGCGAATTGCATCCGTTACATCGCCATAGAGTCAGCTACAGTGCTCTACATATCCACATTTTTTCATTCGCTCTCATGGGCGCACCTCCCCCCCCCCCCCACCCCAGCGCGGGTTCCCTCACAGATTGTCTTAGCCAATCACCGAGCTTCTGGTTGTACTGACCTTTAGTCAGCTGACCCCGTTAACCACTACATCCGGTTTATTCCATCCACGGATAGCCGTTCAAGCTAGATGACACGGATAAGTGAAATTAATACTTTCATGTAGTGTCTTTCGTGTATTTGTTAGTCTATTTTTGTTTGTTTGTTCTGTGCTGACGAAGGCTTTGGCCGCAACGTCCATTTTGTTCTTTGTAGTCGTGCTTTGGTAAAGCTTACAATCTACTTCTCGTTTTTCAGTGATTCATTCATTGCCGAAGGTTTGGGAAATCGTCATCATTATTATGATGTCATTTTGTTCCTCTTGTACCTTGCTGTTCGAGATGAAACATAAACAGCGGCAGAGTGCCCGTTATTGGACTTCATGTAACGATATCACAATTCCCGTGGACTCTGTTATTGCCTTTGTTCATCGTTTACTCTGTTATTGCCTTTGTTCATCGTTTACATGTCGGCCTTTTCACCTTTCCTTCTGATTCAATTTTGGAAAGCAAACCCAGAAATAATCAATAATCAATATAAATCATGATCATGATGATAATGCATATGCTTCTCGAAGATATATCATAATACATATGTACTGAGCTACGCTACAGGTTTGACGAAACAGAGCTCACTAAATGAACGTGTCGAATCGTTGAAGGAAGAAGTGTCATTTGACGCCCTGCTAGGCTGAATCACATATCTACTTTGACCAGAAGATGAACCCTGCGGTAGTTTGCTCTAAGACTGGACTTGTCTCCAACTAAACGGTGTCAGAAATTATATCGTTGACCTTTTCAAAATCCATAATAGAATCGTGGGAGTCCTGGTCGTGATCATATAGTGGTTAGTATTTGACGTTGTGGTCGCGACAACCCAGGTTCGTATCCTGGTCACGGATACCTGGTCTGTGATGTCTCGCACAATTTTTTGTTTTTAAGTTTAATGTAATATATTTTTTTTATGTTGCATATCCTTTGCAGGACGTTGCAGTCAACACCAGAATTTTTCAGCTGCTCTTGGTGTGCTAGGCAAATTTTACGATCTGAACGACCGGCACCCATACCAACACGTTATAACAACGCGACAAGGTCTGCTGCACAAATCGGTCGCGGCTACGTTTCGAACGCCTGATAAGAGGTTCACGAACAGCGTTCGCAAGCCCTTGGCCACGGAGCGCGGCTAATGTAATATAAACTAGTGTAAATCTCCGGTTTTCTCCGCACGCCACTGAGGCTAGTTGAACGAGGTGGAAAGCTTTGTTTTGTTTTTTTCCAACAAAACGAACCGAATCCGTTCTTCTTTGGATAGAATTTCGTCGCACATAGTTATGCATCTTGGTGGCCAGTGTGTCTGACTGCTACATGATTTGTATCAGGGTTGCTTAGACTAATTCCATACAAGGTAACCCACTCTAGCTACACGTGGGCAGGCTTTATTCTTCTTAACAATTTTGCCAGGTCTGTGGCCTTACGAACTACTCTGTGGGATTTCCAACTGCCGTGGTATTTGTAACGTGCACAAGAACCTTCTGTTTTTCGCCAATATTTGAGAAGGCTAGTTATCCGATCTCGCTACTCCAGAGATCAGGGAGCGTATCTTATCATTAGATACCAATGGTTCTGGGAAAAATTTCCTAGAAAACTCAACTTGTGAACCGATTGATGCAGCCGGAAGCGAACCTCCGACTGTTGTATTGCGAGGCAGGAGCATTAACCTAGCCACAGTGAAACAACTGATTATGATTAACTTTAACTATCACTTGTTAAGCGTAGCCTTAACAACTGAATTGGTTACTTGAACAACTGGCTGCGATATACTCTTTGGACAGAATAACTCTTAAAAATGTTCCTTATAAACGTAACGTTTGTCGTTAACAACTGGCTGCGATAGAGTAACTTTCACAACTACATGCGACCACGTAACGTCAGCTGGTTGCGGGAGTCTCAAGTCTGTTAGGATAGAATAGCTTTTACGACTGCTTGTGAAAACGTGACGTTAACAATTGCTTGTTATAGAATTACTGTAACCGAATGTGGTAGATCACATTTAACAATTGCTTTTGATGAAGCAAATGTAACAACTGCCTGTGATATAGCAAATTTAACAACTGCCAGTGATATAAAAAATTTAACAACTGCCTGTGATACAGCAAATTTTACAACTGCATGCGATATAACCGACTCTGTGGCAAAGGGTTTACGGACACAGTTCGTAATCCCAAATACTGCGTTAGAAACACTGAGGGTGAATTGGCAGCAGACTGCCTTGCGTTGATTTAAAAATAAATGAAACGGCATATGTGCCGGTAGTTCAGAAAGCAATGGCAAACTATTGAAAGTGAACTTGCCAAGAAATCACTAAAAGCCAAATATAAGGGGGTGACTGCTACGTCATGTAAAGGTTATGCAACTAACTTTAACTATGATATAGCTAATTTAACAATTGCCTGCGATGAAGCAAATTTAACAACTACCTATGATGAAGCAAATTTACCAATTGTCTGTGATGGCGCCAGTCTATTAACTGCCTGTGATAGGGCCAGTTTAACAACTGCCCGTGATAGATAAATCACTTTAACAACTGTCCGTGATAGATAAATCACTTTAACAACTGCCAGTGATAGATAAATCCTTTTAACAACCGCCCGTGATAGATAAATCACTTTAACAACTGCCCGTGATGATGTATAAATCAGTTTAACAACTGCCCGTGATGATGTATAAATCACTTTAACAACTGCCCGTGATGATGTATAAATCAGTTTAACAACTGCCTCCGGGACGCAGAGGTGTTTCCAAGACACCAGGGCCAGGTTCTATACTGGCCAAGACCTACTAACACGTCCTAGCCGTGCGTCCTGGGCAACAGGTCCCTTCGGGGTCCTGGCTAACCTGTAACCCCTTAGCCACAGAACTGGGGGGCTCTAAGTATTAAAGCAAATCTCATAAGAACTATTTTATGGCCAAAATTTTGCTGCCTTTCGACAGGCCGCTCTATGGAAAGAGACCTAGCCATTTGGGAGACACCCGGTGCAATGAATTTGATTCTCTTGCCTGTTTTTCCCCCTCATAATTCAAAACTATATGCATCATCATCATTATCATCTGTATATCATTGTTATGTCTAGGATGTGTTCATGGCCGGTGTCCACTATCGTTTTGGTTGACCTCTGCCTCTTCTTCCCGGACACGTCTCCATTACTGTTCTTTTAAAACCACTTTAATGTTTAAGACGGTGTGGCAGAAAAAAAATTACGATTTTCAGTCAGATCGGCTATTTTTTTTTTTTTGGGGGGGAATAGTTAATTTTTACATTCCTTAGCATGTTTTCCATCAGATTTGCTTCTTGTTTTTGTTTAAACAATGTTATTTTAATGCAATATTCATATTTTACTTAACCTACCCTAGGTGTCACATTGTCTACTTATTGAAAATTGTTACGAAATTGATATTTTTCAAACTATAGCATCGGTATCTGCGCAATGCGGTAACCACATGTGTTATACACAATTTCAATCGTCCTTCTCTCCCCTAATTGTTCGTGAAACTTCGAGTCTGTGTAATTGGGAACTTAAAACTGTTTCTTTCAAGTTTTGTTGTTGTTGTTCACTTCAGGATGATGTTCTACATGCGACTTACTTCATGATAGTGATGATGTTGTGTCTATGTGATGTTCATGTTGGTTGCCAGTGTCTCATCCTGAGCCTAGTTTATGGCACACTTGTGATAGCCAATGTTGGTGAATGTAAAGTGTTTGCCTGTTTGTATGCTACATATTGTTGGTGAAGTGAATTGTTTGCGTGTTTGTATGCTACACATTGTTGGTGAATGTAAAGTATTTGTCTGTTTGTACACTACATATTGTTGGTGAAGTGAAGAGTTTGTCTGTTTGAATGCTACATATTGTTGGTGAAGTGAAGTGTTTGTCTGTTTGTATGCTACAAATTGTTGATAAAGAGATGTGTTTGTCTGCTTGTATGCTACATATTGTTGGTGAAGTGAAGTTTTTGTCTGCTTGTCTGCTACATATTGTTGGTGAAGTGAAGTGTTTGTCTGCTGTATGCTACATATTGTTGGTGAAGTGAAGTGTTTGCCTCTTTGTATGCTACATATTGTTGGTGAAGTGAAGTGTTTGTCTGTTTGTATGCTACATATTGTTGGTGAAGTGAAGTGTTTGTCTGTTTGTATGCTTCATATTGTTGGTGAAGTGTTTGTCTGTTTGTATGCTACATATTGGTGTTGAAGTGTTTGTCTGTTTATACACTACATATTGTTTGTGAAGTGAAGAGTTTGTATTTTTGAATGCTACATATTGTTGGTGAAGTGAAGTGTTTGTCTGTTTGTATGCTACAAATTGTTGGTGAAGTGAAGTGTTTGTCTGCTTGTATGCTACATATTGTTTGTGAAGTGAAGTGTTTGTATGTAAGTATGCTACATATTTTTGGTGAAGTAAAGTGTATGTCCTTTTTGTATGCTACATATTGTTGGTGAAGTGAAGTGTTTGTCAGTTTGTACACTACATATTGTTGGTGAAGTGAAGTGTTTGTCTGCTTGTATGCTACATATTGTTGGTGAAGTGAAGTGTTTGTCTGTTTGTATGCTACATATTAATGGTGAAGTGAAGTGTTTGTCTGTTTGTACACTACATATTGTTGGTGAATGTAAAGTGTTTGCCTGTTTGTATGCTACATATTGCTTTTTAAGTGAAGTGTTTGTCTGTTTGTACACTACATATTGTTTGTGAAGTGAAGAGTTTGTCTGTTTGAATGCTACATATTGTTGGTGAAGTGAAGTGTTTGTCTGTTTGTATGCTGCAAATTATTGATGAAGAGATGTGTTTGTCTGCTTGTATGCTACATATTGTTGGTGTAGTGAAGTGTTTGTCTGCTGTATGCTTCATATTGTTGGTGAAGTGAAGTGATTGTCTCTTTGTATGCTATATATTGTTGGTGAAGTGAAGTGTTTGTCTGTTTGTATGCTACATATTGTTGGTGAAGTGAAGTGTTTGTCTGTTTGTATGCTGCATATTGTTGGTGAAGTGTTTGTATGCTACATATTGGTGATGAAGTGTTTGTCTGTTTGTACACTACATATTGTTGGTGAATGTGAAGTGTTTGTTTGTGCAATACATATTGTTTGTGAAGTATTTGCCTGTTTGTACACTACATATTGTTTGTGAAGTGTTTGACTGTTTGTATACTACATATTGTTTGTGAATGTAAAGTATGTGTCTGTTTGTATGCTACATATTGTTGGTGAAGTGAAGTGTTTGTCTGTTTGTACACTACATATTGTTGGTGAAGTGAAGTGTTTGCCTGTTTGTACGCTACATTTTGTTTGTGAATGTGTAATGTTTGTCTGTTTGTACGCTACATATTGTTGGTGAATGTGAAGTGTTTGTTTGTATACTAAATATTGTTGGTGAAGCGAATTGTTTGCCTGTTTGTATGCTACATATTGGTGGTGAAGTGAAGTGTTTGTCTGTTTGTACACTACATATTGTTGGTGAAGTGAAGAGTTTGTCTGTTTGAATGCTACATATTGTTGGTGAAGATAAGTGTTTGTCTGTTTATATGCTACAAATTGTTGATGAAGAGATGTGTTTGTCCGCTTGTATGCTACATATTGTTGGTGTAGTGAAGTGTTTGTTTGTTTGTATGCTACATATTATTGGTGACGTAAAGTGTGTGTATGTTTGTATGCTACATATTGTTGGTGAAGTGAAGTGTCTGTCTATTTGTACGCTACATATTGTTGGTGAATGTGAGGTGTTTGTTTGTAAACTACAAATTGTTGGTTAAGTGAAGTGTTTGTCTATTTGTCTGCTACATATTGTTGGTGTAGTGAAGTGTTTGTCTGCTGTATGCTACATATTGTTGGTGAAGTGAAGTGTTTGCCTCTTTGTATGCTATATATTGTTGGTGAAGTGTTTGTCTGTTTGTACACTACATATTGTTGGTGAATGTGAAGTGTTTGTTTGTGCACTACATATTGTTTGTGAAGTATTTGCCTGTTTGTACACTACATATTGTTGGTGAAGTGTTTGGCTGTTTGTATACTACATATTGTTTGTGAATGTAAAGTGTTTGTTTGTACGCTACATATTGTTGGTGAATGTGAAGTGTTTGTTTGTATACTACATATTGTTGGTGAAGTGAATTGTTTGCGTGTTTGTATGCTACATATTGGTGGTGAAGTGAAGTGTTTGTCTGTTTGAACACTAGATATTGTTGGTGAAGTGAAGTGTTTGTCTGTTTGTACACTACATATTGTTGGTGAAGTGAAGTGTTTGCCTGTTTGTACGCTACATTTTGTTTGTGAATGTGTAATATTTGTCTGTTTGTACGCTACATATTGTTGGTGAATATGAAGTGTTTGTTTGTATACTGCATATTTATGGTGAAGTGAATTGTTTGCCTGTTTGTATGCTACATATTGGTGGTTAAGTGAAGTGTTTGTATGTTTGTACACTACATATTGTTGGTGAAGTGAAGAGTTTGTCTGTTTGAATGCTACATATTGTTGGTGAAGTGAAGTGTTTGTCTATTTGTATGCTACAAATTGATGGTGAAATAAAGTATTTGTCTGTTTGTATGCTACATATTGCCTGTTTGTACACTACATATTGTTGTTGAAGTGAAGTGAAGTTTTTGTCTGTTTGTACACTACATATTGTTGGTGAATGTGAAGTTTGCCTGTTTACATGCTACATATTGTTGGTGAAGTGTTTGTCTGTTTGTACACTACATATTGTTAGTGAATGTGAAGTGTTTGTGTGTACACTACATATTGTTGGTGAAGTGAAGTTTTTGCCTGTTTGTACACTACATATTTTTGGTGAAGTGAAGTTTTTGTCTGTTTGTACACTACATATTGTTGGTGAAGTGAAGTATTTCCTTGTTTGTACACTACATATTGTTGGTGAATGTAAAGTGTTTGTCAGTTTGTACACTACATATTGTTGGTGAAGTGTTTGTATGCTACATATTGATGATTAAGTGTTTGTCTGTTTGTACACTACATATTGTTGGTGAATGTGAACTGTTTGTTTGTACACTACATATTATTTGTGAAGTATTTGCCTGTTTGTACACTACATATTGTTGGTGAAGTGTTTGCCTGTTTGTATACTACATATTGTTTGTGAATGTAAAGTGTTTGTCTGTTTGTACGCTTTATATTGTTGGTGAATGTGAAGTGTTTGTTTGTATACTACATATTGTTGGTGAAGTGAAGTGTTTATCTGTTTGTACACTACATATTGTTGGTGAAGTGAAGAGGTTGTCTGTTTGAATGCTACATATTGTTGGTGAAGTGAAGTGTTTGTCTGTTTGTATGCTACAAATTGTTGATGAAGAGGTGTGTTTGTCTGCTTGTATGCTACATATTGTTGGTGAAGTGAAGTGTCTGTCTATTTGTACGCTACATATTGTTGGTGAATGTGAGGTGTTTGTTTGTAAACTACAAATTGTTGGTTAAGTGAAGTGTTTGTCTGCTTGTCTGCTACATATTGTTGGTGAAGTGAAGTGTTTGTCTGTTTGTATGCTACATATTGTTGGTGAAGTGAAGTGTTTGTCTGTTTGTATGCTGCATATTGTTGGTGAAGTGTTAGTCTGTTTGTATGCTACATATTGATGTTGAAGTGTTTGTCTGTTTATACACTACATATTGTTGGTGAAGTGAAGAGTTTGTATTTTTGAATGCTACATATTGTTGGTGAAGTGAAGTGTTTGTCTGTTTGTATGCTACATATTGTTTGTGAAGTGAAGTGTTTGTATGTTTGTATGCTACATATTTTTGGTGACGTAAAGTGTATGTCTTTTTGTATGCTACATATTGTTGGTGAAGCGAAGTGTTTGTCTCTTTGTACACTACATATTGTTGGTGAAGTGAAGTGTTTGTCAGTTTGTACACTACATATTGTTGGTGAATGTGAAGTGTTTATCTGCTTGTATGCTACATATTGTTAGTGAAGTGAAGTGTTTGTCTGTTTGTATGCTACATATTGGTGGTGAATTGAAGTGTTTGTCTGTTTGTACACTACATATTGTTTGTGAAGTGAAGAGTTTGTCTGTTTGAATGCTACATATTGTTGGTGAAGTTAAGTGTTTGTCTGTTTGTATGCTACAAATTGTTGATGAAGAGATGTGTTTGTCTCCTTGTATGCTACATATTGTTGGTGAAGTGAAGTGTTTGTATGTTTGTATGCTACATATTATTGGTGAAGTAAAGTGTATGTATGTTTGTATGCTACATATTGTTGGTGAAGTGAAGTTTCTGTCTATTTGTACGCTACATATTGTTGGTGAATGTGAGGTGTTTGTTTGTAAACTACAAATTGTTGGTTAAGTGAAGTGTTTGTCTGCTTGTCTGCTACATATTGTTGGTGTAGTGAAGTGTTTGTCTGCTGTATGCTACATATTGTTGGTGAAGTGAAGTGTTTGCCTCTTTGTATGCTATATATTGTTGGTGAAGTGTTTGCCTCTTTGTATGCTACATATTGGTGATGAAGTGTTTGTCTGTTTGTACACTACATATTGTTGGTGAATGTGAAGTGTTTGTTTGTGCACTACATATTGTTTGTGAAGTATTTGCCTTTTTGTACACTACATATTGTTTGTGAAGTGTTTGACTTTTTGTATACTACATATTGTTTGTGAATGTAAAGTGTTTGTCTGTTTGTATGCTACATATTGGTGGTGAAGTGAAGTGTTTGTCTGTTTATTTACTACATATTGTTGGTTAAGTGAAGTGTTTGACTGTTTGTAAGCTACATTTTGTTTGTGAATGTGTAATGTTTGTCTGTTTGTAAGCTACATATTGTTGGTAAATGTGAAGTGTTTGTTTGTATACTACATATTGTTGGTGAAGTGAATTGTTTGCCTGTTTGTATGCTACATATTGGTGGTGAAGTGAAGTGTTTGTCTGTTTGTACACTACATATTGTTGGTGAATGTAAAGTGTTTGCCTGTTTGTATGCTACATATTGTTGGTTAAGTGAAGTGTTTGTCTGTTTGTACACTACATATTGTTGGTGAAGTGAAATGTTTGTCTGTTTGAATGCTACATATTGTTGATGAAGTGTTTGTCTGTTTTGTACACTACATATTGTTGGTGAAGTGAAGTGTTTGTCTTTTTGTATGCTACATATTGGTGGTGAAGTGTTTGTCTGTGTGTACACTACATATTGTTGGTGAAGTGAAGTTTTCTGTTTGAATGCTACATATTGTTGGTGAAGTGTTTGTCTGTTTGTATACTACATATTGTTGGTGAAGTGAAGAGTTTGTCTGTTTGTACACTACATATTGTTGGTGAAGTGAAGTGTTTGTCAGTTTGTACACTACATATTGTTGGTGAAGTGAAGAGTTTGTCTGTTTGTACACTACATATTGTTGGTGAAGTGAAGTGTTTGTCTGTTTGTACACTACATATTGTTGGTGAAGTGAAGAGTTTGTCTGTTTGTACACTACATATTGTTGGTGAAGTGAAGTGTTTGTCTGTTTGTACACTACATATTGTTGGTGAAGTAAAGTGTTTGTACACTACATATTGTTGGTGAAGTGAAGAGTTTGTCTGTTTGAATGCTACATATTGTTGTTGTAATGTTTGTCTGTTTGTACACTACATATTGTTGGTGAATGTAAAGTGTTTGTTTGTACACTACATATTGTTGGTGAATGTAAAGTGTTTGCCTGTTTGTACGCTACATATTGTTGGTGAACTGAAGTGTTTGTCTGTTTGTACACTACATATTGTTGGTGAAGTGAAATGTTTGTCTGTTTGTATGCTACATATTGTTGGTGAAGTGTTTGTCTGTTTTGTACACTACATATTGTTGGTGAAGTGAAGTGTTTGTCTGTTTGTATGCTACATATTGGTGATGAAGTGTTTGTCTGTTTGTACACTACATATTGTTGGTGAATGTAAAGTGTTTGTCTGTTTGTACACTACATATTGTTGGTGAAATGAAGTGAAGTGTTTGTCTGTTTGTACACTACATATTGTGGTAGAAGCAGATACATGTAATAGAAGGAGGTAGGTGTGGTACAAAGCCCTGTATTATATTGTTTATGTTGTTTTTTTGTGTCTGCTGCGATCGCAGTAGTATATTGAGGCGTCCAGACACACATTATGCAACCAGAATCTGGCGGCTGATGGCGGCTGATGGTTTTATGAAGGAAAAATATGGGGAAAATTGTCGACTCGGTAAAAAAAATTTTGGCGTGTGGGAACGGTTTTTTGACGGGTGTGAAAGTAATTAAGATAAAAGTATTCGGTGGGAATAGAAAGCGAGGTTGTGAGTACGGATGAGTGGTAGTACTGGAAATAGAAAGAGAGGGTGTGAGTACGGATGAGGGAGGGGGGGGGAGTTATTTTGGTTAGAAAGGAGTATATGAATGTGTTAGTATGCGTGGTGTAGTGATGTATAAACGGCCAAGGGTGTGATGGGTCGTGGTTTCTACTCATGGGTTGTATATATGGTGGTTACGTATATGAATGTGTCTGTTCACTATGCGTGGTGAGTAATGTATAAACTGCCAAGGGTGTGATGGGTCGTGGTTATACTTGACGAAGTAAGAGGTGGTTACTATCATCTGAACAGTGTGATAGTAGTGTCTAAGTGAAAGTAAAGGGTGGTATGTAGCTTATTCACTACCATCATTACAAAGGAAATCTTATAAAGTTAAAATGGGTGTCATTCGATGGTAAGGGGTGGATATTAGTGGTCAAGTAGGAGTGATATAGGGGTGGTCATAAATGTAATAAGAGGTGTTCGCAGTTACACACTGGTCAACCAGTGGTCAATCAGTGGTCAAGCAATGGTCAAGTAGTCAAGTAAGCAAATTTTAGGGAAAAGTGATTGTAATGATATGGTGATGATTAAAGGGTGGTAAATTAGTGGTCAAGCAGTGGTCAAGCAATGGTCAAGTGGTCAAGTGAGGAAATTTTAGGGAAAAGTGTTTGTAGTGACATGGTAATGCTTAAATTAGTGGTAAATTAGTGGTCAAGTAGTGATCAAGTGGTGGTCAAGTAGTGGTCAAGCGGTGGTTAAGTGAGGAAAATTTTAGGGAAATATTAGGGAAAAGTGATTGTAATGATATGGTGATGTTTAAACGGTGGTAAATTAGTGGTCAAGCAGTGGTCAAGTGGTCAAGTGAATAAATTTTAGCGGAAAGTAGTTGTAATGCTATGGTGATGAATAAAGGGTGATAAATTAGTGGTCAAGTAGTGGTCAAGTAGTGGTCAAGTGGTCGAGTGACCACTTAAATTGTAGAGGACGATGTGCCTAAGATTATGGTAGTGGTTAAAGTGATCGATGACGTGGTCAAGCAGTGGTCAAGTAGTGGTCAAGTAGTCAAGTAAGGAAATTGTAGGGGAAAGTACTATAGTGCAATGGTGGTGGGTAAAGTGAGGAAGAATCAATAGTAGTGATAATAGTACTACCAATATTAGCGACAAGAATATTAGCTGGTGCGTTGTTATTATACTATATTTTTGTGGGGTGTGTAAAAATTATACAAAGAGGGTCACACACTCACCCAAGTACACACATGTACACACTTGATACATTTGTACATACAGACACAGAAGTACAGACAATCCATACTATTACTACTGTCATCACAACTATACACAAGTACACACCCATAATCAATTACACAAATACACACCTACAAACAAAAACACACAAAGACACAGACACACTTGTACACACAGACACAGAAGTACAGACAATCCATACTATTACTACTGTCATCACAACTATACACAAGTACACACCCATAATCAATTACACAAATACACACCTACAAACAAAAACACTCAAAGACACAGACACACTTGTACATACAGACACAGAAGTACAGACAAACCATACCATTACTACTGTCATCACAAGTACACACAAGTACACACCCATAAGCAATTACACAAATACACACCTACTACAAACTCAAAGACAACCCATTCAATTACTACTGTCAGCACAAGTACACACAGACACACCCGTACACACTTGATACACTTGTACATACAGACCTACAAGCACACAAAAACACACCCATACCATTACTACTGGTACCACAACCAGTACAGATACACTCACCCATAAACAAATTGTGTCCCTACAAGAATATCACAAACCATAAATTTTTGGTAAAGAACGCGGATGTCCTCGAAGCCCCTACGTCATCAACGCCATATGCAAAAGTCATTAAGTATGAGTCATCGGTGTGTAGGGAATCAGGCGGCGTGAGAATAGCTTGTCTTCAAAAACTAACACATCAGCTATGTAGGGTCGTGTGCAGAACCAGTGTATAAAATAGACGGCGTCTCTTGTGAGCTCAGTACCAGTTCACGGGCTGACTTGAGTAGCTACAGAGTTATATTTTAAATCAGGCCGGTGTGAGCAGTGTTCGTGTAGTAACCAGATATTGTTCACGTAGTGACTTGGCTACATCGGTGAAACAGGTTGGTGTGAGCAGTGTTCGTGTAGTAACCAGATATTGTTCACGTAGTGACTTGGCTAGCTACAGCAGTGAAACTTGGTGTGAGCCTTATTCGTGTCGTTGGCCTCTGATAAAACATTGAATCATATATTGTATACACCAGAACATATTTTTGGGATCGTAAGAAAGAAAAAACAACCGAAAGTGTGTCTTATGACCAGTTTATCGATATGACCACCAGATCTACTTTCACGTGTTCAGTGTGCGACAAAGCCTATTGTGATAAGTATACCCTTAATCGTCACATTCGGACCATTCACGAGGGGAAAGACGAGGGGTATGAGTATTATGTTGGACAAATGACCAGTGGTTGTGTGGTAGATGTTTAGTTTTGGTGATAGGAAAGAAGTGCTGGTAGAATTCTACAGTACAAGAAGCAAAATTTGTTTGACTCCAAGTGATTTGTCTGTAAGCTCTGTGTGTCATGTGTTTCCTATTATATGTTTGTGTTCTAGTAGTACTTGTTGGGTGGTTCATCTGATATGGTTTAAGTTTTAATTTGTGAATTGTTTTGTATGATATGTTCTTGTTGTCTTTGTGTATCTCATTACGTATTCTTTAATAGAGCCCAAATTTGGGAAATTTCATGTAAAGTGTATATTAGAATAAGTTGTGTTATAGCAAGTTGAAGATGTCAGCCAAGGGAAATGGATCTTTGATGACGAATACTCGGATGAACTATCCCCGATGGACTCACAGATTACATGGCCATACATGTTGTTAACTGTCATGGGTGTTTCAATGGAGCACGTGTACAATTGAGGTTTGAAGTTCTTGGTGATGTAACCACTTTGTATTAGAAAGAAACCAAGACTGTGGAGAGATGAGTGCTGTATAAGGGTTTCTGTACCAGATACGGTGAAGGCCTTTGGTAAAGTAAAATAAGGAAAGGGGTGACATTGATAGCGTCTTTTCAGATAAGACACATTTGACTACAGAAGTTAAATTTTTTTCTTTCTTAGTTTTGTGGACTTACATTTTCCATAGCTATTTCTGTACTTGACCTTTTCCCTTTTGGTGACTTATTTATAAGTTTAGTTGAAATATTTCTGTCTTTGGACGATTTTTTCATATTTGGTTATTTTTATAATTTTGAATTTATAATTTTTGATCAACCTTTTAGTTGTAATATTTTTTCCTAGATTTTTATAAGCTTGGTCGAGACATTTCGTATTTTGGCCTTTTCGCCTTTGATTATTTTTTTCCTAGGTTTTTATAAATTTGGACGATCTATATCTGTATTTGGCCGACATCTTTCCCTTTTTGGTTGACAAATTGTCCGACTTTTCATAACCTTGAATGGTGTATTTCATTACTTGGTCAATATATTTTTTTTCCATTTGGTTGATACATTTTCGTATTTGGCCAAGATTTTTTTCCATTGATTATTTTTATAAATTTGGCCGAGACATTTCTCTCTTTAGGCCTTTTCATACTTGGTTATTTTTCATATATTTCTGTATTTGCCATAACTTCTTCTAAGACTTTGTTCCTGTCTGGTAATGTAAGCTCTGAGCCGACAAGACAACGTCATGAAAACAAAACCAATAAAGAAAGTCAACAAAAAAACTTGGTTTCAATATTTTTATCACCAAAATATGTGTGTTATTCATCAAAACACTTTAATGATATAAGAAAAAAATCAATGACATAGATGATTAGTGAAAAACCAAAAAGTTCTGGATTAGTGATCTTCATTCTTCTGGGCTCTGCTGGTTGACTATCAAAAACACTGTTGTTGTCGAAGTCATCACACATACCTTATTTGTTTCGGATCCAGAATAAAGACATGTATGAGATATCATACAAGATATCTGAATACTTCTTTTTATCATACCAAAACCACCCGATAGCGGTGGTCGACACTTTTTTCTAATACTACCACTTGGTTGGGTAGCATAAGCGATAGGTCCTTGCAGTACGCCTTAAGGGCTGCCAAGCTGTCTCTATCATTTGGTTGGATATCCTCTGCTACTATGAGTGGAGGTGTTGCCAGGGTGTCTAAGGGTGTCATCCTTTCTCGTGATGTCTGGTGATGTAAGTACAGTTGTAGGTTCGAATTGTATAGATTGGTACGTATCTGACAGGGATAATCATTGTGAATGTTCCCATTGTGGCGGGTAAGGTTATCATTGAAGGCACAGTGGTGGCAGTCTGGTACTTGGGTTAGACTACGAGGCTGGTGTAAATATACAGGTGGTGGTGTCGTCTCTGGTATTGTAGTGTTTGGTGTATTCATACGTGGCTGATGACGTATTCGTTTGTGTTTTTGTAGGCCATCGTTCGTATTATACACCTTATAACATAACTAACAGGGATATATTTGGTCTTTCCCCTCGTGAATGGTCCGAATGTGACTATTAAGGGTATACTTATCACAATAGGCTTTGTCGCGTACTGAACACGTGAAAGTAGATCTGGTGGTCATATCGATAAACTGGTCATAAGACACACTTTCGGTTGTTTTTTCTTTCTTACGATCCCAAAAATATGTTCTGGTGTATACAATATATGATTCAATGTTTTATCAGAGGCCAACGACACGAATAAGGCTCACACGAAGTTTCACTGCTGTAGCTAGCCAAGTCACTACGTGAACAATATCTGGTTACTACACGAACACTGCTCACACCGGCCTGATTTAAAATATAACTCTGTAGCTACCCAAGTCAGCCCGTGAACTGGTACTGAGCTCACAAGAGACGCCGTCTATTTTATACACTGGTTCTGCACACGACAGTACATAGCTGATGTGGGAGTTTTTGAAGACAAGCTATTCTCGCGCCGCCTGATTCCCTACACACCGATGACTCATACTTAATGACCTTTGCATATGGCGTTGATGACGTAGGGGCTTCGAGGACATCCGCGTTCTTTACCAAAAATTTATGGTTTGTGATATTCTTGTAGGGACACAATTTGTTTATGGGTGAGTGTATCTGTACTGGTTGTGGTACCAGTAGTAATGGTATGGGTGTGTTTTTGTGTGCTTGTAGGTCTGTATGTACAAGTGTATCAAGTGTGTACGGGTGTGTCTGTGTGTACTTGTGCTGGCAGTAGTAATTGAATGGGTTGTCTTTGAGTTTGTAGTAGGTGTGTATTTGTGTAATTGCTTATGGGTGTGTACTTGTGTGTACTTGTGATGACAGTAGTAATGGTATGGTTTGTCTGTACTTCTGTGTCTGTATGTACAAGTGTGTCTGTGTCTTTGAGTGTTTTTGTTTGTAGGTGTGTATTTGTGTAATTGATTATGGGTGTGTACTTGTGTATAGTTGTGATGACAGTAGTAATAGTATGGATTGTCTGTACTTCTGTGTCTGTATGTACAAGTGTGTCTGTGTCTTTGTGTGTTTTTGTTTGTAGGTGTGTATTTGTGTAATTGATTATGGGTGTGTACTTGTGTATAGTTGTGATGACAGTAGTAATAGTATGGATTGTCTGTACTTCTGTGTCTGTATGTACAAATGTATCAAGTGTGTACATGTGTGTACTTGGGTGAGTGTGTCACCCTCTTTGTATAATTTTTACACACCCCACAAAAATATAGTATAATAACAACGCACCAGCTAATATTCTTGTCGCTAATATTGGTAGTACTATTATCACTACTATTGATTCTTCCTCACTTTACCCACCACCATTGCACTATAGTACTTTCCCCTACAATTATCTTACTTGACTACTTGACCACTACTTGACCACTGCTTGACCACGTCATCGATCACTTTAACCACTACCATAATCTTAGGCACATCGTCCTCTACAATTTAAGTGGTCACTCGACCACTTGACCACTACTTGACCACTACTTGACCACTACTTGACCACTAATTTATCACCCTTTATTCATCACCATAGCATTACAACTACTTTCCGCTAAAATTTATTCACTTGACCACTGCTTGACCACTGCTTGACCACTAATTTACCACCCTTTAAACATCACCATATCATTACAATCACTTTTCCCTAATATTTCCCTAAAATTTTCCTCACTTAACCACCGCTTGACCACTACTTGACCACCACTTGACCACTACTTGACCACTAATTTACCACTAATTTAAGCATTACCATGTCACTACAAACACTTTTCCCTAAAATTTCCTCACTTGACCATTGCTTGACCACTGCTTGACCACTAATTTACCACCCTTTAATCATCACCATATCATTACAATCACTTTTCCCTAAAATTTCCTTACTTGACTACTTGACCATTGCTTGACCACTGATTGTCCACTGGTTGACCAGTGTGTAACTGCGAACACCTCTTATTACATTTATGACCACCCCTATATCACTCCTAGTTGACCACTAATATCCACCCCTTACCATCAAATGACACCCATTATAACTTTATAAGATTTCCTTTGTAATGATGGTAGTGAATAAGCTACATACCACCCTCTACTTTCACTTAGACACCACTATCACACTGTTCAGATGATAGTAACCACCTCGTACTTCGTCAAGTATAACCACGACCCATCACACCCTTGGCAGTTTATACATTACTCACCCCGCATACTAACACATTCATATACGTAACCACCATATATACAACCCATGAGTAGAAACCACGACCCATCACACCCTTGGCAGTTTATACATTACTCACCACGCATAGTGAACAAACACATTCATATACATAACCACCATATATACAACCCATGAGTAGAAACCACGACCCATCACACCCTTGGCCGTTTATACATCACTACACCACGCATACTAACACATTCATATACTCCTTTCTAACCAAAATAACTTTTTCCCCCTCCCTCATCCGTACTCACACCCTCTCTTTCTATTTCCAGTACTACCACTCATCCGTACTCACAACCTCGCTTTCTATTCCCACCGAATACTTTTACCTTAATTACTTTCACACCCGTCAAAAAACCGTTCCCATACGCCAAAAAACATTTTACCGAGTCGACAATTTTCCCCATATTTTTCCTTCATAAAACCATCAGCCGCCATCAGCCGCCAGATTCTGGTTGCATAATGTGTGTCTGGACGCCTCAATATACTACTGCCCGCCCGTTCCCCAGCAATGTAGCACAACGGACAAATCTAGAGGTGCTCAGTCTGCCTGTGAAACCCGCCACAACAACACGTGATGCAGGCCTTCTTATGTATTAATTGTCACTCCCTTGAAATTTGGTGTTTTAAGTAAGTCACTGGGTGTCTAAGAACCGTAGCCCACCGGACAAACCCGCAAGTGCTCAGTCTCATGCACATAAAGCAGACAAGACAGATAGGGAACTCTGGTGCATTCAGGAAAATTGTTAAACTGATGCCAATATAGAGGTGGTCAATAGTGTCCACACCTCAACTGAGCCTGGCTTAGAGACTCTTCATGGAGAAGAGCCCATGTGTCAGGGCCAGTTCAATCCTGGAGAAAAGAACCACAGCCTCCCCTTCCTTCTCGAGGAGAGTAAAGCTCCCGTCGGCACCATTGATGACTTCGTGAGGAGTAAAGCTCCCCTTGGCAAGTGGCCCGAAAGCACCATGGGCTCCTTGTACAGGAGCGAAGCCCGGTGGCACCATGATTTGCATTTCTTCAGGAGGGAACTCGCCCTGGCACTACTGACTACAGGTTCATGAAGAAGGATCCCTAATCTCTAAGTCAATATCACTTCGGCTGGACACCTCTCGTCCACTGATTGATTGGCATCCCTACCAGGCTTATAAGTTATGGCACGGACCTCACAGAAAGACGTGTCCCAGTAGACAATCATGTCCAGAAGCGGACCTGCCAGAGATGTGTACCGGCAATACGCGCCGTCCTCGTGCTCTCTGTAATGATGATGATGTGTAGTGATGACTCTCTACCTGTTGTCAATTCTGTCTGTAATGTCATGTACCCTTTAGGCTTACGGGTTTAGTGTTAGTTTTAGGTTTAGGGCTAACACTAACCCTAACCCTCCTATACCCAGTGCAATGGTATCTATTTGTCTGTATTCAAATCCTGGATCATGAGGACATTAATATCATATATTAGCCTCTTCAGGGGTATTTATGGTGTAGCTTAAAGTTTGTCTTGCATACTTTGGACTGCTTATTTTCAGCTTCCCGGCTTCTGATTGGTTGATTGCGTACGTTACTGATCTGATGAGGTTTTTCATGTCTGGACAGAGTCGAACACTTGTAATTGTGTCCCCACCCCGTCTTATGCTGATGTTTCCTTCAGGGAGCTTTACCTATGTTGTACAGACATCCACTGCGTGATGTGATGTCATTGGGTATATATATATATATATATATATATATATATATATATATATATATATATATATATATATATATATATATATATATATATAGATGGACACAGTGTGTCAGGTCTTAGTCAGATATGACTGAGCTACCGTATAACAGTAGACGGTACTACCTGGTTTCTGTTAGCTCCGAACGTTGGGCGGCGCTTACCAAACCCGACACCCCACATTGTGCCAACGGCTTCGGGCGGAAGAGCGCAATTGGGAGGGTACAAGCCTTACCCTGGTGCGAGGAAATGCAAGCTAAAGACAAAATGTCATGGCAGGGCAGACCAGGCCCTAAGCCTTGGTTGGCAGCTGGTCTAGGATCGAAGCTCCGACAGGCGGACAGAGCATTGCTTTGCTGATCCGGCAGCTTCTGCAGCTAATCTTGTTCCAGATGTAGAGGTGTTACCTTTCCTCTGGAGTGAACTAGGCAGGCCGAGAGAGGGATCATGCTGCATGGGCAACACATGATCTCTATATTGTAGCCCAGGCTTTGTGCTATGGAGAGGCAATAACTCCATCCCTGGTACACACCGAGCGTTTGAGACGTGAGATGGTGCATGATGGTGGAGATGGCCGCGTGTTTACGTGCACCCACTGTGAACGGACATTTACAGCGCAAATTGGCCTTATCAGTCACATGCGCTACCGCCATGGGTAAAAGTTATTATGCCTTTTTAGAGCACAAACTATCGTCTGTCAAGACGGCAAGGTGCCAATGAAGATGGACACAATCCCTTATACGAACATGGACACAATCGCTAATATAAACATGGACACAATCCCTTATACAAACATGGACACAATCTCTTATATCAACATGGAAACAATCCCTTACACCAACATGTACACAATCCCTTATATCAACATGGACACAACCCCGCCCCCCCATACCTACATGGACACAACAACCCCCCCCCCCCCCTCCCCCATATCAACATGGACACAATCCGCATGCCAACATGGATAAAATCCAGATGTCCAGCTTCTAACTCCACATCTTGAATGTGAAACAACTAGGACAGTATTGCCCAGAACTGGATCACATGTCCACTAGATTCTCCACCATCTCACATCACGCTGAACAAAATGTCCACACACAGCAGGTGATTAACAACAGCCAAAGCTATCTGTACGTGTCCACTCCAAACTCAGAATGTCTGCTCTCTCTTCTCTGATGGCCAGGGTGAGTTCCAGGGGTCATCTCTTTCAGATTATTGCCCGTGATCTCTGACTGACCCCTGCTGTCTGTGTTCAAAGGCTCTGGCAGAGACTGATCCACTGACAATCTGAACTCAAGGGGTCAGAATGGCCTAGCGCTCATCCCCGCCGGTGGGGGGGGGGGGGGGGGGGCGCCAGGTATCCATGGTGTTTACAGCTAGAATTCTCTCTTGACCGCTGTCACAGCTGGCAATTTGTCTAGATGCCAGGTCAAGTGGGTAGCCCACCTCCTTTATCCTTCCTGCCTGTAGCTAATGCTGATGATGCTGCGGGGCTGTGAGGGAAGCCCAGGATTTCTGACTGAATTGAATTGATCTTTATTTTCAAAGGGTAACAAATTGGGCACGTAGGCCCGTCTTACATTCGGCCTCTCCAGTCACTCATCTTTCATTAATTAAAATTGCATGATGCATTCACATAAGGAAAAAAACATTGTCAAATAAATGCTGTAAGCATAAACAATGCACATTCTCATGTTATGTGACACATCCTCCTCCCACACACACACATCCCGCACCAACCCACACACACATCCCTCACCTACTCACACATCACCCATCGATACCCACACATCCCCAACTAACCACACTTCTCATACTCATCCCTCCACCCACTCACAGATCCCAGCACCAGCCCAGACATCTCGCACCTACCAACACACACATCCCTCACCCATCCACACGCATCTTTCCACCCACTCACACATACCCCAATCCACTCAAGCTCACCCACACGCACATGCTCCACCCACCCATCAACACACCCACCAACCACACACACATAACCCTCACACACATACCGCACCAACACAAACATATCCCTCACACACTCACACATCAACCACCTATACCCACACATCTTTCCATCCCCACACACATTTTCCCACCCACCCACACATTTCGCATCCACCTACATACCCCAACAACCACACACATCCCCACCGACACAATTCCCCCACCCAAACATCTCCCGAGCAAACACACATCCCCACAGCCCCAACACACCCACCCACACACACATCACCCACCTACCAACACCTACATATTCCCCACCTGCCAACACTCACTACCCACCAACACCCACGCAAACACAGCAACCCAAACACATATCCTCCTCCCATACATGCCTCACCCACCCAAATGACCCATACATACACACATCCCTCCACCAACCAACCCACTCATCTACACACCCACTCACCCATCCCTCACAAACCCACACCTCCTCACACACCCACACACATCCCCACACACACACACTTCTCCCATACTCCAACACACCTCTCCCACAGACACCTCCACAATCCACTCCCCATCCACACATTCTCTCACCCACACGCAAACACCGACCCACACACACACACATCCCTAACCCGCACTAACCTCTTCCATCCACATACACATCAGCCACACCCATCCCCCAACCCATATGCACACCCCCCACACACATCCACACACACCATCCACATACCCCACCCACACACCCTCAACTACACATTCACACACCTCGCCCACTCACTAATACCCACCCAATCACACATCCCTCACTCACATTGACCCCCCCCCCCCCCACCGACCAACTCACATCCCCACCCAGACAATCCCTCATCTACACACATATTCTCCCACCCACCCTCACATCTCCTCACCCACCCACCCATCCACACACAAAAATTCCCCACCTCACACACATAGCCCCACTCACAAACCCATCCCTCAACTCAAACACAATCCTCACATATAGACATACACATAATACCTCAAATAATCACTGAAATTAATGTGAACACACCCCCACACTTTACACATACATAAACTGATGATTTTCGTGAGCATTCTCATAAAAATGTACAAAATGGAGAACAAATTATGCACATACATTGCGTAGCGTAAAAGATAGTGATGCGATTCAATAAGTTGATTCCTAAAATTGACATAAACATGATGGAATAAGCAGTGCACTAATGTTTGTCAGTATGTGTTAGAAAATCAAGTGGCAGTAAAAATGATAATGTGTATGAGTATACATAAAAAACATGGAATAGCATGTCACATGACATACATGCACTCAACCCTATCTATCTATATCTTTCTTTTTTGTTTCTTTCACACACACTAACTCTCTCATTGTCTCATTCCCCCCACCCACACACCCATCCTACACCCACCCTCCACACCCACTCACATATCCTCCACCACCAACCCACACACCCCCACCCACCTAGCCAAACACACACCTCTCACCCACACATACACTCCACCACCCACATATAACTCCACACACATCCCTCACACACATACATTCGCTCATGTACTCATCCTACAACCACTCACACCTACACATCCCCCACTCACACAGCCAAACAACCCAGCCAAGCACACATCCCCCACCCTCACATACATTCTTTACTTACCTGCACATCCCACACCCAATCACACCTTCCCCATCCACCCACACACCCTCACCCACCTCCCCTTCCACACAACACCCACCCATATACACACCCCCATCTACACATACGCTCCCCCACCCACACATCCCCCACCTACAAACACGCTCACCACCCATACATGCATCCTTCACCCACACACACCCCACCCACACAGATATATCCTCCACCCGCAAACACATCCCCACACCCATCACACACCCATCAGGGTTCGAGCATCTACGACTCTGAACCCGCGGGTGAATCACAATTTGACCCAGATTCTCTGACTGTACATGGGAAAGAGAAGCTGTGCTCCAAGCTGGTGCGGCTGCCTACAACTGGTGAGGATGAAGCTTGGGAGAAGTGCTTTCTGTGTTTCATGAGCTTGTGTTGGTACTGGATGACTTCCTCCTCATCCATGACATCCACAGTGGAGCTGGAGTTGGTATTGGTGGCCTGTGTGTAGCTGCATGGTGGAGGCAGTAGTCTAGGCACAGCACAAGATAATGGTGGTGAATCGAGCTGAGGACTGTCCAGAAAGAAGGAATAGCCTGCCTGTGGACTCTGTAGGCTCAAGCTGTGGCTGGTGAGAGATGAAGACTCATCATAACAAATGGTGGCACCTGGCATGGATGTGTCCTTGACTTCGATGAGCTGGCTGCTGACTCCACCCATCAGCGGAGATGAGAGACAACTATAGAAGCCTGACTGCTCCTGCTTGACGACCAGTGATGGGTTCTGAGACTGAGAGCGACATGAGCAACTGTCACCAGTGATGACGCAGAGATCTAACACATCCTGAACGTTAGCTTCACTGAGAAACAGTGATGGGAAGCCCAGGAGATCCAGGACCTTCTGAGACACGCCATTGGCTGCAATCTGTATGGTGTTGTAGTTCGAGCATTTTTTCAAGTGTTGTCTGAAGACAAGGACAATGTTGTCCCTCTCCACTGTCAGGTCTTGTACGCTAGCCAACAATTCAGAGTTCAACAACTGCAGCTTTCGATTCTCCTGTCAGAAATAAACAATGTAAGTGCCCTGTGTGAGTGGTCTGTGTGAGTGCCCTGTGTGAGTGCCCTGATTGTTTTGAACCACAGGCAAATCACCTGGTTTGTTTGCCAGCCAACCGCAGGACAACCACCCGGTTTGTTTGCTAGCCAACCATAGGACAACCACCCGGTTTGTTTACCTCAACAAGCATGTCCTTGCATGTATGTCCTTTCTCCCTGTAGCGGCGTGAAGTTAACCGGTTCTGCTCTTTCCTTCTGGCGTCTGATGTGAGCTGCCATCACAGACAGCACACATAGATCATTAGCGCAACATGCTCACTATAGAAGAGGCAGTTGGGGCATAAATATGATCATTTGCGCAACGTGCTCTTTCTGGAGGAAGCAGTTGGCTCATAAATATGATCATTTGCGCAACGTGCTCACTATAGAAGAAGCAATTGGGGCATATATATGATCATTTGCGCAATGTGCCCACTATAGAAAAAGCAGTTGGGGCATAAATATGATCATTTGCGCAACGTGCTCACTATAGAAGAAGCAGTTGGGGCATAAGTATGGTCATTTGCGCAACGTGCTCACTATAGAGGAGGCAGTTAGGACATAGATATGATCATTTGCGCAAGGAGCTCAATATAGAAGAAGCATTTGGGGCATAACAATGATCATTTGCGCAAAGTTCTCACTATAGAAAAAGCAGCTGGGGCATAAATATGATCATTTACGCAACGTGCTCACGCTAGAAGAGGGTGTTGGGGAATGAACATGATCATTTGAGCAACGTTCTCACTATAGAAGAAGCAGTCGGGGCATAAATGTCAGTTGCGCAACGTGCTCAATTCAGAACACGCAGTTGAGACATAAATAAGACCAGTTGTGCAACGTGCCGAAACCAGAACAAAAAGTTGAGGCATAAATAAGACGAGTGTCGCAAAGTGCTCTTTCCAGAAAAAGCAGTTGAGGCATAAATAAAACCAGTTGCGCAACGAGCTCTCTCCAGAACAAGCAGTTGAGAAATAAATAAGACCAGCTGCACAACGTGCTCACCACAGAACAAGCAGTGTAGGCATAAGTAAGACAAGTTGTGCAACGTGCTCACTCCAGATCAAGCAGTTGAGGCATAAATAAGACCAGTTGCGCAACGTACTCACTCCAGAACAAGCAGTTGAGGCATAAATAATACCAGTTGTGCAACGTGCTCATTCCAGAACAAGCAATTGAGGCATAAATAAGACCCGTTGCACAACGTGCTCATTCCAGAACAAGCAGTTGATGCATAAATAAGACCAGTTGTGCAACGTGCTCATTCCAGAACAAGCAATTGAGGCATAAATAAGATCAGTTGCGCAACGTGCTCACTCCAGAACGAGCAGTTGAGGCATAAATAAGATCAATTGCGCCACGTGCTTACTAAAGAACAAGCAGTTGAGGCATAGATAAGACCCGTTGCGCAACGTGCTCACTCCAGAACAGGCATTTAAGGCATAAATAAGGTAAATTGTGCACCGTGCTCACTCCAGAAAAAGCATCTGAGGTATAAATAAGACCCGTTGAACAATGTGTTCACTCCAGAACAAGCAGTTACGGCATAAATAAGACCAGATGCGCAACGTGCTCACTCCAGATGAAGCAGTTGAGGCATTGATAAAACCTGTTGCGAAACGTGCTCACTCCAGAAGAATCAGTTGAGGCACAAATAAGACCAGATGCGTAACGTGCTCACTCCAAAACAACCAGTTGCCCAAGGGGCTCACTCCGGAAGAAGCATTTGAGGTATAAATAATAAAATATGTCAGGAAATAATTCGTGTAACGATTCTTATCTAATATTGTTCGCGGCTACTGTGTTTAATCTCGCTAAGATAATATACTATTTTGAAGGTCATGTTATTGTCTTAACATAATCTCATTCATTAATTCTTAGTTCAAACTCAGTTTTGCAACACTGTTTTGTTCGTTGTCTTCCCCTGCCTTGACATTCACCATATACAACCACATTTCTCAAACTTCAACTGTCGCCTAACATTGTTTATCCACATAATGCAGCACCATACAATAATAGAGAATATAAACAACAGCTGACCACTATTAGTTTGACTTCGTAATGTATGAAACTAATGAGATTTGACAAGCTATTGCATGTTGGCGAATACTGTATATGTTGCCCTAGGCACGTGCCTTGTTTGCCTAATGGTTAATCCATCCCTGATTACACCTTGTAAATATACATTGCTTTGTATGAAATAAACATTTTTTTTTTAAAGAGGGGGGGGGTGGGACATTTTTTTTACTGGCCACACAAAAATTTAAAGAAAATTAACCATACACATCCCAAACTTTGATACCATTAAGAAAGAAATGAGAAGACTGAATATTTACATGTTAGGTGTATCTGATACCAGAGAGCATTATAACTTCCGAGGATTGTAGCATAATCAATTCTGGTGGAGAGAAAAAAAAACAGTCAGAGGTAGCAATTATAATAGTTATAGCAAAATAAGAAGAACAATGTGGGCTTGTAGCTATGTGATATCAATCAATCAATCAATCAATCAATCAATCATGTGCCATGACGGAAAGTGTGGGTGGTCATGACTCGCCATTTAGGCGAATCATAATGTACTAGGCACTTTTAAGAGGTAGTTTGCCGGTGCTTTCCTCTATGGCAGTAACCGTACTGGTTCTGTGACCGCAGTCATTGTCTCACGAAGGAGATCCTCTTCCTGCCGTCGCGAAACTTGAGACCATAACCAACAAATATCTGTCGGCTGCCCTCAAAATTTCACCAGAGAAACTGAAGCCTGGACATTGAACAAGCAACTAGAAAGTCGGATATATGCCCTGGAGATGTGGATATACCGAAGAATATGTCGTATTTCATGGAAACAATCAAACACAGAGGCTCTAGAAAAACTGGGAATGAAACTAGAGTTGATGAAAGAAATAAACAAGAGGCAAGTGAAATATATCGGCCACGTTAAAAGACATAACACTCTTATAAATCAATATGAGGGCAAGGTTGAAGGCAAGCGAGCAAGATTTAGACATAGATACAAGTGGGAAGATAACATCAAGAGATGGAAGAACACTGAAGGAAAGTACAATCAAGGCGAGAAACAGTGTTGGTGATAAATTGCAGCCAGCCTTCATTGTGGCCGGTCTCTCTGGCTGTGGGGTTACAACACTTTCTCTCTGTAATCCCGTTTATCACGCAGAGTCTCGCGGCGGAGCGAGAACTGAGGTGGTTCGACCCCCGCTCGTGACTTGCGGATACTGAGCCGGCCGCTCAGAAAGCAATGGCAAACTACTGAGCGTAATCTTGCCAAGAGATCAACAGACAGCTGAAAGATGCTGCTGTTGACAGCTAAGTCCTGTAAAAGGATACGCAAAACATTTAGCCTTCATTGTGGAGACAGTACCTAATTGATTGATTGATACACAAACTGGCGGGAGGTAAAGGGAAACCACCGCTGTATTTTCTCAAGAAAATCATGCTGTAAATGAAATCGAAATAGAAAACGACGTTAATGGGGATTCCATTGGAGTCTCTTCGTCCAGTAGAGAGCAGCATGTGCTACGGGTGACACCCGATCCCGTCATGCAACTGCTTGCAAAGTCATTCATTCATTCATTCATTCAGTAGCATGTCCTTTGCAGAACCTCGCTCCCATAACAACCTTCCGGAAAACCTCTCGATCACAAGCAAGATGTCCCGCGTCTGATACACCCATCTGGAGATCATCCGCCACATCCTGCACTCAACTTCTCTTTGGCCTTCCTCTTCCTCTCTTCCCAGGCATATACCCCTCCATTATTGTTCTCTCCAGACTTTCGTGACGTTTCAAGTGACCGAAATATATCAATTTTCTTTGTTTTATCGTCTTTAATAGCCAACCTTCTTCAATATTCAACTCTTGAAGTATGGAGTTTGCAAAGTAAAGGATAAAAATAAGCATTGAGTCATCATCATCATCATCATCATTATCATCATCATCTTCCACTTCTGCCGTCAAGCGTCGTGGGGAGGAATAATTTGCGTTCCAGCGCCCGGTGGGCGGCACTGGATAGTGTCATTCCGTGTGGTTGTACAATGTCTCTGATGTCGTCAATCCATTTTCTTCTTGGACGTCCTCGTGGTCTCGTCGCAGATGATCATTGATGTAAGGCCAGTGATGGTAGTTGCTGATGTTGCATTCTAACGACATGGCCAAACCACTTGATCTTCTGTCTTTCAATAAATGTGGCACAAGTTGTTGATCCCACAGTCTGTCTGATAGTAGCATTTCTTACTCGATCTCGGATTGTTAAGTTGGCAGCTCTCCTCAGGCATCTCATTTCGCAGGTGTTGATTTTGCGAAGGTGTGATTTGGATAAAGTCCAGGTTTGAGATTGATAGCATAGGGTTGGTGTGAATATGCTGTTTATTATCTGTCGTTTTGCGGACATGGGTATGTTTGGATGCTTCAGTAAGGGTGATAGTTGATATGTAAGTGCACTAGCTTTTTGACATCTGATTTCAATTTCTCTGTCCAATCTGCCATCTTCTGTGATCATACTTCCAAGGTATTTGAATTCTTTAACGTGTTGCAGAGGTGTGTTATTTATCTGTATACTTAGTGGGCCTGGCGATCTGCTAACTTGCATTACTTCGGTTTTGGCTGTGTTTATACTCATATTGTATCTGCTGCAGGTTGAACTCAGATTAGTAATATGATTTTGTAGTCTGCCCTCATCGCTGTAAAACAGGCACTGATCATCTGCAAATAGAAGTTCATTTATTCCTTGTGGGTCAGTTGATTCATCTGGAGTAAAGAGTTCTAAATTTTCTGAATCTGTTCTGTCGAGACTTGCTTCTTTTGAAATTCTGTCCATGTAGATATTGAAAAGCAGGGGAGAGAGTACACATCCCTGTCTCACTCCTGTATTGACTGTGAACATATCTGATATACCTTCTTGTGTTCTTACTGCACTTTGGCTCGAGTGGTACATGGCTATGATGTTTTCTAGCAGTTGCCCTTCTATCCCATAGTCTTCAAGAATGGTCCATAATTTGTATCTGTCTACTCTATCGAAAGGCTTTTCCTGATCCACAAACACAATATTCTGCTGGTCACTATATTCGATAGTTTTTTTCACAAGTTTGTCTAAGTGTAAATAATGCATCAGTGCAACTTTTACCTTTCCGAAAACCGAATTGTGCTTTGCTTAACTGTTGTTCAACTATTGGTCTAGCTCTCTGTTCCAAAAGTTTTGCATACATTTTCCCTATATGGCTCAGGAGTGATATACCTCTGTATGTTTCGCACTCTCTCATATTGCCTTTCTTTTTCCATATTGGTACTATTATTGCCTGTTGCCAATCATCTGGGACTTTTCTTTCGTCCCATGCTATGTTAAAAAGTCTTGAGTAAGGGACATAATTATCTAATATAGCTATAAGGGAAATTACTAGTATTTAGAAACAAAAAAAATAATATATTAAGCTATAATATTATTAAATAATTATGAAATATTTATTTTATTTTTCTTCTAATGGAAAAAAGACAATTGATATTAAAGTTTGAAATAAAGTGAAGTAGATTCGTTTAAATCTTTTTAACTTATGTTATAATTTTTAGTGCTTACATTTTATAATCACCTTTACAATTCTATAGTTATTTTTTAAATTCTAGTCTCGTACTTTCAATGTAATGTGACTTTACAATACATGAATACTCCCTCTGTTGGGATGGATGAAAACATTTTTTTACTGGCCTACTAGGGCCACACAAAAAATTTAAAGAAAATTAACCATACACATCCCAAACTTTGATACCATTAAGAAAGAAATGAGATGAATGAATAATTACATCTTAGGTGTATCTGATACCAGAGAGCATTATAACTTCCGAGGATTGTAGCATAATCAATTCTGGTGGGGAGAAAAAAACAGCCAGAAGTAGCAATTATAATAGTTATAGCAAAATAAGAAGAACAATGTGGGCTTGTAGCTATGTGATATCAATCAATCAATCAATCATGTGCCATGCCGGAAAATGTGGGTGGTCATGACTCGCCATTTAGGCGAATCATAATGTACTAGGCACTTTTAAGAGGTAGTTTGCCGGTGCTTTCCTCTATGGCAGTAACCGTACTGGTTCTGTGACCGCAGTCATTGTCTCACGAAGGAGATCCTCTTCCTTCCGTCGCGAAACTTGAGACCATAGCTAACAAATATATGTTGGCTGCCCTCAAAATTTCATCAGAGAAGCGGAAGCCTGGACATTGAACAAGCAACTAGAAAGTCGAATATATGCCCTGGAGATGTGGATATACCGAAGAATATGTCGTATTTCATGGAAACAATCAAACACAAAGGCTCTAGAAAAACTGGGAATGAAACTAGAGTTGATGAAAGAAATAAACAAGAGGCAAGTGAAATATTTCGACCACGTTAAAAGACATAACACTCTTATAAAATGTTCCACAGGTGTTATATACATTCCCCTTGTGGAAGTGAAAACGAAGCATATGCAAGGCATGTGTGTTTACATGCACAATGCCATAAATGTCATATTACCATAACTGTATATAGTATATATCCACACATGTGACACCTAACACTAACAAACGGCAACGCTCTGTAATATACACAAACAAAAGAAACACACATTACAACTTGTAAATATACATTGCTTTGTATGAAATAAACGTTTTAAAAAAAAAATTGGTCTTCTTGTAAACATTCCAACGCTTCTATAATCTGAGGATGAGACAGAATGGCTTCAGTTGCAACAGCATGTGCTTCCCATCTAGTATCGGAAAGGGACTTTACCAGCTTTTCATTCACAAGGCATCCTTTCAGAATCTTCCATCTTTTGGTTGAAGCTGAGAAAAAAGTATAGATCAGTTGCACTGTATGGAAGAAGTTTACTGCCTCTAAACAAAAGTCAACGGCACTTCTGCCCACCAGATTTAGTGAATGGGCAGCATAGGGTATGTATATATAAATAATGTGTGATTCAATATTACATTTGCGATTTGCTTATGCCATGCAATTACGCTACCGGGACAATATACACATTTTTCTTGAGGACTTGTGGTGCCCCCCCCCCCCCCAAATGCTTGGTGCCCTAGGCACGTGCCTTGTTTGCCTAATGGTTAATCCATCCCTGATGTTTATGAGGAAAGATCGGAGGTGGTGGAAAATTTTGAATATCTTGTGTCATTAATTACCAACAATGGTGACACAATGAAAGAAATTAAACGACGACTATCAATTGCTCTTCAACGACTAAAACAGCTGAATAAATTATGGAATGGGACAGATAGAACAACAAAAATTAGATTTTTAAGAGCATGCATCTTTCCCATTGTAGCATACGCGTGTGAGAACTGGACTTTTACTAAACAAACTGAACAGCGCATAAATGTCTTTGAATATAAATACTATTGACGGGTTCTAAGAATATCTTGGGTAAAGAAAAGAACAAATGCATCCATACTTCAAGATCTGAATATTGAAGAAGGCTGGCTATTAAAGACGATAAAACAAAGAAAATTGAAATATTTTGGTCACTTGAAACGTCATGAAAGTTTGGAGAGAACAATAATGTAAGGGTATATACTATATGCCTGGGAAGAGAGGAAGGTCAAAGAGAAGATGGGTGCAGGATGTGGCGGATGATCTCCAGATGGGTGTATCGGACGCGTGACATCTTGTGATCGAGAAGTATTCCGGAAGGTTGTTATGGCGGCAGCCAGGTTCTGCAAAGGGCGTGCTACTGAATGAATAAATGAAGCTCTTTAGTCATTTTTCTTCATCAATTCCTTCTATTATGGTTCCTTTTCAACACTGGAGTAAAGTATTATATGGAATCGCTCTAGAACTTCTTTCCTTTTCTTTTCATTAAAGAAACTAGTCTAAGTTTTCATAAAACCCATATTTCAAAAGCTTCCATTGTATGCTGAATCCGTATAGTCAAGGTGCACATTTCCACTCTATACCATAGTTTTAAACAGTGGTTCTCAACCTTTTTGGCCCGTGCCCCCCTTCACCATATTTTCAGACGTCATTCCCCCCTTCCGTATTTCCTCCCTAAAATCCCCCCTCTCCCTTACACAGTATACGTAATAATGGAAGCTAAATTTAATAGCACATACTAAAACAAGTCTAGACGTCTACATAAAACGTGATTTGCGGGTCTACTTACTTTATAAAATGAATTTCAGAAGGATGAGACGTACAAAATCGTAAAATATGAAGGGAAAAACAATAACAAGTAATCGGTTATTGTATTAACGCAATCTTGAAATAATCTTAATTTCCCCCCCCCCCCCCATCCCTCCTGGAAACCCAAAAGTTACCCCCTGTGGGGAATTCCCCACCGGTTGAGAACCACGGGTATAAAATATACATAGCATTTGACAGGTCGTTTGGCTGCTTGGCAAAGGATTACTTTGCTGCCCACAAATATCTCCATAGGTGCTCTAGTCTTCTTGTATAGATCCCACAAGGAGAAACTGTCACCCAACCCTCACATTACGGCACTTGGGACATGCCCATATGTTATTCATCTTGCAAGGTTTCCATTCATTCGGGAGACCTGGTTTTAAATCCTCGGTAAGGTGGTGAATTTTTGCTCTGTTAGGGGGGGGGGGGGGGGGTGGCAGAGAGAGAGAGAGAGAGAGAGAGAGAGAGAGAGAGAGAGAGAGAGAGAGAGAGAGAGAGAGAGAGAATTAACCTGCACAGTTCACAGCGACTGCACTAGCCATGTGGGAGTAGTGTATTTCGGGCTAAAGCCGCCCTTTTTTGTGGATCTTATATATTATTACTAATTATCGATCCCGATCCACAAAGGGCGATAACTATCAGATTCGCAAAGGGCAATAACTGATTTTTTTTAAACTAGGCGTGGTCAGAGGTGTTGCCAAGTGACCCATCTGAGTGGGTGTGGTCTAGTGACTCATCAGAGTAGGTATGTGGAGTGTATAACATTTTAAAAAAATACAACATGAAACATTTAAAATAACAAACGAGTCAAGTAAGGTATATAATAATTTTTATTAAATCATATATAGACAAACAATACAATCCATATTAAATAAGTAATGACATAGTCGAGATATTATCATTTTGTACCTGCCTTTTTATATACAGATATGACAAAGATGCACGATGTTGCTGATACGTATATACAGCAGAGTCTTGTGTCTTGAAGCCTATATTGGTTCCCCCACCTGGTGTTTGGGTGTTGAGTACTTTCAAAAACGTGTCCTTGTTTAGATGAGTGTTGTGGTTTTTGGTCAGACCTTTGGTACTGATTTTATCGTAATCTCCAACACAAATATACGTCTTACTACATAACGAGACCATCCCCTCCCCTTCGTATTCTAGTTTTAAAAGACCAGGGGTTCTCTTTTCATATCCACACAGTCCTGACAGCTAGTAATTCTATGAACAGGGCAGGTTTCAGACGGGAACCACTGATTGTAGACTCTGTCATATTCTTCTCGTAGGTGTGGCCTTACCACTTCAGAGAGTGAATAGGCACTAAGGGCCAAATAGAGAGAGTCAGTGTCCATTTCACAAAGCTGAAAGTCGTCTTTAGAGATAAATTTGTCTAGAAAGTCATAATAAAACTCTAACATTCTTAATTTGGCATATTGATAAACGAAAAAACCTATTTGTAGAGGTAGATCCCAGACAGTTTTCTTTTTTAGTGTTTCTACTTCGAATAGATCATCTGTAATACCAGTCATGCTTTTGAACCTGGGGTTATTGAGTACTTTGGTCGTGTCTTTTCCGTGGCAGTAGGAGACGTCGGTATGTTTGGCTTATTAGTTAACGTTTTGCCGTAAGCGGCGTTACCTAACAACTTCATCGTGTCGGCTGTAATAGTCTCAGCTGGATTTTTGTCCCCTTGGCGACGGGCATTAGACACTGTTTCCCCAAATTGTTTAAAACAACTAACTGGTTGATACTCTATTGTCTGGTAGATGTGTGTAATCACCAACCCATGGGCTAGATACCACTTTAAAAGAGGGGTGGCTAATAATATTTTCTTCCCGAAATAACTACCAATCAAAGTCCGTCGTGGGGTACTCAGTAGTTTATTTTTTATGGCGTATTCTTGCATAAACTCCCCAATGTCGTCTCTCGACACTTCCGTGTTCTTGAAAATAGGGGGCATTTCGGCAAAGGACTCTTGTAAAGCAGCCGGGGTCTCGATATCGCATTCAACCAACCCGAAAAATGTATCACTTTTTACAGCCTCAATTATCTGGTTTTCACTCAAAGAACCCCAAGGAAGTTCTGACGGTGGAAATGTTTCCCGCAAGAAACACTTTAATGTATTTGTAACTCAACTATATATCTGATTGACAGGTTTACGTGTGGTACTCTGTTTTACTAAACTTATCAACATGGTAAAATTTACCACATTAAACCACGCCCAGCGACATGGCACATGATGACTGAAGAATTAACTCCCTACACAAAACACCCCATCTAATTTATTTAAAATTAATAACTAAACTGGTAGTGTTTTGTTATGTGTATTCGTTACAATCTGATATAGCTGAGTGAGAAGGCTTATCGACAAACACCGTTAAATTTACACAAGAGACAATATCACAATTATAGACATATTTCAAGCGAACGGAAAAAGAAGAAGAATCGACATGACACATGATAATGATATACACAGAGCGCTTCCCGGTTTTACACATAATATATGCTTTTTGCGGCGTTACAAAGTGGCTATCTTCTTAGTTGTGTGTAAGCGAAAGAGTTACCAAAAAGAAAATGTTATGTTTTTATGTTGTTTGTCCATCAAGAATGATGATGACCATTCATTTCATCCAGTCGGGTTGAAGGTGTGGAGCCGTGAGTTCTAAGATGGCTGATAAGGCCTATTTTGGCTCGAAATGTTCTTTGACAATGTGGGCAAAGAATGCTTGACGTCTCTGGAGGATTATTTCCTGCAGTGGTTTTTCTGTCCTGCCTTTTCTTCACAGCTCTTGCAGTCCTGGTTGCCTCACATATGACTGCACCTTTGCGCAATGATGCACGCCACGAATTTCGGTCTCTGGCTGCAGCCTCCCAGGTGTCATGATGAATTCCAAAAGCATTCAGTGAAATTTTCAGAGTGTCTTTAAAACGTTTCCTCTGGCCACCTTGGGAGCGTTTACCACAACGCAGTTCGCTGTAAAAAATTCGTTTAGGGAGCCTGTGATCTGGCATGCGAGTCAAGTGACCAGCCCAGCGAATCTGATTCTGCATCAGTAGAGTGTGGATACTGGGCATGGATGCTCTTTCTAGGACTTCAGTGTCTGGAATCTTGTCTTGCCATTTAATCTTCAGTAGCTTCCTTAGGCAGACTGTGTGGAAGTGGTTTAATTTCCTAGCGTGTCGCTGATAAACAGTCCAGGTTTCACAAGCATATAGCAGTGTGGATAATACAACTGCTTTGTAGACTTTTAGCTTTGTTTGCAGGCTTATTCCAGTTCTGTCCCATACATTCTTGTACAGTCTGCCAAAGGCTGCACTGGCCTTGGAGATTCTTGCATTCACTTCGTCATCGATTGTGGCAGCTTGTTACACGGTGCTGCCAAGATAGGTGAATTTGTCCACAACACTTAGTCTATGATCATTCACTTTGATATTCGGCACAGTGTGAATATTCCCTGGAGCTGGCTGGTACATCACTACAGTCTTCTCCAAGTTGATATTGAGCCCAAAGTTGGCACAGGCATGTGAGAAAGCTGAAACATTATGTTGCATGTCCGCCTCTGAGTTGGCGTATAGAGCGCAATCATCAGCAAACAGGAGCTCTCTGACGGTGCCGCTGTTAATTTTGGTTTTAGCTATCAGCCTTCTGAGATTGAATAACTTTCCATCCATACGGTAGTTGATGTCTATTCCAATGTCGTCGTTCTCGAAGGCATAAATCAACATGGCTGAAAACATGAGGCTGAACAGTGTTGGTGCCAGGACACATCCTTGCTTCACTCCATTGGTGACAGTAAAGGGTTCAGACAGTTCACCATTATTCTGTACTCTTGCCTGCATGCCGTCATGAAATAGCCGCACTATTTGGACAAACTTTCGTGGACAGCCATATTTTGCCATAATCTTCCACAGTCCTTCTCTGCTGACTGTATCAAAAGCCTTGGTAATGTCAATGAAAGTGGAGAACATTTCGCAGTTCTGTTCCTGACATTTCTCTTGCAGCTGCCTTGCAGCGAAAATCATGTCAACAGTTCCACGTTCTTTTCTGAAGCCACATTGACTCTCAGGAAGAAGACCTTGATCGAAATGGGCTGTGAGGCGATTGAGAAGAATTCTGGCGAGTATCTTCCCTGCAATTGAAAGCAAGGAGATGCCTCGGTGGTTGTCACAGGATTGGCGGTTTCCTTTACGTTTGTAAAGGTGGACTATTGACGCGACCTTAAAATCTTGTGGCATGGTCTCGTTCATCCATATGTTTGTGAAGACTTGGTGAAGCTGCTCTGTTAGGACCGGCCCACCTGCCTTGTATATCTCTGCTGGGATGGAGTCAGGACCAGGTGCCTTGCCGCTGGAGAGTTGCTGGATGGCTTTGTTTACTTCCACTAGTGTTGGCAGGTCATCAAGTGTCTCATTGGTGGGAACTTGAGGAAGGCAGTTGATGGTTTCATCATCGAAGAAGGAAGTTGCATTTAAGATTTTGCTGAAATGCTCTGCCCAGCGTTGAAGGATTTCTTTCTTCTCGGTGACCAATGTTCCCCCATCTGCACTAAGGAGGGGAACTATGCCTGGTCATGAAGGACCATAGACCGCTTTCAGTGAGTCATAGAAGTTTTTCATATCATGTCTGTCAGCAAAGCCCTGAAATTCATCAGCTTTGCTGCTCAGCCAGGAGTCCCGCATGTGCCGAAGTTTCTGCTGCACTACTCTCTGGATGTTCTTGAAAGCATCTTTTTTTTATGTTGACTTTGAGTCATTCAAATGTGCCTTGAGGAGAAGATGTATGAGAATTGGTTGATGTCTTCGGAATTTTCATCAAACCAGTCTTTATGCTTTCGGGGGGCTGGACCCAGGATTTCCATAGCAGTGTTGTAAATTGTGTCCTTTAGGGCTCTCCATTCTGTTTCTGTATCCTGTTTAGCTTCAGCATTGGGCTTGAGGCGGTCTTCCAGCATAAATTCAAACGACTGCTGCATTTTCTTCCTGTTTAGGCGGGTGACATTTAGCTTTGTTTGCATTTTCGCCCCTTGAGGACGCCGTGGTGGCCTGATGTGGATGTTCATTTTCGAGACAATGAGACGATGGTCTGTCCAACATTCGGCACCACACATGGATTTTGTCACTCGAACGTCTTGTCTGTCACTCTTCCTGACGATGACATAGTCAATGAGGTGCCAGTGTTTCGAGCGAGGGTGCATCCACGATGTCCTATTTCTCATGGGGAGACGGAAAATTGTGTTCGTAATCAGGAGATCATGTTCGGCACATGTCTGAAGGAGGCGGAGTCCATTGCTGTTGCAATTTCCGACTCCATGCTTTCCAATAATGCCACTCCAAGATGTGGTGTCCGTGCCTACTCTGGCATTGAAATCCCCAAGGAGTATAAGTTTGTCTCCTTTGGGAACAGATGTTAATACATTATGCAGGTCCTCATAGAACTTGTTCTTGACATCATCTTCGTTGGTCATAGTTGGTGCGTAGACACTCACAGTGGTTGCGTGCTTCCTTCCATTCAGCAGAGGCAACTACATGGTCATGAGCCTGTCGTTTATAGCCTTTGGAAATCCAGCTAATTTGCCGACCCGGGCCGACTTAATGGCAAATCCCACACCGGATTGGCGTCTTTCCTCGCTTTTCCTTCCACTCCAGAAAAATGTGTAGCCAGCACCTATTTAACAGATTTGGCCTTCTGCAAGTCGTGTCTCGCTCAAGGCTGCAATGTCGATGTTGTACCTGCCCAGCTCTCTCCCAATCAGTGCTGTTCGTCTCTCTGGACCCGACGCGCCGTCTCTGTCAAGTAGGGTGCGTACATTCCAAGTTCCAATTGTTAAGGGAATATGGTTTACTCTTTTAGCTTTGCTTGTTTTATCTTTCTTTGTATGTCGACCGCAGTTAGGGTACCCACCAACCGCGGCTAGCTGGTTAGGTAGTGATGAAGCAGACAATGTTTAGGGCACCTTTTCTAGCCCCTTCCAAAAAGAAAATAAATAGTAGACATCGGTATGGTATTTTGATGAACAGCGGTTTAACGCTTGCGAACGAATTTTAAAAAATTAAAAAAAAAAAATTCTAATTGAGGGTCGAACCCCTTTCCCCCGAACACGAGTCAAGTGGTCTATCAACTACGCTAATAATTCTGGTAACGGTGATCTTACAAACCAAAGGTACAACAGCCACCTTTCAACTGCGAGCGATGTCGGAGCTGGTAAACACTAAACAAAAGAATTACAACTATTGACAAAACATATTTCTAGAACAGATGTATAAACATATACGGATTAGACAAGTATATGAAATACTCCCTCATTATGTTTAAACACCAATAAAGTATTGTTTTCGGTTGTATAAAAAGTAACAGAATAAATAATTTATTATGATATGTAAAACTGTGCTATGCCAGCTCGGGGAAAGTCAGATTTACTACAAAATGAGTCAAATATCAAAAAAATGAACCTTGTAATATTAAACAATAACAAGTTTTAAGTGTTTTAAAAGGTAGTATAGCATAACAAAGCATACATATATATTTTTAAAAATTATTTATGAATGCAAAATCGGAACACCCAGGCCTCGTATGACGCCTTAAAATGCTAAATAAAATAACTTTTTATAGGTCAAAAGTATTAAAACTTATAGTGAAATGAAATATTACGATTTCGTTGATATAAAACACCAATATTGATGTTGGTTTGTGAAATATACCAAGAGATATTGATATTATAAACTCAGCATGTTGCACACTTTAGGCTAATTTCGTTCCGTAGCGGCTTTGTCCGGGGACTTGTTGCCAAGTTTTCTCGGATGTCGGCGCACGTTAACAAAACACGGGTAACACTGTGGTGTTAATATCATTCACCAGCCCAGACGAACTGAAGCTCGCAGTGAAGTGTAAGTGTTTTACTAACACGATAATTAGATTTAATTTTGATATCATCAGTATAAATCTAAATTTTGCCATATTGATGATATTCTGAGTGTAAGCAGAACCAATGGTTATAAGAACAAAAAAATTTCCTTTTCACCCTGTACAAAGCCACACTTGTTTATTTCTTTCGCATGGGCACCACGCCGCACATAGCTGTTTTTTAAATTTACCTTTTACAACACGTGATGCATTCATCATCAAATGGTGTAGGCATTCATACCCCTGTCTTTGGTGTTCTGAAATCAACTTTGCTGACATCCCACTACCATAATTTCTAGTCTCGGTCTGCCACTCTTCCCCTCGATCTTTCCAGTTGTCACGATGTTCATGCGTCTCTTATATGACTAAAGACAGTTGTTTCTTTTCTAGTTGTTAGTTACTCAGACAGGGAATTCACCTTACAAACCAACTGCTTCTAATTTTGTTCATTTACAACATTCGTTGTCATACAACAAAATGGTTCTATGTAGAACTCTTCTTACATTACTTTTTTCATTTTCCGAAATTTTGTTTGTTTTGTTCATTAATCTCTTGTACATAATCCATCTGATAATTGCCTCTAGGTAATTTATCCACTTGGTTCAGCATGTTTCTATGTCACATTTTGACACTTTCTTTGATCCTGGTTACACTTTTCTCCATAATCTCGTAAGTAACGTGACGACTGTGAGAATCAGCACTGGTTCGAATCGCGTCGGTATCTTATGAGGCTATGTGAGCTTGCCGCTTAGAAAGCAAACTACTGATCGTAATCTTCCCAAGAAATCGGCTGAAAGACGTTGACAGCGATGTCCTGTAAAGGATATGCAAAACATTTATTTACTTTCTTTGATACAATTATTACTATTTTCTTGATAGAGCACTCCATATTACTACAAGGTCCAACAATTGATGTAGGTCTGTTGCATTATCTATCACCAAAACTGTCATTATATCACTAATATCTTCCGATTAGTATTCGTGGGTTCTTTCTGGTTTCTCACAAGATAAACTCGCCCAGGGGCACGCGCGCGCGCGGGGGAAAGCGAGAGGTCAGGCGCCACAAGTTCTGTTTGTTTTTACTTGCGTTATGTTCGCTTTTAATCGGTGGTGGAGTATTTCGTTACCTACATTTCAGAGGTACAGAATGTAAAATACCGCAAAAGTCACCTACACGCCCAAATGGTCTGTAAAAACACGAACAATACACAATGCTTTTAACACACAAGTTAAAAAAAAAACAGTTGTGAATGTTATCACGTGGATAAGGGTTTCAATAGTGTAAGACATGTCATCAAATTAGATATGCTTGCAGATCTACAAACGGCTGGGGAAAAAAAACATATATAGAAAACAAAACTACCATATGGATTGATAATGAAATAGGCCACTATCAGCCTATTAAGACAGGGAGTGTAATGTTTTTCCCCTGTACACCAGAAATATAGAAGATATGAAAAGATCATTGAAAGACGTAACATCAATAACAATTGATATGCAGTCTTGATTGCAGACAATGAACAGGACCTGCAAAATTTACTACATGCAGTTGTTGCGAACAACTAGGATTAGAACTAAAAAGACACAGATTATTGTTATCACTACGAAAAAGGAAACACCACAAATAGGAAAACAAGTAGGTACAATTATTTCGGAACAGTTATAATACCTGTTGGGAAATGGTTTGAAGAGATTACAAGAATCGTCACAGAAAATGTAGCCTTTAGCAAGGTGAACAACATACTGATCAATAACAAAGATATAGAAAAATCCGTGTTGAAGTACTTCATAGTGTTACTTTTGTATCGATGTGTGGACCAGGCTAAAACACATCGGATGGGTGTGGAGAAAAGATACCACGGGCGGAAAATAACCAAGTGCTTCAAGAAAACAAACGAAAATCGTAAATAGATTAGAGAAATTGGACGTAGACAAAATGTGTTGGATATTTTACGAGAAAGAAATAAACTTGGTGACAACTGGAAAGATCGAAGGAAGAGACCGAGAAGTAAATACCTGGATGGCTTGGCAACTGGGGTATGGTTGAGACCAGAGCTGATCCACGACTCTAGGTGTAAAAGGGAGAAACATGACCGCTTATCGACATGATGGGTGAATAGATGTGTAACCACATGATAATCAAAATGATGTCATCAGAATAAATCTAAATTTCACCATATTCTAAGCACAAGGATTGAAAAGTGAGAATGTAATGTGATGGGGGGGGGGGGGGGGGGACTTTCGGGTCGTGTTTTCATGTTTGCTGTTTCATTTATCTGTTAAGGGTGTGTGTTAGTGTTTGCGCCTATGGCTGAAAGCATGTCTGTCTATCTGTCTGTATGTCTGTCTATCTATATGTCTGGCTGTCTGTCTGTATGTCTGGCTGTTTGTGTGTATCTGGTTATTTGTCGTTGGGTTTCTGTTTCTCTATGTGGCTATACTGGTATCTATGACTGCGTGTCCGCCTATATGTGTTGTTGTTGTTGTTGGTGGTCACTCTAAGACCTATAATGTTAGCACAACGATGAGACAGCCTATAAACAACTAACAATGAGAGTGTGTATGACTGATTGTGCGTGTGATACCATTCTGAGAGATTGGTATAAATTTTACTTGTGTATGGTAATTACTCCGGATTACAGGGTATCCTTCTTTCTTCTACGGGGAACTCTTGGGTGGAGTACCCGTATAGACCAATCAGGGTTATGTGAACCCATGGAAGCAGGTGGCTGGAGTGTAACAGCCGACATATTATTGTTGGTTATGGTCTGTAATCTGTGGTGATAGATCATCAGTATGGTCACAGATTAAAATAGTCATTACCTAGAAGGAAAGCAAACTGCTTTCGGCAAACGTTGCCAAGAACCCCATAACAAGCAGGCGGTGGAAACTTTCGAATATCTTGGTTGCGAACAACGGTGACACAATGAAAGAAATTAAACGACGATTATCAATTGGTTTTCAAATACCAAAACAACTGGATAAATTATCGAGTGGGACAGATAGAACTACAGAAATTAGGTTTTTTTAAGACTATTCAAATTACGCCTGTGAGACACTTATTAAACACCGCATAAATGCACTTGAATATAAATGTAATAGACGGGGGTCTAAGAATATTTGGGTAAAAAGAACAAACGCATCTATAGTTCAAGAATTTTGAAGATGGTTTTTAAAGACAATCAAAGAAAATTGGTATGTTGGTCACTTGAAACGTCATGAAAGTTTGGAGAGAACAAGAATGGCGAGGTGTATGTCTTGGAAGAGGCCTAAAAGAAGATGGATGATCTCCAGATGGGTGTATTGGACACGGGACATCTTGTTTGTGATCAAGAATGTTTTCGGCGGGTTGTTATGGGAACGAGGCTCTGCAAACAACATGTTACTGAGTGGTAGTGTTATGTCATGTGTGTAAGAATGTGGATTTCTGGATCAATCGTGAACCTGTAATACTTTCTTATATACACATATGTGGTGTGGCAACAAGCCTTAAGACAATGAATTTTCAAATTTCGCGAGTGAGGGTACTTCCGGTTTTGTATATTTAAAACAAACTTTAATTACTAAAATAGTTTGTTTAATGTGTAAAGTGAAAATAGTGCCACGTGTTAGAAGGCCCACCATCAACTTCGATGTATATTTGAGAAGCCAACTTGGGACTTTTCGATATATAGCTATTACAAAGTAACCAATGGTGTATTATAATAGCGGTTAGTGCTATCTGTATGGTTTAAACAATGTCATACCATTGACGCTGTGTTAGAGATGTATGACTCTTCATCGGTCTGTGTGACGATTTTACACCAAAGCACATGTTAAAGGGGGTTACACCAGGTCAAAGGTGGTGTAGGTTCTAGTTGCAAACATAAAGATACATCTGGAAGACGTGGACACAAACGACCAAAGTTGGCGTGGCTTCGATCACATGACATACATCTCGGAAAGAACATTTGTGCTTTGGTGTTAATTTCTTATCTGTTCTCTGATTGGTTGATTCAAAATGTCAGGCAGTCAGAACGTTGGTCTCTACCGGAGATATGACATTTGTGATTTGGTGTTAATTTCTTATCTGTTCTCTGATTGGTTGATTCAAAATGTCCCTCAGACCACTACAGGAGATATGCCATATGTGATTTGGTGTTAGTTATTTATCTGTCTTCTGATTGGTTGATTCATAATGTCAGCCAGACAGAACGTGGGTCTCTAAAGGTGAAATGACATTTGTGATTTGATGTTAATTTGTTATCTGTTTTCTGATTGGTTGATTCTTATTGACAGAACGTTGTTCATTTCAGATATACACCTCTCTCACGCAGACAGTATCAAAAACAGTCACGAACCGAAGGCCAAGTCTTTTCTCATTTTCGCAGTCAACGAAGAAGGATGTTTTGATTCAACGGATATTAAATTCAATGGACTTTAACAAGCGTGTCTTCTGATACAGAAACTTACTCGTATGGAACTGTTTGGCATTTGTTCATCACTATTGTACAAGAAGTTCTTATTCAAATATCTGGCCAAAGACATTACCATTATTAACCGCCCACAATCAGACAATAAGTCGTCTGTGGTATTCTCAAATACATGGTTGATCACTTCCCATATTATCTACAACAGACTCAAACGACACATATTTACGAATCAACTAGTTGACTAATTTTTTCGTCTTACGAACTGTGTTGTATGACTGAATAACATTCACAAATACTTCGGCCATTTTTTAAACTATTTAGTGTATCGAGAATGTTAGCTACGCAAAACAACAGATGTCATTTGTGTAAAAAAAACTTCACATTCGGTACTAATCTAACTCGTCATATGAAGACTACTCATTCTACACAACACTTCACTTGTGATTTTTGCGAGCGTATGTATACCAGAAAAGACGCCTTACGGAGACACATAAAGACTGAACATGAACCAGTATTCAGTGATGTATCGACTACTCAACCACCATCTAGCGGCGTGTCTGCTAATAATCAACAAAGCACAAGCCGCAAGAGAAGGAGAAACCCGACCACAGACGATCAATCTACTGGTAAACGCCGAAAGTCAAACAAACAACCATCAAATGACAGAGTGTAGCCCGTTACAGACACTCAAATACTGCCAGCTACCAAGACAAACCAATCATCATCCCCCAGTACTGGCATCAAGTGTAGCGGGGAGGTGGTATCAACATCAGGTGTCTTGTCGGATGGCGTGGATGATCGAGTTTCGTTGAATGCAGTTGAACTGTTATCAACAACAGGTGCCTTGTCAGCTGGCGCGGACGATCATGTTTCGCCTACTAACAAGACTCAGCTACCATCATCTAGTACCTTACCGAATGACGCATCACCAACACCTTGTACCACAGCATGTGACGGACCATCAACAGATACCTCATCGACAGCTGAGCAACTACATGTCATGGCTGCAGAAGACCAGGCAGGAACCTCTGGTGTTAACACATCAACAACTACTGAATATCTTTCATTACAGAAACTACCCCCGGATGTTAGGGTTGTATATAATAACCATTGGGCCACGATTAGGTCACACATACGACATGGTCGCTATCTGTGTGAATGGACATTTTTTAATCGACCAGATAGTGATATGACGACAGATTGGAGTTCTCGTTTATTCCCGCTTTTTAATGTTCAAAACTCCCGTTTCAAAATAATCCCCAGTCTGCACATAGTCTTGAGACATCGAGAGACACAAGCCTTACGCTTCTACCATGCCAGTCCAAATAACTCTTCGTTGTTCGATTTACCTTTCTTAGTGAACAATAGATCTGATTTAGTAACGTTTGTAACCAAGCTAAACACTGTTGACTTGGTTAATTCAGCGACACTAACCCGACCAGATACCAAATACTATGTTGAAACAATTCCCAGTATCACCTTTTACGTTTACAAACTGGTAGAATTCCCTGTTGGCTGTTGTATGACTAATATTCCCGATTTTATCAAACACATTAATTTTATTAATACTCTTCAACTCGACAAAAATGGTAAGGTTTATAACGATAATAGGTGCTTTTTCCGCGCCTTGGGCGTTTTTAGAACCGGGTCTGTTAGGGCGATTAGAAAACACACACGATCACTGTTCAAAGACTGGGTGCATTATAAAGTATTGAAATCACACAGGGGTCAATTTAGTTGATTTACCTGCCCTGGAAACCTACTTTAGCATAAAAATAAATGTGTTTAGTTTTACAGAGGAGGAACATATTGTTCCAAAAATCAGAAGTAGTAGTACATATCCAGATATACTGAATCTCCTCCTACACGAAAACCATTTCATGTATATTGTTGATGTGGCCAGGGCCGCTCGGTGTTTTTCCTGTGGGAAATGCGGCAAGTTGTTTAAGATATACAAGAGACTGACACCCCACGAACTTACGTGTAAAGGCATAGCCACTATCGAAATATATAAAGGCGGGATTTATCGCCCCACTGAATCCATCTTGGAATTGTTATGTGAACATGGGTTTGACGTGGACGTAAACTTTATTTTCCCATATAGAGCATGGAATCTTTTTTCTCTACTACAAATTTACCGGCTGACTCAAAGTCGACGACCTTTATAGCCAGACACGTCCCCCTCTCGTGTGTCGTCGCCTCTAATGTCCCTGGGTTTAACACCCCTAAATGTTTCATCACCACAGGTACTCGTAAATGAAATGATGGAGTATCTCTATGAAATATCTGCTAGGTCATATGAGCTGTTACTCAAAAAGTTCGAGTCAACCTTTGCACAATTAGGTGACCACCCAAAATTAAGTGAAAGGCTCGACTCCTTTCTGAAAGAATTACCACTGTTTGGGTTGAATAGCGGAAAATATTACATTAACCTAATAAAACCTTATTTGATACAATATTTCCTTGATCGGGAGAATAACCCGTTCAAGTTTATAGTCAAAAGAAATAATAATCTCATGTGCATAGCGACAGAAAGACTGAAATTCCTTGATGTCTCCAACTTTCTGGTCCCGGGGGTAAGTTACTCTCAATATCTGGCCTCTTTTGGTATAGAAGAAACAAAAGGGTTTTTCCCATACGAGTATCTGACCGATCTGGTAAAGTTAAATGAGACAGTCCTACCACCACATGCGGTCTTTTCTCAACACTTAAAAACCGTAACATTTCCGAGGCAGAATACACAGTTTGTCAGAAAGCATGGACCGCCAATAAGATGACAACGTTGAGGGATTTTTTTAATTTGGTACAACATCAAAGACGTGTCCCCCTTTCTAAAAGCCCTGGACAAACAAGTAGCCTTTTATGCCGATTTAAATATAGACATGTGTAAGCAGGCCATCTCAGTCCCTGGTATTACTTTACAGTACCTATTCAACACCATGAATAAAGATGTTTCTTTTGTTTTGTGTTCGAAGAAGGAGGATAAGTTGCACAAGTTGTTACGAGACAATATAGTGGGTGGGCCGAGTATTATTTTTCATCAGACTTCCTCATATATAGAAGCCGTGAGGATGGTTTTAGAGCCCATAGATTACACAAATACACACGTCAGTGTCGAGAGTGGTTAAGTTGGGTGTTACATAATGAAAATATAGATTTAAAAACCCAATTCAATAGTCATGAGATGCAACTCGGTGATCGACATATTCGAGTAGATGGGTGGGATAAAAAGAATAATACAGCTTACCAATGCCATGGGTGTTTGTTCCATGGGCACCCATCTTGCCGTCTAACTGCTGGGAAAACTATTAATCCGGTTAATAAGAAACCACTAGAAGAACTATACCAGAATACGTGTGACATTCACGCGTATCTAGAAAAAATTGTTGGGGTGACAGTTAAGGTTATTTGGGAATGTGAGTGGCAGAGACTAAAGAGGTCAAACACACAAATCAAGTGTTTCTTGCGGGAAACATTTCCACCGTCACAACTTCCTTGGGGTTCTTTGAGTGAAAACCAGATAATTGAGGCTGTAAAAAGTGACACATTTTTCGGATTGGTGGAGTGTAATATAGAGACCCCGGTTGATTTACAAGAGTCCTTTGTCGAAATGCCCCCTATTTTCAAGAACACGGAAGTGTCGAGAGACGACATTGGAGAGTTTATGCAAGAATACGCCATAAAAAATAAACTACTGAGTACTCCACGACGGACATTGATTGGTAGTTATTTCGGGAAGAAAATATTATTAGCCACCTCTCTTTTAAAGTGGTATCTAGCCCATGGGTTGGCGATTACACACATCTACCAGACATCAGAGTATCGACCAGTTAGTTGTTTTAAACAATTTGGGGAAACAGTGTCTAATGCCCGTCGCCAAGGGGACAAAAATCCAGCTGAGACTATTACAGCCGACACGATGAAGTTGTTAGGTAACGCCGCTTACGGCAAAACGTTAACTAATAAAGCCAAACATACCGATGTCTCCTACTGTCAGGGAAAAGACACGACCAAAGTACTCAGCAACCCCAGGTTCAAAAGCATGACTGGTATTACAGATGATCTATTCGAAGTAGAAACACTAAAGAAGAAAACAGTCTGGGATCTACCTATACAAATAGGTTTTTTCGTTTATCAATATGCCAAATTAAGAATGTTAGAGTTTTATTATGACTTTCTAGACAAATTTATCTCTAAAGACGACTTTCAGCTTTGTGAAATGGACACTGACTCTCTATATTTGGCCCTTAGTGCCGATTCACTCTCTGAAGTGGTAAGGCCACACCTACGAGAAGAATATGACAGAGCTACAATCAGTGCTTCCCGTCTGAAACCTGCCCTGTTCATAGAATTACTAGCTGTCAGGACTGTGTGATTCCTCAGGTTGTCATGGCAACAAACAGAATTGAAACCTTGGATCCAGCCTTGATCAGGCCCGGCCGCATTGATAGAAAAATCGAGTTCCCTCTCCCTGACGAGAAAACCAAACGCCGCATCTTCACCATCCACACCAGTCGCATGACAATGTCTACGGATGTCAATATTGAAGACTATGTGATGTCCAAGGATGATCTGTCTGGTGCCGACATCAAGGTACTTTCTTGTTTGTCTGTCACGGGAGATATCAGTTCATTTAATCAGAGAAAGTCTTTACTAATTGTTGCATCCATCACTTTATTGTTTTTTCCAGTAGGGGTATCGGAATACTAGACCATCATTTGGATCAAGTCTACTTCGTATAAAACCTTCCAGTGTTTTTGTTCTCTGGTGTATGCCCTTATCATCTATTTCTCTCTTCTCTTAGTGTGTCTTCTAACATCTTGGTGTGTCTTCTTCCTTTTTTGTTTTGTTTGTTTGTTGCATATCCTATTTACAGGACATTGCAGTCAACACCAGCATTTTTCAGCTGCTGTTGATGTCTTGGCAAGTTTTACGTTCAATAGTTTGCCATTGCTTTCTGAACGACCAGCTCACATACCTTTCAGTAAGAAACCAATGCGGCGCTATCCACTGCCAAATCTCGCGCAGCTGTGTTTCATATGTGGGTATACGGGATTACGAACAGCATCCTTAATCCCTTAGCCAGGGAGACCAGCATCTTCTTCCTACTGAATGAATATTAACTAAATGACTATTTCTGAATCCATGACATTTAATAACTTTAGTCATTTCTCACAGTAATCCCCTGTTTGGCCATTGTAGTTTTCTTGTACATCTACACTTCTGTCATTTTCTTGTCCCTACTTGATTTGGAAGCCAGTGTCATTCCACTCTGTAGTCATGGCAGAGGACTCCCCCCTCTTGTGAATCATGAATTTCTACTTTTGTCTGTCAGTGTGCCCTTGAACTTTGATTTCTGTCTTTTTAGTATGTTCTCTAACATCTACTTGTGTCTGTTGTCTATTGCCCTCTAACATCTACTTGTATCTGTCTAGTGTTTCCTCTAACATCTACTTGTATCTGTCTAGTGTTTCCTCTAACATCTACTTGTATCTGTCTAGTGTTTCCTCTAACATCTACTTTTGTCTGTTGTCTATTGTCCTCTAACATCTACTTGTGTCTGTTGTCTATTGTCCTCTAACATCTACTTGTGTCTGTTGTCTATTGCCCTCTAACATCTACTTTTGTCTGTTGTCTATTGCACTCTAACATCTACTTGTATCTGTCTAGTGTTTCCTTTAACATCTACTTTTGTCTGTTGTCTATTGCCCTCTAACATCTACTTGTATCTGTCTAGTGTTTCCTCTAACATCTACTTTTGTCTGTTGTCTATTGCCCTCTAATATCTACTTGTATCTGTCTAGTGTTTCCTCTAACATCTACCTTTATCTGTTGTCTATTGTCCTCTAACATCTACTTTTGTCTATTGTCCTCTAACATCTACTTTTGTCTGTTGTCTATTGTCCTCTAACATCTACTTTTGTCTGTTGTCTATTGCCCTCTAACATCTACCTGTGTCTGTTGTCTGTTGTCCTCTAACATCTACTTGTATCTGTCTAGTGTTTCCTCTAACATCTAATTTTGTCTGTTGTCTATTGCCCTCTAACATCTACATGTATCTGTCTAGTGTTTCCTCTAATATCTACTTTTGTCTGTTGTCAATTGTCCTCTAACATCTACTTTTGTCTGTTGTCTATTGCCCTCTAACATCTTTTTGTCTGTTGTCTATTGTCCTTTAACATCTACTTGTATCTGTCTAGTGTTTCCTCTAACATCTACTTGTATCTGTCTAGTGTTTCCTCTAACATCCACTTTTGTCTGTTGTATATTGTCCTCTAACATCTACTTGTGTCTGTTGTCTATTGCCCTCTAACATCTACTTGTATCTGTCTAGTGTTTCCTCTGACATCTACTTGTATCTGTCTAGTGTTTCCTCTAACATCTACTTGTATCTGTCTAGTGTTTCCTCTAACATCTACTTTTGTCTGTTGTCTATTGTCCTCTAACATCTACTTGTGTCTGTTGTCTATTGTCCTCTAACATCTACTTGTGTCTGTTGTCTAATGCCCTCTAACATCTACTTTTGTCTGTTGTCTATTGCACTCTAACATCTACTTGTATCTGTCTAGTGTTTCCTTTAACATCTACTTTTGTCTGTTGTCTATTGCCCTCTAACATCTACTTGTATCTGTCTAGTGTTTCCTCTAACATCTACTTTTGTCTGTTGTCTATTGCCCTATAATATCTACTTGTATCTGTCTAGTGTTTCCTCTAACATCTACCTTTATCTGTTGTCTATTGTCCTCTAACATCTACTTTTGTCTATTGTCCTCTAACATCTACTTTTGTCTGTTGTCTATTGTCCTCTAACATCTACTTTTGTCTGTTGTCTATTGCCCTCTAACATCTACCTGTGTCTGTTGTCTGTTGTCCTCTAACATCTACTTGTATCTGTCTAGTGTTTCCTCTAACATCTACTTTTGTCTGTTGTCTATTGCCCTCTAACATCTTTTTGTCTGTTGTCTATTGTCCTTTAACATCTACTTGCATCTGTCTAGTGTTTCCTCTAACATCTACTTGTATCTGTCTAGTGTTTCCTCTAACATCTACTTTTGTCTGTTGTCTATTGCCCTCTAGCATATACTTGTATCTGTCTAGTGTTTCCTCTAACATCCACTTTTGTCTGTTGTCTATTGTCCTCTAACATCTACTTTTGTCTGTTGTCTATTGCCCTCTAACATCTACTTGTATCTGTCTAGTGTTTCCTCTAACATCCACTTTTGTCTGTTGTATATTGTCCTCTAACATCTACTTTTGTCTGTTGTCTATTGTCCTCTAACATCTACTTTTGTCTGTTGTCTATTGCCCTCTAACATCTACTGTTGTCTATTGTCCTCTAACATCTACTTGTATCTGTCTAGTTTTTCCTCTAACATCTAATTTTGTCTGTTGTCTATTGCCCTCTAACATCTACTTGTATTTGTCTAGTGTTTCCTCTAACATCTACTTTTGTCTGTTGTCTATTGCCCTCTAACATCTACTTGTATCTGTCTAGTGTTTCCTCTAACATCTACTTTTGTCTGTTGTCTATTGCCCTCTAACATCTACTTGTATCTGTCTAGTGTTTCCTCTAACATCCACTTTTGTCTGTTGTCTATTGTCCACTAACATCTACTTTTGTCTGTTGTCTATTGTCCTCTAACATCTACTTTTGTCTGTTGTCTATTGCCCTCTAACATCTACTGTTGTCTATTGTCCTCTAACATCTACTTGTATCTGTCTAGTGTTTCCTCTAACATCTAATTTTGTCTGTTGTCTATTGCCCTCTAACATCTACTTGTATCTGTCTAGTGTTTCCTCTAACATCTACTTTTGTCAGTTGTCTATTGTCCTCTAACATCTACTTTTGTCTGTTGTCTATTGCCCTCTAACATCTACTTTTGTCTGTTGTCTATTGTCCTCTAACATCTACTTTTGTCTGTTGTCTATTGTCCTCTAACATCTACTTGTATCTGTCTAGTGTTTCCTCTAACATCTACTTTTGTCTGTTGTCTATTGTCCTCTAACATCTACTTTTGTCTGTTGTCTATTGTCCTCTAACATCTACTTTTGTCTGTTGTCTATTGCCCTCTAACATCTACTGTTGTCTATTGTCCTCTAACATCTACTTGTATCTGTCTAGTGTTTCCTCTAACATCTACTTTTGTCTGTTGTCTATTGCCCTCTAACATCTACTTTTGTCTGTTGTCTATTGCCCTCTAACATCTACTTTTGTCTGTTGTCTATTGCCCTCTAACATCTACTTTTGTCTGTTGTCTATTGTCCTCTAACATCTACTTGTATCTGTCTAGTGTTTCCTCTAACATCTACTGTTGTCTGTTGTCTATTGTCCTCTAACATCTACTTTTGTCCGTTGTCTATTGCCCTCTAACATCTACTTTTGTCTGTTGTCTATTGTCCGCTAACATCTACTTTTGTCTGTTGTGTATTGCCCTCTAACATCTACTTGTATCTGTCTAGTGTTTCCTCTAACATCCACTTTTGTCTGTTGTCTATTGTCCTCTAACATCTACTTTTGTCTGTTGTCTATTGCCCTCTAACATCTACTTGTATCTGTCTAGTGTTTCCTCTAACATCTACTTTTGTCTGTTGTCTATTGCCCTCTAACATCTACTTGTATCTGTCTAGTGTGTCCTCTAACATCTACTTTTGTCTGTTGTCTATTGTCCTCTAACATCTACTTTTGTCTGTTCTCTATTGTCCTCTAACATCTACTTTTGTCTGTTGCCTATTGCCCTCTAACATCTACTGTTGTCTATTGTCCTCTAACATCTACTTGTATCTGTCTAGTGTTTCCTCTAACATCTACTTTTGTCTGTTGTCTATTGCCCTCTAACATCTACTTGTATCTGTCTAGTGTTTCCTCTAACATCTACTTTTGTCTGTTGTCTATTGCCCTCTAACATCTACTTGTATCTGTCTAGTGTTTCCTCTAACATCTACTTTTGTCTGTTGTCTATTGCCCTCTAACATCTACTTGTATCTGTCTAGTGTTTCCTCTACCATCTACTTTTGTCTGTTGTCTATTGCCCTCTAACATCTACTTTTGTCTGTTGTCTATTGTCCACTAACATCTACTTTTGTCTGTTGTCTATTGCCCTCTAACATCTACGTTTGTCTGTTGTCTATTGTCCACTAACATCTACTTTTGTCTGTTGTCTATTTCCCTCTAACATCTACTTGTATCTGTCTAGTGTTTCCTCTAACATCTACTTTTGTCTGTTGTCTATTGCCCTCTAACATCTACTTGTATCTGTCTAGTGTTTCCTCTAACATCTACTTTTGTCTGTTGTCTATTGTCCTCTAACATCTACTTTTGTCTGTTGTCTATTGTCCTCTAACATCTACTTTTGTCTGTTGTCTATTGTCCTCTAACATCTACTTTTGTCTGTTGTCTATTGCCCTCTAACATCTACTTGTGTCTGTCTAGTGTTTCCTCTAACATCTACTTTTGTCTGTTGTCTATTGCCCTCTAACATCTACTTGTGTCTGTCTAGTGTTTCCTCTAACATCTACTTTTGTCTGTTGTCTATTGTCCTCTAACATCTACTTTTGTCTGTTGTCTATTGTCCTCTAACATCTACTTGTGTCTGTTGTCTATTGCCCTCTAACATCTACTTTTGTCTGTTGTCTATTGTCCTCTAACATTTACTTGTGTCTGTCTAGTGTTTCCTCTAACATCTACTTGTGTCTGTTGTCTATTGCCCTCTAACATCTACTTGTGTCTGTCTAGTGTTTCCTCTAACATCTACTTTTGTCTGTTGTCTATTGTCCTCTAACATCTACTTGTATCTGTCTAGTGTTTCCTCTAACAACTACTTGTGTCTGTTGTCTATTGTCCTCTAACATCTACTTGTGTCTGTTGTCTATTGCCCTCTAACATCTACTTGTATCCGTCTAGTGTTTCCTCTAACATCTACTTTTGTCTGTTGTCTATTGTCCTCTAACATCTACTTTTGTCTGTTGTCTATTGCCCTCTAACATCTACTTGTGTCTGTCTAGTGTTTCCTCTAACATCTACTTTTGTTGTTTGTCACCCATGTGTTTCCGGGGCCCATACGGAGGAGCAAAGAATAGTAACACTGTTGCCTACCATGCACGTCGTAAGAGGCGACTAAGGAGGCTATGGTTCTGTCACCCTGCTACTGAGTGAGTGCGTGGCGCGACACTGTGAGCTGTGAATTTCGCTTTTGCATCTGTCCACGGTTTTTCGCGTGAACTGCATGTTCGGAACAGTGACGGCCGGCTGTTGCTGGATTGACTGGTTTGCCTTTTCGGTTCACGAGTGCATTTTTCAGGAGACTCCTGGGAGTCATCGCTGTAGCTACAGAGTTCGTGCTTTGTGCGGCGCTTTCGGTGGGTTGCCCTGCGGAAAGAGACCGAGCCATATGGGATAAAACCTGGGTCAATGAAGTCTTTCTGGTGACTGCCGTTTTCATCGCCGATGAACTGTATTTTTCATGGAGGACTTTTGTGTTGGCATTCTGGCGGCGGCATTATGCACAGTGTACCTATGCGGGCTGTTGGCTTGCCGATACTCCTGTCTGTTCCATTGTTCACATGAGGCAGTGAGGAGCATTTTGTGATATTCACTGGCACAGGAACGGAGCAATATGGGGACGACCCGTTGCCGTGAAGTTGGAACCGCGACTAACTAACTAACATCTACTGTTGTCTATTGTCCTCTAACATCTACTTTTGTCTGTTGTCTATTGTCCTCTAACATCTACTTTTGTCTGCTGTCTTGTCTTGAACTTTCTGTACACACATTAAGTTTTTGTGTACAAAAGATTAGTTTAGCTAGACTTTTCTACTTCCTATTTAAGCATTGGTTTTGTGTTGTTAGTCAGTGTCCTTCGGTAATTTTTGTTATTGTGGTTTCATGTTGCTAGCTAACGTCCTGCAGTGATCTTTGTTGTTGTTTCCCAGGCTATCTGCACAGAGGCCGGCCACCTGGCACTGCGAGAACAGCGGATGAAGGTCATGAATGAGGATTTCAAGAAGGCCAAGGAAAACGTTCTGTATCGCAAGAATGAAGGTACTCCCGAGGGGCTGTATCTTTAATTGTCTGCGCTGGAAATTGATTGATTGTCTTGTTCTTAATTTGTATATTCTTCATCTTTAGATTGGCTAATTAAACAAGCCAGATATTTGTTGACATCTTGTTCTCATCACATTGGTTATGTCCATCAACATACCAAATAGCTTGAATCGTGTTTTTCTTTTTTGTTTTGAAATAAAAATTGCCGGCATGATCAAGTGTTTAAGTCATCATTGACAGTTTTGCGCATCTGTATCCAGATTGTTCTCTCTGTGGAAGCGAAAATAAGAGTTATTGGTGGGGTATTTGTTAGTTGTCTGCCTTGTTTGTGACTGTATGTGAAGACTTGTCTTTTCATTTCAGTATTTGTGGCACAGTAATGTGGTTTTGAACATGGCACTTCTGCAGCTAGGGTGGCTATATTTATGTGGCAGCGGGTGTTTTGTGTCATTGTCTGTAATTATTTCTGCATTTTGAATGTATTTAGAAGATTCAAGCACAAATGAGTGATCTCAATGTTATGAATGAGGCTGGGACACAAACAAAACTTATCACACATGTAAGAAACAGCAGCCATCATTTTTTTTAGCCACATGAGAAAACACAACTAGAAATTTTATTGCGACACCATGCAAGATTTTTAGATAGAGGAAGACAGCAAAACAAAATTCTTGACAGTCTAGTTTCATGTCAAGGATGCATGTTGTCGCACAATTTGATACTTGCTGTTGAAGATCACAAGATGTGGGGAAGTGTTGATAGTCCACCTCAGTCCACAAAGCTGTTGAAGATCACAAGATGTGGGGAAGTGTTGATAGTCCACCTCAGTCCACAAAGCTGTTGGAGATCACAAATATGTGGGGAAGTGTTGACAGTCCACCTCAGTCCACAAAGCTGTTGAAGATCACAGGATGTGGGAAAGTGTTGATAGTCCACCTCAATCCACAAAGCTGTTGAAGATCACAGGATATGGGAAAGTGTTGATAGTCCACCTCAGTCCACAAAGCTGTTGGAGATCACAAGATGTGGGAAAGTGTTGATAGTCCACCTCAGTCCACAAAGCTGTTGGAGATCACAGGATGTGGGGAAGTGTTGATAGTCCACCTCAGTCCACAAAGCTGTTGGAGATCCAGGATGTGGGGAAGTGTTGATAGTCCACCTCAGTCCACAAAGCTGTTGGAGATCACAGGATGTGGGAAAGTGTTGATAGTCCACCTCAGTCCACAAAGCTGTTGGAGATCACAAGATGTGGGGAAGTGTTGACAGTCTACCTCAGTCCACAAAGCATTTAATGATACTTGCTGTTGGCGATCACAGGATGCTGGAAAGTGTTGACTGTCCCCCTCGGTCTACAAAGCATTTGATAAAGGTGACTATAGTGCATTCACATTTGTTTACCTCCATATACAAATCCATATCTCAGTAACCAACTGAGGGAAAATGATGAGATTTAGCATATAACCTTATCATCATATCCACCCAACAAAAAAATTTTTGTTCTGGAGATTGTACAGCAGATTTCAATGTTTATGCTGTTTATAATTTACGCGTCAGAGATTAAGTCCATAATTTTAAATATATTACACCATCAGCCAGAAAATCAGCGTTCAATGTTGAATATTCTCCATGATTCATGGGATTGGCCTTATGGCAAACCCCGCGCTGTTTAAACTGGGAGTGTTCAGGGGTGTCGTCAATGTGGGTTCTTTCATGAAACCAGATTTTTTTTTTTTTTTTAAATCTTACCACTTATCGCTAACATTGAAATGTGTTAATATTATTCAATGGGATTGAATGTGAAATTTTGTACACTTCAAAGCATTGCTATGAAGTTGTACACATATTTTTGTCAAGAAGCTGATCGCAGGAAACTGTTTTATACTATTACAAATTCCGAAAAAAGAACAGTGCATGCATTGGGTTTGATTAAATGGTCATTTCATCAATGGGTGCAAGAATCTGGAATTAAATCACCACGCAGTAACCAAACGGTAGGTAGAAAGGTTATTGTAGACAGCATTGACAAGGATGCTATTATAAAAATGCTTTTAAAAAGTCGCTTAAAAGTCGACTTCATTGCACCGGGTTCTATCCCATATGTCTCAGTCTCTTTCCGCAGTGCGGAAAGCGTCGCACAAAGCACGAACTCCGCAGCTCTTGCGACGACCCACAGGAGTCTCTGAAAAATTTAACTCGTGAACCGAAGGACGCAGCCTGGAATCGAACCCACAACCTTTGGAGCCCGAATCAAAAGGTTTGGCCACTTCACCGCGGAGACTCCTAAAATTATAAACAATTTTGGATTTTATATCCAGGATTATCCAGCATTATAAAAATGCTGGATCCAAAGAAACGGTGACCGTAAGAAAACTTAGGGTTTAGTTGAGAAAGAACAGTTGAGTTAAGAACCGACATCACTGCACTCGGGACATTCCCATACGTGCTCTGTCCCCTCGTTCAACAGCCAGCGAAGAGTCATACTACTAATCGTTCCCACCGCTATCTGATTAAAAGTTCTCCTGGTCTTCCCTCTTAGTTTTAAGATTCTTCCAGAACCCCTGCCAATCCCTCGCAATCTCATTCTTTCCACATATGGGTTCTCAATCTGTTCCTCCGCCTTCTCCACCTGGTCCCACAAGCGCACGACCACTTCCCCCTTGACCATAGGCAAGATACCACCAAGAAGTGCATTCCCTACTATCCAAAACAACTTTGTGGAAAATTATAAGAACATAAGGCATCACTTTTAGAAAGTACAAGAGAGATAGAAATATCCTTTGCGATCAACCCCGTTTAAGAGCCATGAGCAGATACATACGTGAAATAAGGGAAATGCGCAAAGAAAATTATGGCATAGTATGTTTGGATGAAATGTGGATCAATGCGCACCACACAAGTGATAAGGAATGGCAGTCAGTGGATGGACAGATAAAGCGATATGTGCCCAGTAGTATAGGACAGCTTTTGGTCATGGCCCATGCTGTTAATATGCATAATGGCTTACTACAGAATGCTGGGCTCGTTTTCGTATCAAAGCATACAGACAATAGGGATTATCATAATGAGATGAATGGTAATGTATTTAGAGATTGGCTCCAGAATACAGTACTTCCTTCCCTTGATAGACTGTCTTGTCTAATCATGAACAATGCATCATATCACAATGTTGTTGCCCAAGAAGACAAAATACCTACGGCATCGAGCACAAAAAAGCAATAAAGATACGGCTCTGAAGGGAAAATATACCATTTCAAGAAATGTATTTCAAGCTACAGTTGTTGTCCCTTGTAAAACAGGCGCAAAAAAAGCAAGAAATTTCAAAAAGACAAGTTGATAGAAGAGCATGGCCATGGGTGCTTGAGACTTCCGCCGTATAATTCTCATTTAAACCCTATAAAACTTATGTGGGCTAAAATTAAAAGACAGGTGGCAGCTGCCAATACTACATTCAAATTTTCTGACGATAAGATACTAACCCAGTCCGCGCTATTAAATATTTTTTATTTTAATTTTATAATTTATATTTATAAAAATTATATTAAATATTGATAAAAGTTACTGGAAAAAAATGTGAGAACCGTGTGTTGAAAGAGGAAGAGGACTATTGGAGAAAGGATGGATTGAATTTTATGCAACCAAGAGCCGTCATCAACCTACTGGAATCGTCCGACAGATTAAGGTCTGAGAAGATCGCAGACCTTAATCCATGTGCACACCAACTGGAATATTTTGCTCCAACTATTCAGACGAATTGCAGGCCCTAAACATTACAGCATCAGCACAATATCAATGGCAACAGTTTGTATTCCACAGTGATGAATTTTCAATTCCGCAAGCCCTCAGCGGTGACAAACAACTGGTATTGAAGAAAAAAACAACACGCAAAACGCACTGAATACCAACAGAAGAGTAATATTGCGGTGGAAACTGACATATTGTGGCATAACAAGAAACGTGAGAGCAAACTCGTCAAATTAGGGGACAACACACGTGCATATGAATCAATCTATAAACTTCAATGAAAAGAGGACCAACATCTTGGTCATTAAGAAGAAAGCCCACTACAGAAACACTGATAACTATTTTCATAGTGCAAAACAGGTAAACAGCAGAGTAAACAATCTTTCACAAAGACTCAAAGCGGGTCTGTCACCCATGTGTACGTGTGAGCAAACTACACAGAGCTGAACAGATCCTTAAAAATGGACACATGATGACTAAATTGTGGTATCATTTCTGGTCACTCCATACGCACATTAACGCACAGCTATTTGGAAGCTTTTACGGACTCAATATATAAATAGACACACATAGTATTATTTGGCGCTCACAGCAGAAGAAGAAGGAAATAGAGATTAGAAGACGCACTAGACAACATAAAATCTGAAAGCTATAATAGTTACCGACCGGGAATTGTGTATTTCTTGTATTTATGAACTCAATATAAAAAGCTAAATGCATTATATTAACATGAATACGTATGTACACATTATTAACCAGCAGCTGAAGAAACAAGAAGGAAATGAAAAGGTAAGAAATATATTCCTTCTACTTTCTCGTCAATTTACACATTATTTACCCCATGCCTCTGTAAATTCTCTGTCTTTACTAATATTACACATTGCACCCCTCTCGGGAGTTTCCGTTGTGAAGTGGTCAAGCCGTCTGACTCGGGCTCCGAAGGTTGTATGTTCGATTCCAGGCCGCGTCCATTTCATGAGTTCATTTTTTCGGAGACTCCCGTGGGTCGTCGCTGGAGCTACGGAGTTTGTGCTTTGTGCGACGCTTTCCGTGCTGCGGAAAGAGACTGAGCCATATGGGATAAAAACCCGGTGCAATGCAGTCGACCCTGTCGACTTTTAAGCTACTTTTTTTTTATTGCACCCACTCCCATACGAATCTGGCTACGCCTTGTACTTCTGTCGTTACCCGAAATGACGTGCTTTACTGTAAGACTAGTTTGTTAGCGTGAATTCACTACATTTTCGCCAAAACATCAAAGAAATGTCGCCGCTTTCGATGATTTAAGTTGCTTTTGGACCTATCAAAGATATATTCCTTGGGTAGGGGTAAATATAAGACGGCAGGAAAAATACATAACGATGAAACGGACAGTTTTCAAAATAATTGATCGTGAATGACGGCATTCATTTCTGGACAGACTAGAAGAATTACAGGAACAATATTTACAGAATGTGTTGTGTTCCATCGTTCAAGAGTACCCGATTAAAATCTGACGGGCCTAGAGCAGGGTCGGAGGTGACTCAGACCCATCTGAGATGGAAATCTCTGTTAAATGATGGCACAGGGGTGTCAACTGTCAATTCAGGGTTTGTGGCTTACCATACAACTAGAAACAGTGTTTTAGTGTATCGTCAGGGGAAGGATAGAGAGGAGGTTGCTGTGGAACTACAAACCGAACTCAGTCGCATAAGTACTTGGTGTGATGAAGCTGGGGCAATGGTCAACCCAACAAAGGCAACAGTGACTTGGTTCTCGTTGAATAATCATATTGTCAACACTCCAACACCAACTATAATGCTGTGTTCAGAGACGGTGGAAAGAACGCAGGCAATGAATTACCTGGGGATACGGTTTGATCGAAGCCTTGCTTATAATGTGCAGATAGACCAGGTGATAACAAAGGCCAAGCGGGGTTTGGCAGTGATGCGGGTGATGGCGGCAGCAAACTGTGAGCAGCGCCATCTATGTCTTCTGTACGAGGGGTTGGTCATGTCTGTTTTGGAGTATGCAATGGCAATCCTGACTCTCAGCCATAAGCAGATAGAAAGGATGGAAAGGATACAGAATGAAGCTATGCGCATTATTCTTGGATGTACAAGAGATACAGCATGCAGGGTGATGCGCTACCTTCTTGGTTTTCCAACCATTGAAGAGAGAATACAAGGTTGCAGGGCACGCGCCTACCTCAGAATTAACGCAAACACACAACATCCACTGCATAGTGAAATTAGGAAGGTGAAGGGCAGCAGGTTAAAAAGAGGACGGTCGTGGATGGGTCAAGCCGAAGACATTCTTCAACAGGTGTGTTCACTTGAGGACTTAGAACCTGGCGAGGAGTGGGTGCAAGTGCCAACAGACTTCTGCACATCCTTTTCAGTTTGCATCCAACTAGATAGAAAATGCAGACAAGAAAATCCGGCTGCTGTTGAGGCTGAAGTACAAGCGTTGATTTTCGAGAATTCGCTAGACGGTGACGCGGTCATCTACACAGATGGGTCGGTCGTCCGACATGTGAGAAGCTCATGGGCCTTTACAGCTCTGGCCGGAGGGAGAATTGTGAAGGAGGACTCTGGTGCTTTCACTGAAACCACAAGTAGCCTGACCATGGAAGTCATGGCAGTAAGTAAAGCAATAACATGGCTCGAGACACAGACATTCACTAGGGCTTGTTTCCTTAGCGACTCAATGAACATGATCAAGAGGATAGAGGAGGGGTCGATCCGAAGAGAATGGTTGCTGCCTTTGGAGCGGTCTCGACTGGCAAAGATTAGTTTAATCTTCGTGCCAGGGCATGCGGGAGTACAAGGAAATGAGCGGGCTGACAAGCTCGCAGGTGAGGCTACTGTGGAGGGCGGACGCGCCTTGGACCAGGCCGACATTCTGAATGCTCTACGAGAAGTAAGACTTTTGCGAGAACCAAGTGATGACTGTGAATCTACAACAATGGCCAGACTGCGAGAGCAGCAAATTAAAAGAGGGGTGGCCAAACAAGAACACTACGCAGGAAGCCAAAGAAGATTGATAAACCAACACAGAACTGGCGTCGTTAGCCGCTACACGTTGCGAGATTTGCTGAGGAGGGGATCCGAGCACTTATGGACTGAATGGTTCGATGTGCAATGAGGATGATCTGTCGACTAACTAACTAACTAACTAGAAACAATTGAGAGTAGCAGTTTGAAGTTTCAAGGTTGTGAAAAACCCAGCGGAAATATTAATGAAAGGCCATCGCCGGTGATGACTGCCATCATTCTTTCAAAACTCCAGTTGGTTTTGGTAAACTGCTAGCAATCAATTTATCTGTCATTCATTGTTTGCTTACAGTGTGTTAGGGGGGGGGGGGGTGTGCAGTGGGAAGTCTATTTAGTACTACTGTGTTAGTCGACAAATCACCATCTTTGTACATCAAACCATTCAGTCCATAAGTGTTACTGAGTAAATCCCTCGGCTCACAACGCTAGTTCTGCGTTGGTTTATTAATCGTCTTTGGCTTCCTGCGAAGTGTTCATGTCTGGCCACACCTCTTTTAAATTGCTGTTCTGACAGTCTGACCATGGTTGTAGATTCAGTTATCACTTGGTTCTCGCTAAAGTATTACTTCCCCTAGAAGAGCATTCAATATATCAGCCTGTTCATTTCCTTGTACACCTGCATGCCCTGGCATGAAAATGAAACTAACCTTTGCCGGCCGTGACAGCCCTAGAGCCACCAACCAGTGTCTTCAGACACAGCCCATCTCTATCCCCTTGAGCATACTCATAGAGTCACGAAGGAAACATGCCCAGGTGAAGGTCTGTCTCGAGTCATGTTATTGCTTTATCTCGTGGGGGATACGTGGTCTCGAGGTATGGTGTCCGCCTCGAGTGCTGGAGGACCCGGGTTCAAACCCCGGCGATGCCGGGATTTTTTTCTCGTGGGCTTCTAGTAATAAATTTCCCCTGGTCTCTGGGTAGTGAGATCGGACGCCCGTGTGTATTGTTGCGCGCGTAAAAAATCCCTTGGCAGTTGGAAATCGAAAAAGAGTAGCCTAACGGCGCTGCCCGGGCAAAATTTCGAGCTAAAAATCTACCCAAAGTATTTCAGGATCCTCGGCGGTGCTACGGAGTTCGTGCACTGAGCTGAGTTTCTCCAGACTCAGGTTTGAGTTAGGAGGAGAACGGAGCACTTATGGGTTGCACCCGTGTGCCGTGATGTTGATCCATCGACTAAACTAAATCTTCTTTTACAATTCTCCCTCCAGCCTGAGCCATGAAAGCACACGAACTTTTAATGCATTGAACGACCGACCCGACCCATCATCACCCTCTAAAGAGTTCTCGAAGATCAAAGTCTGTACTGCTGCCTCCACAGCAGTACTGTCCCACGTACAGAACTCTATTGGCACTTGTATCCACTCGTCTCCAGGTTCAAAGTCCTCAAAGTGAACACATCTGTTGAAGAATATCTTTGGCAGTATCTGTTTTCTCTCTCTCTCTCTCTCTCTCTCTCTCTCTCTCTCTCTCTCTCTCTCTCTCTCTCTCTCTCTCTCTCTCTCTCTCACACACACACACACACACACACACACACACTCACACACACACACACACACACACACACAACGGTTAAACAATCAATGCGTCATTGTCTGTGTCTTCCAGGGTGGTTATAATGCCTAAGCACCCCAAAAATTGTCTATCACTTTGGAACAGTGAAAATTTGAATAACGAAGACACAAACAATAGATTGCACGATTTATTGCCTGGCATATTTCACTGCATCTCGTCGATTACATAATTCAGAATTCACACAACATAAAGTAAAATACCTAGATAAATCCTTCAAGCTGAAATATACACATGTTCGCACAGTAATGCCAATTGTCTGCGACGGTAATTTTAAACTGACTATCATGTCTTTCTGTTTGCACAAAACTGGCCTATATAGATTAATCATTATGGCTTCTGCAAACTTTAAGAAGTGACTACTTTGTGTATTAAACATCACATGAAAGGCGCTATCCCTATCAATAACAAAGTCGGTTTCCAACAAGTGCCGTGCAATCGATGAAGCGGGAAGTTTGTGGTGGGTCCGCCTCCCTAGGCTCTCATTGTCTGTGTCAGTGTCTTGTTAATCCAATTAGGTATGTGTTCAACCACCTTATTGTGTAACTGCCGCTCAGTCCTGCTGATGTAGGTAGACTGGCACCCTGTGTTGCCATCTCCCTTTGATGAAAAAGCACCAAAATCGACCCAAAAAAGCACCAAAATATTTTAGGAAGCACCAAAAAAAAAAAGCACCAACTGCTTTTATTACAAATGTAACAAGGTAGCACAGTATAATTTATTATTATCACTTCATATTACAATGAAGTTTATTCCAGATCCGCCAAATCTCAATCAGAACAACTTTCGAGCCAAAAAAAAGCACCAAATTGCAATACTATTTTTTTGGGAAATCACTAAAACAAGCCGTGGCGGTATTCATTCAAAATGTTATAAAGTAGCACATTATAATGTATTATTATCACTAAATATTCGAATGAAGTTTATTCCAGATCTGTCAAATCCCAGTCAAACAACTCCTCTTCAGTTTCTGTAGCTATTTCCTGTTGTGTTTGCTCCTGCGATGATGAGGATGAGGAGGAGGATTGAAAGAAACATGTATATGCCTCCTGTGATCCAATTTTTCGCAGAATATCCTTAGGTAGTTTATAATCATGACAGCATTTGCCATATCTTTTCATTCCATATCTAATAGTCAAAACAGCTGTCAAACTCTTGATGCTCAGTCTATTCCGCAATTTTGATTTTATACCTCCCATCTGACTGAAAATACGCTCCACGTCCGCATTAGAATGAGGTAAAATGAGCAGAGTTAAAGCTAAATCTGTAAGATCTTGGAAAGGATTTTCACCGGTGGCATCCCTGTATGAGGCTATTTCTGCCCACTGTCCAAGTGTGTCAGAGGTCTGTGTCCACTGCATATGATGAAGTTCTCTCCACTGGAAATCGATGCGGGTGAGAGTAGCTGCATCTTCTACAAACATTTTAGCAAGATCCAATATACAGGGCTTCATTGGCTGTAGACATCCACTTCCACTAAGACATGACATGGACTGTAACAGTCAAACGTTATCGGGTGTACGTAAACGCAGCTGTGTCAATAGCTCTATTAAAAACTGGATGCACCTTCCACGAATTTCTTTCTCATCGGGAAACTTGTGGTCTGCTATTAAATTGAGTTAAATTAGTTGAATATTGCGCGGTAACGTACTAAGACTGTTTTACTCCCTCGCTTCAGTTCAAAGTCGGCTCTTTAGTGTTCGCAAAACGAATTGTAAAGTAATTTTTACTCACCCCAAAAAAGCACCAAAAAGCAACCCAAAATTTTTTTGGAAGCACTAAATTTACGCGGCCGCGCTAAAAGGAAAATTTTCGCACTAACTGACTTGAAAAAGCACTAAATTTAGCGCGAAAAATACTAACATGGCACCACTGCTGGCACCTGCATGTGAATTGGTAAATGCAGTTGGATTTGGCGTACAGTGAGACAAATTCTGTAACTGCTGGGGTGGGAATAGGTGTGGTTCTGTACCTAATAACTGGAGTTGCAGCACAGAATGTTCGGCCGACTGCTGTAATGAACCGGTCCTGCAGACGCTGCATTACGTAATCCCCTCCAAAGGTTAGCTGGATAAATACCTTAAGTTTAGGGACTAGTTTCTTCTGGTTTTGTTTTAAGCTGTTGGCTGTGGCGCTTTATAAACCCTGTGGAGTACCCATTCGGGTTTAAGACATTCTTCAGAGTTTCATATTCCTCTGTCAGTGTGTCCTAGATGCATATCATTTACAACTCTCCCTCCAGCCTGAGCCATAAAAGCACACGAACTTCTCACGCATTGAACGACCCACCCATTTGTTAGTTAGTTAGTCGACAGATCATCCTCATTGCACATCGAACCATTCAGTCCATAAGTGCTCGGATCCCCTCCTCAGCAAATCCCGCAGCGTGTAGCGGCTAACGACACCAGTTCTGTGTTGATTGATCAATCTTCTTTGGCTTCCTGCGTAGTGTTCTTGTTTGGCCACACCTCTTTTAATTTGCTGTTCTCGCAGTCTGGCCATGGTTGTAGATTCACAGTCATCACTTGGTTCACGCAAAAGTCTTACTTCTCGTAGAGCATTCAGAATGTCAGCCTGGTCCATGGCGCGTCCGCCCTCCACCGTAGCCTCACCTGCGGGCTGACAAGCTCGGACGCAGGGAATAACAGAGTCCATGGGAATATCGATTCATGAAGCCCATAATCGGGCACTCTCACGATGTTTATACTTCACTTCGACACCGCAAGGTACAAGAGGAACATGATGAGATGAGATGAGATGAGACATAAAAGTAGTGGTATTTCAATTTCGCTTGCGCTTCCACTTAAGCTACACCCTTCATGTGTCTTCACAAAGTCGGACTAGAGTCAAGCTCAACAGGGTCTTCTTTCCCTGCTGATTCTACCAAGCCCGTTCCTTGTGTGTGTGTGTGTGTGTGTGTGTGTGTGTGTGTGTGTGTGTGTGTGTGTGTGTGTGTGTGTGTGTGTGTGTGTGTCTGTGTGTCTGTGTGCGCGCGCGCTCGCCTCTCCACAGATCTCGCTCCTCGCTGTTCTGGAGACATAATGCTGAAGATGTCCCTTGTCCCTGTCTTAGACCACACAGCATCATTTCTCCCGGTCTGCCACAGCCTCTTATACCGCAGATCTGACCAGGCGTCACGATGTTCCCCGTTGCCTCTCTTCTTGTGATCTGACTAGAGATCTCCTCGCTTCAGAGATTGTGATAATTGTGTGGATTTTTTGCCCTAGCCATGCTGGAGTGTGGGGGAATGAACAGGCTGATAGGCTGGCAGAGATTGCGCCTCTTGGTGGTACATTACCCATGGACAAGAAGGCGGTGGTTGTGTGCATGTGGGATCAGGTGGAGAAGGCGGGGGAACAGATTGAGAAAATAATGAGATTGCGGGGTTTGGCAGGGGTTCTGGTAGAATCTCAACACGGAGAGCATATTTCAGGAGAAATTTCGATCAGATAGCGGTTAGAACGATTAGTAGTGTGACTCTTCGCTGGCTGCTGAACGATGTGATGAAGCGAGTATGGGAATGTCATGGTGTCAGTTCTTGGCTCAACTCAATTCAACTCTCCTCCTTTTAGTTGCACACGCTGTTCTGGTTTCATCAGCCTCTTCCAGACAATCGTTGTTAGTTACTCTGCCAGCCCAGGGTGTTCGCAACATTGGTCCCAGAAACCACATGACTGTTGCCTCCAAGCTCTTCCTAATGTTGGTTCGAGCTCCAAGATTCCCTGGCATACAGCAGAACAGGTTCTTCTTCTTCTTCGTTCATCCGGAGTTTTTTTTTTCGGACGTGATTGCGTTGTGCCTGTTTACAGCAGAGCTGCGTTCTAGCGCCGTTAGGCCGACACATCCGACTTCTGCGGGCATTTGTTGACCGGGTTAACCTTCCCGGGGGTTTCTTAGGACGTTAGACTCTCACTGTTGTGGTGTTATCTCCCATCTCAGCTGGCTCATATAGAACAGTCAAAGGCATCCTGGTCGGCCCTCAAGGGAAGGCAGGGGCAGACCATGGGCATTCCCCGCCATCCAAGGAGACTTCCATAATTGCAGAGCCATCACACACCGCTCTGTTACTGGGCTCACCCAAGGAATCGTCACGTCCTGCACATGGCTGCTTAGCATCACTTCCGTATATTGGGCCTTCCGTTCACCATAGGCTGTTCTTCCAGAAGCCAGAAGAATGCAGTTTGCAGATGACATCCACACAGTGAGCTTTCGATTCGGACTTTCCACGTAATGGATTTGCTATCCTAGCAATATTCCATTTTGTGCCACTAGGACACTTTTTCCACCTTTTTTGAAGCCCACACAGTGAGCTTTCGATTCGGACTTTCCACGTAATGGATTTGCTATCCAAGCAATATTCCATTTCATGCCTCTGGGAGGCTTGTGTAACCGACATGCCTGTGGTATGAAGTGTGGCAGTCTAAATACTTCTTCATGTACATTTAAATGTCAACCTGGATACAGTTAAAGTAAGCTGCAGTCGACTTGAGCTTGTTGATATCTCCATAGAGCTTGTCCTCGAATGAAGCAGGTGTGGGCCAAAATATCTTTCTCTGTTCTGCATATATTGGGCACTCTTGCAGCAAATGTTTAGCTGTCATTTTACCAGTTCCACAATTACATTCATCTGTATCTCCTATCTTTAGTTTGTTGAACAAGTGGTATTTCAACCTGTTGTGTCCTGTGCGGAGTCTGAAGATTGCTACTTGTTCTCTTCGGTCGAGTTTGTAATATGCATCATCCTTCTGGTGGCCTGGATGCTCTGATTCCCATTTGGTTCTATAAGTGCTTTTTATCAACCTCTTTGCCTCATTATAGGTTATGTCTATGTCAGGCTGTGGTAGTCGTCCGCCCTCTTTTGCCACTCTGTCAGCCTCTTCGTTTCCAGGTATACTGCAATGTGATGGTATCCACTGTATTACAACTTTTTTGGATTTCTGGCATAGACCATGGAGTGCTGCTCTTAGGTCAGCTATTTCTGTGCTGTTATTGCTCTTCAGTATTGAGACAGCTGACTTTGCATCTGTAAAGATAGCTATTTGCGTCTCTTTATTTTCCTCCATCAAGAGCATTTCTGCTGCAGTTTTCAGAGCCTCTACCTCCGCTTTGAAGTTACTTGAAAACTTTCCAGTTGCCACTGAATGTGTTTTTTTTTCACTCCATTTTTTAAATTTAGTAGAATTCCTCCTCCTCCATTCTCTACTGAATTTTTGGCTGATCCATCTGTATATGCATGGGTCCAATTGCTGCTTGGGTAATGTTCTTTTATGTAGTTTAGGGTTATTTCTCTTCTTTCGGTTTCATGCTGAGTGTTCTTTTTCTCAATACCAGGAATGTTTTCTATCATCTCAGGCAGTAGCTGCTGTCTCCAAGCTGGGAACTTGTCTGCATTGTAAATGGGTTTGACTGTTGATATGTTAAGTATGGGATCTGCCCTAATCTTTCGTTTTGCAGTTTCTACAAAGTTGCTACGCTTCAGTCTTCCCTTTCCAAAACCACTAAACCTTTTATACATAGGGTGGTCTGTCAATCTTCTAAATTTTTTCAGCTTGTTGCTGGGCTCTGCTATCTCTTCTATCCTGCATTGGTTGTAAACAAGTGATCTTTTCTAGTTCATTAATAGGCGTTGTCTTCAGGCTTCCAGTTATGATTCGCATTCCTTGGTTTTGGACTCTACTTATTTTGTTAAAGTTTGACTTAGCTGCTGTTGCCCAAGCTGCAATGCCATATTCCAATACTGGCCTCACCCGTCCAGTATATAACTTCTTGAGAACTTTCTCATCTACTCCCCACGTTGTACCAGCAAGCTTTTTCATGATTGCCATTCTTTGCCTTGCTCTTGTTCGATTTTTCTCAACCTGTGTCTTCCATGTCAGGCGACGATCAAAGGTGACTCCTAGATAGTTTGGATTTTCTTCATGGCGCAATATTTTTCCATTCAATACCAGCTTAGGCTGCTGAGTTTTAGTTGAGAGGGAGAATACTGTGCATGTTGTTTTCTCCTCACTTATCTTCACTAGCCATGATTTTGACCAGTCCTCTAGCGCTAATAGGGCTTGCTGTATTCTGCTGTTAGCTGTACTAATATATTCTTCAGATGTCCATATGGCTAGGTCATCTGCAAAGGATGATGTGTGTACTCTGGCTGGAAAATTTTCTGTGATGTCGTTTATATATGCTAGGAATAATGTTGGTGAAAGAACTCCTCCTTGGGGGACACCTTGCTACAACAGCATCATTTTGCTGGTTTGTCCTTGTACTTTTGTCCTGGCAGTTCTGTTCTCAAGGTAGTGGCTGATCCATTTGTACATTTTCCCACAAACATGCATTTTTTGCAGTTTTACTTTCAGTCCTTCCTTCCATACTTTATCAAATGCTTTTTCTAAATCTATCCAGACCGCTAGTGTGTGCTTTTTCTCTTGGAAGGCATCCTCTATTTCCTGAGCTATATAGGTTATTTGATCTTCAGTGGATCTGTACTTTCTGAATCCTGCTTGGTGAGGTGTTAAGATTTGGTTTTCTTCCAGATGCCATGGTAGCCTACCATTGATAATGCGTTCCATTAATTTTCCTACACAGCTAAGAAGACTGATAGGTCGATAGCCATTTGGTTCTTCCAGGTCTTTTCCTTTCTTTGGGACTGGTATTAGTATAGCTTCCTTCCATGCCTGTGGGACTATTCCCCTCTTCCAGCTGTAATTTAGGACTGCTAGTAGTTTCTTTTTTGCCTTAGTGCCTAGTCCTATTAGCATTTCATTTGTGATTCCATTCTTTCCTGGTGATGTTTTCTTTTTTAGGGTATTCATTGCCTGTTCAATTTCTTCCATTGTTAGATTTGCCATCATATATTCTGCTGCTGTCTCTGTATATGTATGATGTATCTGTTTATCTTTGATTGCTTTCTTCTGTTCGGCTGTAATATCAATGTGGTTTGCACTGGCATAGTGTTCCATTAGTGCATTTGCAGCCTTTTTTCCTGTAAGCAAGGCATTTCCTTGTTTAATTGTTATTTGTTTGTTTCTAGGTCCTTCATTGTTCATGTCTTTCACTAGTTTCCATAGTTTGTTTCCATCCCTGTCAAAATTCAGGTTTTCTGTTTTTTTCCTCCAACAATCTCTTGTTGTTTGATTTACTGTTCTTTTATATTTTGCTGAGATGGCTTTGAGAGAGATGTTCGCTTCAGTTGTTTGTTCTCTCTCTGCGGTCTTCCTAGCACCTTCAACTTTGTCCTCCAAAATTTGTAGTTCCTCAGTCCAGTATGGTTTGTAATTTTTCCTCGCTCCTCTTGGAATAGACTCAGTGGCCGCCTGTATTATTGCTCTGTTTAGACTTTCCACCATTTGCTTCATGTTGCCATATCGTGTATTTATGTTTTCACAATATTTGTCTGTTAGTATGGCAAATCTGTCCCAATCTGCTCGTTTGTAATTCCAGCGGGGCAAAGGCTTTTGCTCCTGTGGAACATACTCCATATTTATTACAAGCTTGATTGGTCTGTGGTCACTACCTGCTAATTGGTCAAGCACATGGTGATTGATTTTGTGGAGGATGTCTCCTGTGCAGAAAGCTAAGTCTGGAGTAGAAGTGGTAATCCATCTTCTGGAGTAGAAGCTTGGTGTGTCATCCGCTTTGTTGAGTAGATGGAGATTTGAGTCTATTTCCCAGTCCTCCACTTCATCTCCTCTTTTGTCAGTATCTGGGTATCCCCATCTTTCTGATCGGCTATTAAAGTCTCCGACAACAATGCAATTTGTGTCAGTTATTTTCATGTTTGAGAGTGTAAGATCCTTATCTGCCGGGCTATACAGATTGTAAATTCTTATTTTCACGTCCTTTATCATTATATCAACACCTATAATTTCCGTTTGGTTGTCAGAGATCACAGATACTTCGCTGCAAGGTATTGTATTTCGTGTAAGTATTACAACTCCTCCTTTGTGTCCTTCGCGGACGAAACGTGTGGCCTGATATCCCTCGACTGAAAATGTGCGATTGGTGTTGAGGTGTGTCTCTTGAATGCATGCCACATCTATTCTATCTTTATGAAGACGCTGTGTTAGGGAGGCTTTCTTGTTATAAACTCCTTCGGCATTCCATTGTAGTATGTTGAGAGTCCGGGGTGTTTGGTCAATAGCTCTTAACCTACTCCTCTGTGCCTTGACTCCACAGCACAGGGGAAGGTGACCACCAGTGGGTGGACCCCTCGAGGCAGGGGGCCCGGCACTATCACCGCCTGATGGGACTTCACGGGATTAGCACCATAACGATTAATTTTCATCTGTGGCATCATGAAATGATAAAGTTACGTTGCACTTCTTTGTCAAGCCTGTGGCTCAGTACATCCAATTTCGTCAAGCATTTGTTCGGGATGCTTTCCCTAGCCTTTGACTGTCCCCAGTCTACCTACAAGGCAGCAGGTTTGTACGTCTCTTCGTCTGGTCCCTCTCCCTTGACCTGTCCGACATGGGTGACCCTACCAGTAGCTGTGCTACCGTCGGCATAGCTCTTGGGGTCATTGGAACGAGCAAGCCCCTCTACCTCGTCAAGGTGGACGCACGGCAGAGGGGGAACAGGTTCTATATAACATGTCAGTGCTCTCTTTCTGTCGGTTTCGTGGCGAAGGGTTACGGACGCAGTTCGTAATCCCGCATACCGCGTTCGAAACACAGCTGTGGGAGATTTGGCAGCAGACCGCCTTACGTTGGGTTTTTATAAAATGGTATGGGTGCGGTCGTCTTTCCATTCCAAGACCATTTAGTATCTGAAACATGAGGCGGTCTGTCAGTCTTTTACATTTGTCTATCATTTCCAGGGTTCAGCTGTCTCTTCAATCTTGCATGGGTTGCAGACATGATCTTTACCAGTTTGTTACTAAGCTTATTTTCAAACCTCCAGTTATTATTATCAGCATTCCTTTATTTTGCACTTTGATTGCTTTTTTTTTTTTTTTAAACAGATTCAGTACTAAACAAAAAGTGGGTTTGGACCAAACACAAACGAATGGGAAACTGGGACGTGGGAATGTGTCACAGTAATGACTAAAAAGTTGTTAATATGGTAGCAAACATGTTGTAGTATATATCACATTAAAGGAGTTCCATGGGGAAAACTACATTATTGATATTTTAACTATAGTTTGATTTATAAACCCATGGCAGTTACCGGAAGTTAGAATAATACGATTTATCAGCCCATGGCACTGAATCGTTAAGTGTGACCCATCTGTCGTTGCCCATGCTTCAATATCGAAGACAATGATTGAGCTGACCCGTCCAGTGCATAGCTTGCTCGCCCACTCCCCATGTTGTGCCAGCGAAATTGTTCCTGATTGCCAAGAGATGGTTGGTTCGTGATTGATTGTTCATGATTGATTGTTCATAATTGCCATGAGATTGTTAATGATTGTCATGGGATTGTTAATGATTGCCATCAAATTGTTAATGATTGTCATAAGATTGTTCGCGATTGCCATGAGATTGTTCATGATTGTCATGAGATTGTTTATGCTTGCCATGAGATTGTCCGTGATTGAATGTTCACTATTGCCATTGATTGTTCATGATTGTCATGAGATTGTTCATGAGATTGTTTATGCTTGCCATGAGATTGTCCGTGATTGATTGTTCACTACAGCCATGCGATTGTTCACGATTGCCATGAGATTGTTTATGACTGTCATGAGATTGTTCATGATTGCCATGAGATTGTTCATGATTGATTGTTCATGATTGCCATAATATATTCATGACTGCCATGAGATTGTTCGTGAGTGATTGTTCATGATTACCATGAGATTGTTCACTATTGCCATGAGATTGTACATGATTGCCATGAGATTGTTCATGATTGTCATGATATTGTATATGATTGCGATGAGATTGTTCATGATTGCCATGTGATTGTTCATGACTGCCATGAGATTGTTCATGATTGCGATGAGATTGTTCATGATTGCCATGTGATTGTTCATGATTGCCATGCGATTGTTCATGAGATTGTTCATGGCTGTCATGAGATTGTTCATGATTGCCATGAGATTGTTCATGAATGCCATGAGATTGTTCATGATTGCCATGAGATTATTCATGATTGCCATGAGATTGGTCATGAAATTGTTCATGGCTGCCATGAGATTTTTCATGATTGCCATGAGATTGTTCCTGATTGCCAGGAGATTGGTCGTGAGATTGTTCATGGCTGCCATAAGATTGTTCATGAATGCCATGGGATTGTTCGTGATTGCCATGAGATTGTTCAAGACAGCCATGAGATTGATCATGACCACCATGAGATTGTTCATGATTGCCATGAGATTGTTCATGATTGCCATGTGATTGTTAATGATTGCCATGTGATTGTTCATGATTGCCATGTGATTGTTCACGACAGCCATGAGATTGTTCACGACAGCCATGAGATTGATCATGACCACCATGAGATTGTCCATGATTGCCATGAGATTGTTCATGATTGCCATGAGATTGTTCATGGCAGCCGTGAGATTGATCATGACAACCATGAGATTGATCATGATTGCCATGAGATTGTTCATAATTGCCAGTAAATACCTTGCTCGTGTTCGGTTTGTCTCAGCTTGTGCATTCCATGTCAGATGACAATCGAAAGTGACAGCTTGGTAGTTTGGGTTTTTCTTCCTGGTCCAGTGTTGTACCATTCAACAAGTGATATACATTTTACCGCGGAGCAAGAATTGTAGGATGCATCCGAACATCAGAAGCTACCCATCTTTGCCAAATGTTTCTGTATCTTTACCTCCTTGACACTCTTAGGGAGTAGAGAGGATGAGAAGTCAACATTTTAGTTCAATTGTCAGGTATAGTGGTTGAACCACTTACCTCGGCATCAACACACAGGATGTTTAAGAACGCGCGTTTTGATCCATTCGGCCATGCTGACCTCCTCTGTCATAAGTTTGATAGCATTGATAAGTTCTTCGTTTAGTGTTGGTGGACCTTCTAGGTTATTGTCTTCTGTTATTTCTGCTCTTCCTCTGTTTTATAACTTGCTTATGTATTCACTGTATCTCTTTGCCGTAGCACGTTCTTCCATTAATACATTTTTCTGCTTATTATTTTAAACAACCCGTGTTGATTACTTAATATATGCCTGGCCAGTCGCTGATTTGACTGTTACACTTTATTGCAATGCTCGATTAACACATTTTCTTTTACTTTTATCCACTTAACCCTTAATCTTTTAATTATCTTGTCATTTCTTTTTTGTCACTTTTACTTTGATTTCTTTTGTTCGATGATTTCTTCAGTAATTAGTTTTTACTTACTTTCTTTCCAGTACAATCGATTTCCTTGATTGATGGGTGGACTTTTTCAACATTTCATGAATGCTTGTATTTTAATTATTGAGCTGTATCAGTTTCTCACAATCATTTTATAACATTCTTGAACTTTTTATCTTCTCTTAGAATATCTAAGCCTAATGTTTTGTCGTCTTGGGATATGGTTTAAAAGATCCAGGTTTCCATGTCATCATAAAACCTTTTTATTTTCCCATCATTGCAGCTTGTTGTTGGTGCTAATACTCGTACAATATACGTATTTGGTTTTCTTTGATTCTAACAATTATTACTCTTATCTGAAATGACCAAAAAAAAAAAAAACACACACCACTAACTGTTTCCTCGTCAAAAAGTAGTACAATGTACTGCTTATTTTATATATAAAAGTGTGTGCGTGCGTGCGGGTGTGTGTGTGTGTGTGTGTGTGTGTGCGCGAGCGCGCGTGTGTGTGTATGACCGTTGCTATTTTACGGGATTTTTTCTATCACATCTTGCTCATTCTTAGGATACTAAATGTAATCCTTTCCATTTTGTTTACCACATTTTTTTAAATCATCGTCATCATCACACCTTCCAGGTGCATCGTCGGGGAGGATTAGTTGGCTTTCCAGGGCGCAATGGCCGGTACTGGTTAGTGTGATTCCGTGTGATTGTGCATTGAGTCTGATGTGGTCAATCCATTGTCGTCTAGAGCTCCCTCTTGCCCTCGTATCATATCATATCTTCTTTTGTGTAGTGTCAGTGCTGGTAACTGGCTGTGTTGCATTCTAACGAGATGGTCGAACAATTTGATCTTCTGTCTCTTTCAATAAGTGGCACAAAGTGTTGATCCCACTGCCAGTCTATATGTTCTAACTTTCCTATTTTTGCCAATGTCCTCACTTCCAAGTCCTTCTTTTGGTTTTGCCATATATAGCTTGATGGCGATGTGATATTACCCGTGGCTCCCGATAGTCACTACTAGATAAGAATCTCATAAGACAGCCATTTTCGTTGTTCTCTGACTCTGATATACGAGTATTTTGATTCACAAAGACTTAGGAAGATAGATAATGTGTGGATTTTCCATAGCCTTCCACATCAACCCGGAGCAATGTAATCTCTGCCTTCGGCAGCAGTCTCCGACTGTCAGGGAGACGTGAGTGCCCTGCTCTGCTCAGTTGCAGCTGTCCACTTTTACCGGCGGATACACGGACCCTAGTCTGCTCCGTGGCGAAGGTGTTACGGGCGCAGCTCGTAACTCCGTATACCAGCGTTAGAAACACAGCAGTGTCTTTTTTAAAAAATGAAATGGCATGGATGCCGGCCGTTCATAAATTAATGGCAAACTACTGAACGTAAACTTGCCCAGGGCGCAGCTCGTAACTCCGTATACCAGCGTTAGAAACACAGCAGTGTCTTTTTTAAAAAATGAAATGGCATGGATGCCGGCCGTTCATAAATTAATGGCAAACTACTGAACGTAAACTTGCCCAGGAATCACGAACAGCCAAAACCGTTGGGTTTGACTGCTACATTCTGTAAAGGACATGCAAGTAACTTTTTCAACACGGACCCCACAAATGCACTACACACACAGCTGTGCGTTTGCCCGTCTGTAATCACATGGAGGTCTCCCTTAATCATGTTTGAGACCATATATGGGCCCGTTGGCACATTGGAGCGTTAAGGACAGATGATTATAACCAGTAATTTGTATAGACCAATCGGCATTCGATGAGTGATGTGGCCAATATCACACTGGCCACCTTCACTTCACTGGGCATTTGTTTCCTGGTACCCGGGACTCCCGGTGCCCAACTTGGCGGATAGGCATTTTAACCGTTAAGCCTCTGGAGTGTTAATGCTTCTGGCTACGGTTTGCAGTTGCATTTTCCTCATGTTGGACTGGTAGTGCATGGTTCCATCGCCCTGCTACTAAGTTGAGTGCGTGGTGCGATACTGTGAGCTGTGACTTTCGTTTGGAATATTTTTACGTCTGTCCGCGGTTGTTGTAGCCTGAACTGCATGTTCGGAACGATAGCGGCCGGCTGTCGCTTGGAATTGACTGGATTGCCTTTTCGTTTCACGAGTGCATTTTTCTCGGAGACTCCTGGGGATCGTCGTTGGAGCTACGGTGTTCGTGCTTTGTGCGATGCTTTCAGGGGGGGGGGGGGGGGGGCACCCTGCCAAAAGGGACAGAGCAATATGGGATAAATCCCGGGGCAGTGAAGTCGATTCTCTCGACTTTTAATGTGTGGCTGCTGGTTTTCTAATGACTGCCGCTTCCATCGACGATGACTGTATTCTCCGTGTAGGACTTTTGTGTTGGCATTCTGACGGCGGCATTACGCACAGTACACCTGTGCGGGCTGTTGGCTTGTCGAGACTCCTGTCTATTCCACTTTTCACACAGGGCAGTGAGGAGCATTTTGTGTGATATTCACTGGCACAGGAACGGATCATAATGGGGACGACCCGTTGCCTTGAAGTTGGAACCGCGCCTTTCCCCCCCCCCCCCCCTGGTACCCAATATAGGATGAGTCGCCCTGGAAATCCAAAACGACAGGCAAATAACCTGGCTTCTGCGATAATGAAACTCCCATAAGTATAGATATTCAAAAGGAGTTTTTGTAAAAAAACAAAAATATGTGACATAACTAACAAATGAATGTCGCAAGGTACGACTAAAAAGAGTTGGCATAACGGTGGCTACCACTTCTTGTAGAAAACTAGCTGCAAAGTTAACCTATCATGAACAAGTTTACAAAGGATTTAATATGAGTTGATTGATAGCTTGTGCTCTATAGGGAGGAGAAGGAGGAGGAGGAGAAGAAGAACCAATGAATATAGTCTTAACTGATTTATAACTAATGAACAAAGACAACTAAATGTGTCAAGGTCACAAATCGATGCTGTACTTGAGGAATAGAGACTCCAGCAAGGATACAGATTCAGATAAGTACCCTTAATATTGTCATGTATGCGTGTCATGTAGTTCTGTGTCGGTTTGTGTTTGTTCCGTGCTGACGAAAGCTTTGGCAGCAAAGTCCAATTTGTTTCTTGTAATCGTATTTCAGTAAGGCTCACAATCTACTTCTCTTTTTTTGGTGATTCATTCATTTCTTGAGGAATAGCGAGTTGAAAAAAAAAAAAAAAATACACGGAAACATCTGTTTTATCTGGCTGCCTTGTCAGTGTGAGAGAATCTAACTCTTTCGTTCACCAAGAAGAACTATGGTACTGTTATATGAATGTAATTAGTTGCACATACCCAGCAGGGAAGTACAAACTATGCTGCGCTAGTTGTCAGGCACAGCTTTTCTGCATAAATCTCCTCCTCCTTTCTTCTTCTTCTTCTTCTTCTTCTTCTTCTTCTTCTTCTTCTTCTTCTTCTTCTTCTTCTTCTTCTTCTTCTTCTTCTTCTTCCCTACTGCTTTTGCTCCGAAGCGCCCCTTACAGGGGTGTATGTGTATGTAGTTTACTTGTTTTTCACCTGTCTTGTAACTCACATCTGATTTCTCTAATGTCTCCTTTACTCCATCTAGCCACCTCTTCCTGGGTCGCCCTCTCGCCTAGTATCCGGATGATTTCACATGGAATGCTTTAGCCGCTGGTTGATCTTATTCCTTTCTAGCTATATGTCCGAACTATTTAATTCCTTCTTGCTTGAGTATTCAATAAAGTCAGTAATCAGTGTTATCCCTACACTTGTTTTTGTTTGTTTTGTTTCTCAGGTGTCTCTCAATCTCTTGTTGTTTTCTCAGCTGAATTGATTATGCATCTAATCTCACATGATGTGATTTTACGCCGGGTTATTTCTAGGACTGCATAAATCATTGTTAACAACTGCCGTACACAATTGGGTAAACACCAGTGCTGTTTCGCTCTGTAACATTATTAATTAGTTCTTGGCGACTCCCTTCTTTCTGGTACTCAAAACCGATTGTTACTTTAACCTCGTTTGTCCTAGAGAGTTGATACTTTAACTCATGTATGCTAACTACATCTGAACTAGAGAAGTATGACCTAGTATGAACATTATATAACATGACAGAGGTAATTGTGTAGGGACAGAAGGCGAATATTAGTGTGAAACAATTTAGTGTAGAAGTTTGTAAACACTACATATTCATATAAGGACCCAGCCTAGCCAGCTGTCCGCGGATTCAACCAATCAAAAGAGGCCTACCCAGTCAAGTCTATTTTTACATGATTTCTAAAAGTAGCCCACTCACAAGGACTATTTCGTGAAAGAAACAACAGCTAGCACAGAAACAATAATTCATCAAATACTTTATATAGCTATAGATTAGTCAGTCCACGTATACAGGAAACAGTATCTAGAGACAATAGTTGTGTTATAAGAAGCGGTTTGCTTACCATGGTCCAGATTTCGCGCAGGAATTTTTGTGCATGTTCTGTTACACGGCCTTGACCTATATTTTCCAAGTTCACGTCTGAATGGTGATAATGGCGTAGACAAGACGGCTCAAGGCAGGTCCCGCATCTCCAGAAAAAAACCAGGACCGTATGACCATTTAACGCATTTGCGACTCCCAGTGCTGTAAAGGTGAGAATTCTGTTATATTTTGACTATCCCAAATAACCGGTTAAGTGATGGAGGCGGTTTTCATTGAAGTTTTTTCTTCAACATGTGGGAGATCGGCGCCGACGTCCAGATCCGATCGGGGGTCGACTTGTTGAACAACAATTTCTGCGTGCATAGATAATGAGCCCGTCTGGTAAGTGGATGCCCGGTGATGTTTCACGTTTTTCACGGTAATTACTGGGCAGTTGTCAATATCAGTATAATAAAGGCATTGTTTGTGGTATATGACGTGGTTTGTTATGAGACTGGTGGTGAAACAACAAAGCAGCTGTTGTGGTTGAACTAACAAACATGAAGACAGGTGACACGTGAGCCGACGACGACGGGGCCATTAGGGATCGCTTGCCCTCTTTGGCCTTGGTAAGCTTGATGGTCGATATATCCCCCCAGCATCAACTTATTTATTAATTAACAATAATCCATGATTGGAATTATAATAACGGAAGATTTGTCTGTTTTTTTTTTTACTGTTGTGGGAGTTGTCAGTGCCCGATTACACGTCTTGTTGACGGTTTGTTTAAAAGGTTTTCCACTGACCGACCGTTTGTTGACTGGGCGGCATGTCGGCCAATCACAGGTTAGAAGCAGCCACGGGCCTTTCATGATTGCCTTTGTATAGGGTTTCACAGAGCTCTCGGATAGTTAGCTGTTTACCGGGGCATAGTTCTGTTCCCCCTTACGTGATCGTAAACAATTCTAATGGGGTGTTGTATGCTGAATATATACAACACAAATAACATTCCGTTATGTATATTACATGCAGTATTTGAGTATTATAATTAAGAAACCACTGACACACACAATTCATCATGCATGTTTCCTGTGCTGTGGCTACTTGTAGTTGCAGCAACATTACAATGTAATCATCATCTTTATACTTTATGCGCCGGTCTCTCTGGCTGTGGGGTTACAACACTTTCTCTCTGTAATCCCGTTTATCACGCAGAGTCTCGCAGCGGAGCGAGAACTGAGGTGGTTCGACCCCCGCTCGTGACTTGCGGATACTGAGCCGGCCGCTCAGAAAGCAATGGCAAACTACTGAGCGTAATCTTGCCAAGAGATCAACAGACAGCTGAAAGATGCTGCTGTTGACAGCTAAGTCCTGTAAAAGGATACGCAAAAAAAAAAAAAAAAAAAAAAAATACTTTATGCAACTTTGTTGTACCTTTGTGACTTTGTGTGTATAATATTAGTATTATTATTAATGATGAAGTATCAGTATCATATTCATTGGTTTTAATCTTTAACTTCTCACCAAGCCAATTGTTAAACATGAATCATTATTACTTTGACCTCTTTCGGCCCCAGACAGTTCATACTTCACCCCCATAATTTATTTCTTTAAAGTCTATTCCAGAAATTCTTTCTCTCTCATTGTTGCATTCTGATTTGGGAGAGGGGTGGCAGATATAATTTAATGCAGAAACTGAGATGGACAAAGAGTTAAACAGGTGTGCATTTAGAAGGCTGGTATGAAGCTTAACTTCACATTTTTCAGTGCTGAAAAACTTAGTCTTGGGAAAATATGAATTCTTTTTTTGACTTTCAAGTATTAACTTAATTGATATTGTTTATAAACTTTATATAGATTCATCATCATCATCAAGTGCCATGCCAGCTGGCGTAGGCGTTCATGGCTCTCCATAGATCTCGATCTTTGGCTTTGTGGATCAACTCTGTTGCTGATATTCCTCCATGCCACCATCTCAATCCATCCAGCATCATTTCTCTTGGTCTGCCTCTGCCTCTCTTATATAGGTTAGATATCTTTTTTTCCCCTTCAAAATAACATTAACATTAATAAACTATGCACTTCGGTAAAGTCAAATCTCTTATGGTGCAAATTACAAAAACAAATTTTATACGCCTGCTAAAATGTACACATGGAATACTTCTATCCTCACCTTGTCACTGCAGGGTACAAGAGGAACAAGATGAGATAAGATCCTTACATTAGTTGTGTTCTGCAGCTGCACTCAACATTTGCTTATTCATACAGCATATGTGTAGGGTTAAATGGTTTCTTATATTTGTCTACTTGATATTGTTTAATTTATTTCTTGTTTATATTTTCAACTTTCGTATTCCATACTTGTAAATACAACACAAAGTTCTTCATTGGAATCTAATTTTTCAGTTTGAATTTCTTGCAAAGGTACCAAGAATGCAATTGTGGCACTATCAGATCTTATAAAGAGATGTATCAATTCAATTCAATTCAACTTTATTTTAAAAGGGTTACAAATTGGGCACACAGGCCTGTTTTACATTCAACCCTTCCAATCACTCATCTTTCATTCATCAAAAGTGCATGATACATTCACATAGAAAAATACATTATCACATGAATGTTGTAAACATAATGCATATTACAATGTTATGAGACACATCCCTCACCCACCCACACATCCCCCCCACCCACATACACCTCCACCCACCCACACACAACCCCCACCCACACACACTAACCCATATACACACACCCTTCACCCACCCCCATGCTCCCACATAACCACCCCACCCACACTCACCCTCACCCAGCCATACACATCCCCCACCCACACACATTCCCCACACACACTCCACCCACACACCCACCTTTCCCTATTAACACATCTCCCCACAAACACACATCTCCCCAAGCTCACACACACCCACCCACCCATATCCACACACCTCCAACCACCCACCCAAACACTCACCTCCAAACCACACATCCCCCCACCCGCACAAATCAACACACCCTTCACCCACCCACATACACATTCCCCACTCACCAACCCACACAACCCCCACCCACCAACACACTTCCTACCATCCACCCAAACACCCTCACCCACACACACACATCCCCACCCACCAAACATCCCTTCACCCACCCACACTTTACTTCACCTACCCACACATCGACCCATAATCCCCCACCTACCGACACATCCCTCACTCACATCTGCATCTCCCACCCACACACATCTCCCTACCCACACATACATCCCATACCCATACACACATCCTCCACACATACATCCCCTACATACACATCCCCTACATACACATCCCCTACATACACATCCCCCGCACACATACGTCCCCCACACACACTTCCTCACATCTAGACAAATGTATGATGCCTCACATAATCACTTAAACTATTATGAACAAAGTCCCACACTTGACACACACATACACTGATGATTGTCGTGAGATTTTTCACAAAAATTGTAAAATAATTTGAGAAAAAAATGTACATATACATTGTATAACGTGTAAAAAAAATAGTGATGCAATTCAACTCTCTTTTTTCTTTTTTACACACACACACACACACACTCTCTCTCTCTCTCTCTCTCTCTCTCTCTCTCTCTCTCTCTCTCTCTCTCTCTCTCTCTCTCTCTCTCTCTCCTACTCTCTCCTACTCTCTCACTCTACAGAAATGTACATGTGTTCATATTGAACATGATGCAATCAAGTGGCATTCAGAATGATAATATGAAAAATGAGAATATACAAAAAAATATGGAATAGCATGTTCATGACATGCATGCGCTCAGTTATCTCTCTCTCTTTTTTTTTTTTTTTTTACAAAGGCACACACACTCTCACACTCATTCTCTCTCTCTCTCTCTCTCTCTCTCTCTCTCTCTCTCTCTCTCTCTCTCTCTCTCTGTCTGTCTCTGTGTGTGTCTCACACACACGACTCACTAACACATCCATTCTCCCATTGTGTCTCTCTCGCTTGCTCACTCTCTCTCTGTTTCTCTCACTCACTATTTCCCTCATTCACTCACTCTCTCCATCTTTCATTCACTCTATCTCTCACTCAGATATAGACAGACACACGCCCTCACACTATCACTCATTGTTTCATTTGATCTCTTTTGCACTCACTCACACTCTCTTTTACTCTATCTCACCCACACACACACACACTTTATCACTCATTCATTCGCTGACACACACTTACTTACTCTCTTACCCACTCATTCACCCCTCACTCACTCACCCACCCACTCACTCACTGTCCTCACACAGTCCCTCACTCACTCATTCACCCTCTCACACTCACTTATTCACTCACTCATTCAATCATTCACTCAATCACTCACTCTTTCTCACACAATCCCTCACACACACAGACTCTCAATCTCACTCTCTCACACATACGCATGAACGCATGCATGCCCACACTCCCTCAGTCGCTCTCACACATACACACATGCATGCATGCATGGACAAACACATTCCCTCACCTTTTCTCGCTCACTCACTCTCTTCTAAACACACGCATACATGCGTGCACACATACATTCTCTCTCTCTCTCTCTCTCTCTCTCTCTCTCTCTCTCTCTCTCTCTCTCTCTCTCTCTCTCTCTCTCTCTCCCTCTCTCTCTCGCACACACACACACAAATAGTTAACAGTTATACCAGTAGGTGAATTATGGTGGCATATAGTCAGTATGGACTAAGTGTTGAAAGAGGTTTCGGTTAAATGTGTAGGGACTCTTTGGAGTTTTCAGATCTGAAGGAAGGTAATTCCATAAATGAGCACCAGAATAGGCGAAACATGTTTTGTATAAGTCCAATCTAGGCCTTGGAACATGTAATAAATGCAAGCACTTGCTGTTCATCGCATTAGATTGAATCAACGGTAGAAGACACTAGGAAGTATTTTGAGATATAATTTTATTAACTAATTTGCCTTTGTTAAAAAGGAAGCGCTTTCGAAGTGGTAGAAGCCTGAGATGACTGTATAAATTATTATTTTCGACGTGCTTTATGTCAGAAACTAGACGTATAGCGCGGTTTTGTAGAGAACATAGTCGTTTCATATTAGATTTAGGGCAACCATCCCAGACTGTGAAACAATAATCAAGATGTGATTGGATATATGATGTATAGAATATTTTTCGTGTGCTTTCGTCCAGGAAGTGCTGGGTCTTAGCAAGTTGGTAAGCTTTTTGTGCTATTTTCTTGGTAAGAACGTGGACATGAGTGCTCCAGTTTAAATGCCTGTCAATTAGTAGACCTATTATTTTATTTTCACTGACATTAACTTTTATTTTCACTGACATTAACTATAGGTAATGTGTCCATGCGGAGTTCGAGCGGTGCCCCAGTTATCGCTAGTGTCTGTAGTTTTTGTCTGGTCATTATTAGCATGGATTTGGTTTTGTCGATGTTAATTTGCATGCGGTTTTCATTGCTCCATCTAGTAAGATTACCAAGTTCTTTTTGTAAAGAGTTTTCTAATTCACTACGGTTCTCTTAACTAGTATATATAGTACAGTCGTCTGCAAATAGATCACAAATTGTTTTGAGATATAAAGGAAGATCGTTAATATAAACTGCAAAAAGCAGCGGACCTAAACTGTATTCAGATACAGAGGGATCTATATCATTTATCACCATCATCATGTGCCATGCCTATAATTGTGGGTTGTCATGTTTCACCATCTTACATAATTACCAGAGTCGTGTATCAGCTCCGTGTTCTTGTCTCGGCTATGCCATGTGGCCAAGCAATCCAGATATTTACTTGTCTTCCCCTTGTTCTTCTGTCCTCAATCTTGCCAGTTGTCACCAAGTTCTCCAATTTATTGTTTCTCATAACATGTCCAAACATTTGTGGCTGTCTACGTCTAATTTCTCTAGTCAGTATAGTTTTCATCTGCATTTTGTAGGACATGCTCATTGGTTTTTCTGTCTGTCCATGGTATTCTTTGCATTTATCATTTACAGAGTATTCACAAGCTTTAAAAAATATGACATTTTGCATGAACATAGCAGGTGGGAATGATCTCCAGATAACAAATTAGTAATCTGCCCTAGAATTCAAAAGAGAACTTGAATTCAGGAAAGTTAACATTTTAGTTTGACAAGCGTGTGGTTATCATCTGGCCTTTTGCTGTGAAAAATGGAAAGATCACAAGTACAAAAATCTGCTGTTTGAAAGGTTATGTGTGTTCTTCTGTATAAAGTTGCATGTTTGTGCTATATTGTATTGCCGTATGTATGTTCTTCTGTTTGAAGACATGTTTGTGCTATATTGTATTGTTGTATGTGTGTTCTTCTGTATAAAGGCAGATTATGGATGTTTGTGCTATATTGTATTGTCATATGTGTGTTCTTTGTGTGAAGTTGGATGTTAGACAGTAATATAATAGTGAAGTAGTTGGTGGAAATGGGTATGTGGTTATTTTTTAGAATAATGTTGAGAATATCATGGGCAGAAGGAAATACACCCACACATGTATTCTGCCAACTGGTGTAGGTGATCATGCGATCTTCAAAAGTATCTTTCAAATTAAGTGCTGGTACCTTTCCGTGTCATGACAAAAGGCTGTCCAGAATTTGTCAGAAAATTAAACCAAAATAATAAATGTATTTTCCCTGCTATTTCTCCCCCCCCCCCCCCCCTTCCCTGTATTTTCCCTGCTGCTCAGTAAGGACCTAACACATTATCCCCTGAATGTTGTAAAAGGTAAATGAGATTATTTTATTCTTATATTATGCTTTACTTTATTTCTGTGCTGATATGAAGCTTCACTGTGTCAGGTCTTAGTCAGATATGACTGAGCTACCGTATGACAGTAGACGGTACTACCTGCTTTCTGTTAGCACCGAATGTTGGGCGGCGCTTACCAAACCCGACACTCCATATTGTGCCAACGGCTTCGGGCGGAAGAGCACAATTGGTAGGGTACAAGCCTTATCCTGGTGCAAGGAAATGCAATCTAAAGACAAAATGTCATAGCAGGGCAGGCCAGGCCCTAAGCCTTGGTTGGCGGATGGTCTAGGATCGAAGCTCCGACAGGCGGACATTTAGAACATTGCTTTGCTGATCCGGCAGCTTCTGCAGCTTGTCTTGTTCCAGATGTATAGGTGTTACCTTTCCTCTGGAGTAAACTAGGCCGGCCGAGAGAGGGATCATGCTGCATGGGCAACACATGGTCTCTATATTTTAGGCCAGGCTTTGTGCTATGGAGAGGCAATAACTCCATCCCTGGTCTTAACTGGTCTCGGAATCAAAGCGAGAGGCAACTGTTACGGGTTATAAGTCCCTGTCAATTGGCGTAGACATGGGGCACCACTCGTTGCCTCTGACGGTGGGAGACACCTACAGGTGTCACTGATCAGCTACCGCCCGCCTCAAGCTGGGCAGCCCCCAGCCAATTGGGTGCTGATCTGCCACAGCCTGCCTGCTTCAATGGGTGCTTGGGGCTAGGACAAAATCTGAATCGCAGGCTGTAAAACCAATGCACCAGGCACTAATAAAAAGAAAAATAGAAACCTCAAGCTACTGCTTGCAACCTGGAACGTAAGAACCATGTGTCCAGGATTTTCCACTGACTTAACAAATATTAATGATATGAGAAAAACGGCTATGATTGATGCCAAACTCAATTGTCTTGCTGGCCTGCAGGAGATTCGCCTCGTTGAGGAAGGGTCACTCAGGGAAAATAATCACACCCTTTTTTGGAAGGGTAGAGGGCAGGCAGACAAAAGGCAACATGGCGTGGGCTTTGCAGTGAAGAATTCATTACTGGGAATGATTGAAATTCCAGCTGGAGGTAATGAAAGACTATTATCCCTGCGCTTGGTAACCTCTTGTGGTTTTGCCACCATTATTACTGCATATGCACCGACACTCGATTCCTCTGATGATGTGAAGGATTCGTTCTATGAGAAGTTAGACTCTGTGATCAAGGCAGTTCCAAAATCCGACTACATTTATATGCTCGGTGATTTCAATGCTCGTGTGAGCAAGGACTCGAGTTCATGACCAGTGTGCCTTGGAAAATACAACATCGGTCGCATGAATGAAAATGGGAAAAGGCTGCTGGAGCATTGCACCAGAAATTACCTATGTATTACAGACTCCTTTTTTAAAACAAAAGAATTGCATAAGGTCACATGGAATCATCCAAGATCTGTCCATTGGCATCAGCTGAACTTCATCATCACACGGAGACAACATCTGAGCCACATATCATTAACTCGAAGTTACCACAGTGTTGACTGTGATACAGATCATTCTTTGGTTGTTGCAAGGGTTAGACTGAGACCAAAGAGAATCTACACAGCTAAACATAAATCTAGCCCCAGGATTAATATTATTAACACTCACGATCCGGAAAAGTACTTTGAGTTTCAACAGCAACTTGAAGACATGTTCACCGATACATCAGAAAATTGTAGTCAGTGAGAAGTGAGGTAAACAAGGAAACTCTTTATAAAACTGCGGTAGGGGTTTACGGCATTGTGAATCACAAGAGGCAGGACTTGTTTGCTGCAAACAGCCAGACACTGCAGCCCTTGATTGATAAAAAGAAGATAGCTCTCTTAAGAAACAAGGAAAGAACAACGCGTAACACTCTCAGTGAGCTGAAGCAAGCTAGGAAGGATGTGCAAAAGGCTGCCAGGCTGTGTGCGAATGACTATTGGATCAAGTTATGTGAGTCCATTCAAATCGCAAGTGGTAAACATCGGAAGCATGTATGAAGTGATAAAGAAAGCCTGTGGTCCAATGATCAAAAGAAGTGCACCACTGAAAACCTTGACTGGAGAAATCATCACTGATAAGAAACAGCAGATGGATAGATGGGTAGAGCACCATTTAGAGCTTTACTCAAGTGAGACCAAACTAGCGGATGATGCTCTCAACGCCATAGAGGCCCTGCCAACTCTTGACCAGCTGGACACACTTCCTACCATAACAGAAGTTAAGTGCTATAAATGAACTTGCATCTGGCAAGGCTCCAGGTAAGGATGGGATTCCAATAGAGGTAATCAGGAGTGGGCAAGATACACTCACTCTACAGATCCACCAGCTAATAGTCCCACAGGATTTCAAAGATTCAAGCATCATAACGCTGTACAAGAACAAGGGCGATCAAAGCGACTGTAACAACTATAAAGGTATTTCACTTCTGTGTGCTGTTAGGAAAGTATTTGCCAGAATTGTTCTGCGCAGACTTAAGTCCTAGGAGATCAAGTCTACCCCGAATCACAGCGCAGCTTCTGACAGAACCGGTCTACCATTGGTATGATATTCTTATTGCGACAAATGCAAGAAAAATTATGGGAACAAAATCAACCACTATTTATTGAATTCATCGACCTCACAAAGGCATTTGATTTGGTCAGTCGTGAGGGTCTGTTCAAGGCACTAAAGAAGATTGGCTGCCCACCAACTCTTCTGTCCATTGTGGAATTGTTGCACACAAGCACGAAGGGTATAATCAAGTTTGATAGTGCAACTTCAGAAGAGTTTGAAATCAAGAGTGGAGTTAAGCAAGATTGAATACCACCCCCCGTCTTTGGAATATACTTTTCACTTCTACTGAAATATGCCTTTCGTGATCAGGATGCCGGTATATACATTCACTCACGCTCAGATAGCGGCCTCTATAATGCTCAGAGATTGAAGGCCGAGACCAAAATTAGGAGGGTACTATTCAGAAAGGAGCGGCTGGCAGCGTGGCTATAATGCTGGACTCTCATTCAGGAGACTGGGTTCGATCCCTCGGTAAGGTGTGGGATTTTTTTTCTTCGGGGGCAAAAAGAAAATCCTAACCTGCACAGTTCGCGGCGACTGCACTCGCCAGGCGGTCTTAATTCCTCAGGCTCAAAGACCCCTCTGCCATACACCGCAAGGTACTATATTGGCAGTAAATGACTAATCAGAGAGTTGCTTTTTGCAGATGATGCTGCAATTATGACCCACTCTGAGGAAGAATTACATTTACTATCTCCATTCTCCAATGCTTGCTCTGAATTTGATTTAAAAATTAACAAAAAGAAGACACAGATTATGTCACAAGGTGCACATGGGGTGCCATCAATCTTTATTGACGACGCCGAACTGGAGATAGTAGACCATTTGACATATCTAGGATCAGAGGTAAATAACAAATGATCCCTAGATCAGGAAATCATCATCAGGCTTGGTAAGGCAGCAACAACAATGAACATGTTAGCAAAAAGAGTCTGGGAGAACAGGAAGCTTACTGCCAAAACAAAAGTCCTTGTCTATCAAGCCTGTGTCCTTGGTACTCTTCTTTATGGCAGTGAAACCTGGACAACTTACTCACACCAAGAGAAACTTTTAAACAGCTTTCATATGCGGCGTCTGCGAAGAATACTTGGTATTAATTGGCAAGACAAAATCACAAATACTGAAGTATTGGAAAGATCAGGTTGTGTGACGGTGTGTTCCATGCTCAGTCTTTGTAGACTTAGATGGATAGGACACGTTAGGAGGATGGATGAAGGTAGAATACCAAGGGACATCTTTTTTGGTGAATTACAGATGGGTAGGAGATCTCAGGGTCTGCCTCTACTACGATACAAAGATGTGTGTAAGCAGGGCATGATTGATACAGGCATTGATAATGCACATTGGGAGCAAGTCACCGCTGAACGTGTTGCATGGAGGGCAACTATCAGAAATGGAATAAATACAAAGGAGAAAATGATTGCAGATAAAGCAAAAGCACACACAGAGCGTGAGAGACGTAAGATGGTGCATGATGGTGGAAATGACTGTTTTCACATGCATCCACTGTGGACAAACATTTACAGCATGAATTGGCTTTATCAGCCACATTCGCCACCGCCATGGGTCATAGTTATTAAGCCTTTTTGAAGCATAATGTACCAAACTATCGTCTGTCAAGACAGAAAAGTGCCAATATTTTAATATTATTCAATATTATTTCTGTATAGGTGTTAGTTGAACCTGTCCTCTGAGGAAATGGACGGGGGAGAGAAGAAAGAGGTCCGGCGACCAATGAATGCATTTCTCATTTTCTGCAAACGGCATCGGGGTTTTGTTCGAGAGAAGAACCCAGATATGGACAACCGGAGTGTCACCCGGGTTCTAGGAGACCTGTGGGCCAACTTGGGAGAGGAGAAGAAAATCTACACAAATCTGGCAAAACAAGTACGCAGCTGTTGTATATTTGTATGCAAAAATAAGAAACGGTGGTTATGATGGCTTTTCATAAGTTTTACAGTTCTTTTCCTAATGTCCTGCTAACTGATGCGGGGAGTCAGTCTCTCCACAATATAGCCTTCCAATGTTATTATTTATAATTACTATGCTGATGACAGGATGAAAGAGTGCCTACTACCTTTTTTGTAATATATTTTTCAAATATGCTATTGTCTAAGATTGTCTACTACCTTTTTCTACTATATTTTTCAAGTAGGTTATTATCTAAGATTACCCTTAGAAGTGTATGAAGGAAATGATGTGTGAAAGGGGAAAATTAAGTAGGGCAGAATATTAGACGGGCCTGCATGCCCAATTCTTAACCCTGCAATCATGCTTCACCTTGTCGTGCGATCTCCAACAGTTTGCATTAGTTTGGATGCTGACACCTTTCTATGCCGTGACAAAAGCCTGCCAAGAATCGTCTTACTGTCTTCTTCTGTCTTTTTCTACTAACCTTCCAGTTGTCACATGTTCCAGTTTATAATAGCTGCCTATTTCTGGTGTGTAAGGTAATTTGTCTTTGTGCTCAGACTCTTTTAAAACATTTAGATTGCTCATTTTGACCGTCCAAGAACTGTTCAGCATTCTTCTCTAAAATCACATCTCTGCAGCCTCAAAGGATTTTTGTGTGTGGCTTGTTTACTAATTGTCCAGGATTTACAGCCTTAGGTTAAAACTAGTTTTATGGAACATGCAAGAATTCTTTTTTAAACCTTAAGTGACATGAATTATTGCATAAAATGTTCTTTCATCATCATCATCATCATCTTCCACTTCTGCAGTCAAGCGTCATGGGGAAAAATGTTCTTTATTTTGTAAAATGCAAGTTTTGCCGGTCCTGTTCTTTTCATCTGATGTTATCCATATGCCTGATATTTGAATGTTTGTTTTCCTCAAATTAACACCACTGACTTCAACTGTACATTTTCTAAAATGTATGCTCATTTTGCATAGTGGTTAGTTCCCCTCTGGGTCTGAGTCTACAAATGGGTCATCACAAAATGTTATTAGAAATGGAGGAACGGGAGTGTACATCGATAATACTTGGGCTACGGCTAGAGTACCAACAGGAAAGTACTGCCATAACTATAATGCAAAAATCCAGACAATCAAGGTGGCAACAGAGAAATTACTGAATACCAATCATGGTACACAGCTTGTGGTGCTATTGACAGATGTGAAATCAGTACTTCAGGCACTCCTGTTTGGTAAATTGCCAACATTATGAACACTACTATCTAAACTAGGCAGCCAGCTTAAGGTCACCATACAGTAGATACCATCTCACTGTGGAGTGCCCTGAAATGGGATAGCTGATCAACCAGCTAAGAAAGGAACAACAGAAGAGCAACCTGATGTACCCATCATATACTACCGAAAGAAAAACATAATAAGGTCAGTAAGAAAGCCACCAGCACAAGAAGATTACTATTTATGGACAGATCAGAACAAATAATTATTCTGCAACTCACAACAAGACACAGTTAATTATGCAACCCCATAGATGCACAATTTAAGACGAACAAATCAGCCACGCCCCCATGTGGATTTGTGCTGCAAACAGCAGGTCACATACTCTAAGACTGCCCTGAATACAACATATCTAGGCAAACCTGGCCTAGAGAACTTACAGTGGAAGATAAACTATATGTACCTCTAAGTGATCTAACAAGACAGTGAAGTTTATACAAAAACAGCATTACAGACAGAATAAATTTTAAATGAACGAAAGAAGAATGTAGTCTTTAGCAGATGCTGCTGACACTTCACGCATTCTAGGTCATAACATATGAGGTGGGGTCATTACCACCTTCGTCATTGTATTTCCTTCCTAGACAATTTCCACTTTCTAATTTCTGTGAGGCCGGGTCAACCTAAAGCCATTCTGGTTGAGAACAGTAATTCTGCTGGGGATAGAATCTAGACTACAGAAAGTACACTAACCGCTGTGGCTGCCATTGAGTTACCAATATGAAATACATTATCATTCTGTTTAATTTATCAATATTGCTAGTTCATTAGTTACATACACAGGAGTCTTGTAAAGCTTTTTTTTTTTTGCTCGCTCGCTTTGACTTCGAGCGTAGTTCGTATACACCATTTCTAGTAGCAATGGACTGGATTTTGCAAGTAAATTAGCTTTCCCTATTACGAGTATCCCTCGCCATCAGGCGAACCGACACTGACTTCAGAGGTCCTCGTAATTTATGTCCCCAAGTCAAGGGTGAACAGTCATCATTTTAGTCAAACTGTCTGGTGTGGGGATTGAACCCCTTACCTCGGCATCAGCACACCGGATGTTTAAGAACACACATTCTTATCCATTCGGCCGTGCTGACCTCCTAAAGCTGTGTTTTATTCTATTCATTTGTTACAATTGTTCTATTGCAAGCCTCACATATTTTTTCAGTACAAAGATGCCTTTATGAAGGCAAATCCCAACTACAAGTGGCACAGTGCAGACAAGTCTCAGAGCTCCTCGGCCAAGATGGTTAGTAAGCCCACCAACTCCAGGGTCATCAAGAGTGTTGCAGAGATCCACACCGATGGCAGCATCATCCCGGGGAAGCTTGCTGGTAATTGCTTTGTGTGTGTGTGTGGGTGGGTGGGTTTTTTTCCCCTTCCCCTGATGTGTGTATGTTTTTTTCTTCCTGATTGCTCATTCTCGGGTCATGCAACTTGATGGTAATTGTTTGTCTGTGTGCGTGTGTTGTTTCTGATTGATCATTCTCAGGCCGTGTACCTTGCTGATTATTGCTTGTGTGTGTGCGTGCATGTGTGTATGATTGAGCAAAGAGCAATTGTGGCCAGTTGTTTTCATTCATACGGCTAGGCTATTGAGAAGGGCAACAACAGTAGACTGTTACCCCTAGCAAAGGGGGAGATAATATTATTATATCATGCATAAATAGAAAATGGAAGAGAAGTTTACGTTTTAAGTAGTTAGCTATTTTCTGAATGACCGGCACTCATACCATTGTATGGAAACAAATGCAAGATGGTCTACTTCCAAATGGCCCACAGATGTGTTTTGAACGCAGTATGTAGGATTATGAATTACATTTGCAACACCTTCACCACAGAAGCGGCCAAGTAGTAAAGGAGGCAAAATATTAAATGATCAACATTTTGACATTGTCTGAAATAAGATGGATAGAAGCTGAAGAATGTGTCTAACCAGATATTACTACCTTACATGGACTATACAAAGCGAAATGAAGGAGCAGTCTGAATGCACATAAAAGGAACTAGAACTAGTTGCAAATATAAAAGTAATTGGAACTAGCAGTGAGTAAAATAAACTGCTACAACTGACTGTGAAAATGACAAGAACTCAACAAAAATAGACATGTGGACTGACAGTTGAAGTTTAGATAGAACATCTATTTAAAACCTCTTTTGTTGCCAGTGTGTAAGTGACTTAGCTTCAGTGTTCTCCTCCTGCTGATAGTTGCTTTACATCTGGTATTTCTATGGCAAGCCGCTTGCACAATTGCAGGAATCCAGCACTTCCAGCTTCTGTGACCACAGTCCACTGAATGTGTTGTTTATCCATCCACAGCAAAATACACCAAGGAAAACTAATCATTTGTTGGCTATTATTCTTTCCGCTTGTGCCAAGGAAATATCATAATAAAACAATTAACCTTCCAGAAGCAGTTTATGTGATGGGTCTGTGATCTGATACTGGGTTTCCCCAAAATTAAAACCTAGCCCTATAATAAGCCCTAACATGATTTTTCAGGATGCTTTTAATATAAGGCCTACCCCTAAATTAAGCCCTAGTTAAGATCGTCAGCTTGAATGACAGACTTGTTGCCGAATGGCCAGTCGGAGTACAGACACCACTGGTACACATTTAATGAACGGATGTCGTTCATAATTCAATACACACTCGTGTGAAATAAAGTTACCAATGCACTACGAGCAGGCTACATGGACAAGAAATGCTCATTTAAGGAAAGCTTTATTGCTGGACATGAGAGAATGAGACCAATGGTTCTATAGGAAATGGAATCGCACAAAATTCAAGCCGAAATTTGGGATTTGAAGAGTTATGACAATGTTCCATAAGAAGATGACTACATTTGAATAAATGTACAATTCTGTGCATGAATAAACGTAGATTTTTGTATCTGAAAAAAAAATATATATTACATAACCCAAAAATAAGCCCTAGTGCATTTTTAAGCTAAAATTAATATAAGACCCAGTCTTATTTTTGGGGAAACACAGTAGCTCCATCACATTTCTTGGTCCAATAGCAAAAAGAAATAGCTGACCAATCTTTCTCTCACTTTGGCAAATGACAAACGTGGGTGTTAATTCAGCGCCTGACCATGTTCATGACAGTTCGCTATCAACTTGGCTTGCACATCCACCAAGGAAAGCCATGCTTTTTAGCTAAAGATTAAATCAAGTTATTCCACTATATGAGCAAGTCATCTCTTGTATTCTATTCACTATGACTCAAAAACAAACCTTTTAGTAGGATATACATCCCCCCTCAACGGCCTAAGGTGGAAAAGGGCAACTGGGAGGGTACAAGCCTTATTCTAGTATGAAAAAATGCAACCTAAAGACTAAATGTTGTTGCAGGGCAGACCAGGCCCAAAGCCTTGGTCTGCAGCTGGTCTAGGATCGAAACTCCGACAGGTGGAGAGTTAGTGCATTGCTTTGCTAATGTCAGCTGCTGCAGCTTGTCTTGTTCCGGGTGCATTGGTGTTACTTTTCCTTTGCAATAAACTAGGGAGGGATCATGCTGCATGGGCTACACATGGTCTCTACAGTTCAGCCCAGACTTTGTGCTATGGAGATGTATAACTCCATCCTTGGTCCCCGCCATAGGTTGAAGTTACTATGCCTTTTTTAAACTACTGTCTGTCACGACGGCCAGGTGCATAAGCAGTATATCCTCCCTTGTTCACACTCAGCTATGAATGGGCAGCCTTCTGTCATTTCAAGTGCTTTTCCAAATGCTTGCCCAAGACCAAACAATCAACAAATGCTGGAGTTGACTGCTACGTCCTGTAAAGGATATGCAAATAACTTTTACTACTTGCAGTCTTTCTCATTTCATACATAGCTCTAACATTCCAGGTGCCAATTCTGAATATTTTCGTGGGTGAAAGGGGGTAAGTTGGCGATCCAGACTTTTTCTCGCTGCAGTTGACATCTTGAGTTGATATCCATGCTAAAGGGTTTAACTCTGCTTTTGTGGTTATATGATTAATTTGGTAATTGTGACTAGACACGATAAATTGCCAGAAAACCATAGAAATTGATGCCAGAGGTTCATGCATGTATATATTTTCTGAAACAATTTTGGATGAGGAGTAGTACATAGTCAGAGCTGGATGAGCATAACGGAAGATGAGAAGTATATGTTATACAACAAATTGTTTGCTCTGAGTCTACGACCACACTGACTGACACTTTCTATTGATAATCACAGTGTTGATCAAACACTCCAAACCACATGAAATTAATTCAAAGTTGCTTTGATTAATGATTTGTCAATTATTGCTGGTTCTGTCAGTCATCAGACTTTATCAGACACTCCAAGCTTCATGATTACAGAAAATCTGTGTGGGTTTTTAATTAATTAAGTTACTTCAGTTCATGATTTGTCAATTATTACTGGTTCCATCAGTCATCACAATTTATCAGACACTCCAAACTACATATTTCAGGAATATATAAAATGGTGTTTTGATAATTAAACGAACTGAGGTTTATAATTTTAAAATAATGACCTGATAAACAACAACAAAAAACTTTCCACTCCTCACATTAAAGGTTAATAAAGAACATCACAGTTTTACAAATATTAGCAAGACAAAGTAGCATCTTTGTTAAAGTAGCCACAAATATTTCCCCAGTGCTGAAACATACCAGCCCACCAGCAGACCCCTGGTTACTGAAGATTGAAAACAAAAATCACACATGACAAATCAGCATAAAATAAACACAGCAATAGTTTGGCCACATTATGAGAAGACAAAAACTGGAACATGTTATGATAACCAGAAAGATTTAGGAAGACAGCATGAGAATATCCTTGACAATCTTGTGTCATGGAATAGAAGGGAATCAACACTTGAATTGATCCATGCCATCTGAGACCGTAATTCTTGGAGAGGCATGATCGCCCATGCCAGTCGGCAAGGCACTGGATAATGATGATGAATAGTAATGTAAGATGGGAATCTAACAGATATATAATAGCAAATTTTGTAAAATATATCTGACTTTGTCACTCAATCTCTCTTTGTCGATCTCTCTTTTTGTCTTAATTATTGTCATTGAGTATGGTTTGGGGCTGCTGACGGTATTAAAGAGCCAGCTTGAAAAGTTGGAGTGCATACAGAATACTGCCATGCGGTTAATCCTGGGGTGCACAAAGGACACACCAATTATATGCATGAGGCATATCCTGGCGTTACCACAATGACGGATATGCATAGGGTCCTTCAGGCCAAATGGTACCTTAGAGTTGCTGCAGATAGGGATCACCCGCTGCATGCAGCCATGGATATAGTCAAGGGTCATCACTAAGATGAGGCAGGTCCTGATAATCACAGTGTTGATCAAACACTCCAAACCACATGAAATTAATTCAAAGTTGCTTTGATTAATGATTTGTCAATTATTGCTGGTTCTGTCAGTCATCAGACTTTATCAGACACTCCAAGCTTCATGATTACAGAAAATCTGTGTGGGTTTTTAATTAATTAAGTTACTTCAGTTCATGATTTGTCAATTATTACTGGTTCCATCAGTCATCACAATTTATCAGACACTCCAAACTACATATTTCAGGAATATATAAAATGGTGTTTTGATAATTAAACGAACTGAGGTTTATAATTTTAAAATAATGACCTGATAAACAACAACAAAAAACTTTCCACTCCTCACATTAAAGGTTAATAAAGAACATCACAGTTTTACAAATATTAGCAAGACAAAGTAGCATCTTTGTTAAAGTAGCCACAAATATTTCCCCAGTGCTGAAACATACCAGCCCACCAGCAGACCCCTGGTTACTGAAGATTGAAAACAAAAATCACACATGACAAATCAGCATAAAATAAACACAGCAATAGTTTGGCCACATTATGAGAAGACAAAAACTGGAACATGTTATGATAACCAGAAAGATTTAGGAAGACAGCATGAGAATATCCTTGACAATCTTGTGTCATGGAATAGAAGGGAATCAACACTTGAATTGATCCATGCCATCTGAGACCGTAATTCTTGGAGAGGCATGATCGCCCATGCCAGTCGGCAAGGCACTGGATAATGATGATGAATAGTAATGTAAGATGGGAATCTAACAGATATATAATAGCAAATTTTGTAAAATATATCTGACTTTGTCACTCAATCTCTCTTTGTCGATCTCTCTTTTTGTCTTAATTATTGTCATTGAGTATGGTTTGGGGCTGCTGACGGTATTAAAGAGCCAGCTTGAAAAGTTGGAGTGCATACAGAATACTGCCATGCGGTTAATCCTGGGGTGCACAAAGGACACACCAATTATATGCATGAGGCATATCCTGGCGTTACCACAATGACGGATATGCATAGGGTCCTTCAGGCCAAATGGTACCTTAGAGTTGCTGCAGATAGGGATCACCCGCTGCATGCAGCCATGGATATAGTCAAGGGTCATCACTAAGATGAGGCAGGTCCTGGATGGCACAGGCAGAACTTTCTATAGGTCAGGCATGTGATCTAGAGACCATCAATCGTGAAAGAGAGTGGATTGAAGTTCCGGAAGACATGACGGACTGGCACAGTGTAATAATAACACTGGGTCGTGAGTGCAGAGAATGGGCAGCAGGCCGCACTGAGTTTGAAGTGCAACAGCTGATCCAGAGTAACACACATCAAGGTGACATAGTCATCTACATCAATGGGTCAGTGGTGAGAGACAGACGTGGTGGTTGGGGCTTTATTGCAAAGGCTAGTGGACGAGTCTTCAAAAACAAGTCTGGCATATGAGACTATGACCTCCAGCATGAGAATGGAGGTGGAGGCAGTGGCAGCGGCATTCCCTTGGCTGGAGGAGACTACTGCAACACATGTTGTGCTCATTGCGGATTAAAAGAGAGTGCTTGGTAAGGTGGGGAGGGGAATGTTTCGTGTGGAATGGCTCTTGTCGCTTCAGGGGTCACGGATTGTGAGAATTGTATGTATATTTTGCCCTGGCTGTGCGGGGGAATGAACAGGCTGATAGGCTAGCAGGGAATGCACCTCTTGGCAGCAGATTGCCTATGGACAAGGGAGAGGTGGTCGTGCGCTTGTGGGACCGGGTGGAGAGGGCAGAGGAACAGATTGAGAACCCATATGTGGAAAGAATGGGATTATGGGGTATCGGCAGGGGTTCTGGAAGAATCTCAGGACTGAGAGAGAAAACCAGGAGAACTTTTGATCAGATAGCGGTGGGAGCGATTAGTAGTATGACTCTTTGCTGGCTGTTGAATGAGGGGACGGAGTACGTATGGGAATGTCCTAAGTGCAGTGGTCTCGGTTCTTAACTCAACTCAACTCAACTCTCTTTCTGTCTTTCTTTCTCCATTGTCCAACTACTCTATTATTTAACATTGCAGGTATCTGAATTCATCTGTTCCTGTCCTTTTTGGATACCAGCTATTCAAGCTTTGGAAATAAAAGTATTTCTAACCCGTTTAATCTAGTTGTCTTGCCACTCATGTTCTGTTTGTGTATATGTTCTTGCTATCTTTTGTTTTTATGTGGCCATTTTTGCAAATTTGTTTCAGATCCCGAAAAAATGGGCGGCTTAAACCTCTTACTTATGGCGGATAAAGAGACTTGTGCGCCGCTTGCGTCATCAGTGCCCTTGACGTCGACCAGAACACTGGCTGTTGCCCACCCTATCTTACCAGGACACACTAGTGCTAACACAGCTGACCAGTCCACGGTGTCTGCTTCTGCCCTTCTTCAGCTGGCTGAGGTTTCTTGATTTTGTGATTTATAGCATATTGTCATTACTTAGTAGCATAACTTAGTTCTGTGGCTAACTGCTGCTTTCCAAGTGAGCAGTGATAGCTACAGCATGGTCGCATGGGCAAAATACCACCACCCAGGTGAGAAGTGACAGTTATAGTAGTCTCATGGCAGAAACCCATTCAAGTGAAGTGATAGTTATTGTCAGGGTCTCAGACTTACTTATTTATCTGAACCCTGGCATGTCACATCTATGTGAATACACTGACTCAACGTCAATGAACATAATCATCTATTTAATGGCATATCATATCACAAATATAAAAAAATAATATATCACAATAAAATATAATGCATAATGTCTATCACAATAATACGTCGCACTTCTTTCAGGCTCGTAGAATAATATACTAATGTGATCGCTCTTGCAGTTAGCACACACACAGTCTATCGCAGATGCTCACAGCTCGAACTAGTATTCATTAACGTTCACTGTCCACTCTTCCCACAACCATCCAGACACAACCGTTCAAGTCAAAAGCTTCGTCCCGTCTGCCTAAGCCTTCGGCCTGGGTCATCTATCACGTGGGGTATCGCCACGTGTAACCTCAGTTGGTCTATCGTCGTCCGTGGCTGGTACTGCGTCTTAGCATTACCCTGGTCTTGTCCTTCACCTAGGGGTTAGTCCGCCCGTTGCTACTAACTGTCTTATAATTAACTCATAGTGTCCTGTCTGTCCCTAGTCGTATTGTCCTATCCCATGATACCCCTGTCCTGTCCTCGGTATTTGTCCTTTGGGATTGAATAGGTTTGTCCTGCTATAGAATGTCAAAAATAAAATGTAATGCACTAATATCGCAATCTAACACAATGACACAAACAAAACAAAAATGTATAATTTATACAATGATGAAAATAGAATACATTACAAAAACTCAAATGTGCACAGTGGTTCTGCACATGTACTTTCATTCCCCAATTTAAATACAAATGCTCTGTCTTTTATTCTTCTTTCATTCTCACATTTACTCTTCATATGATTAAAAATGCCAACTAAATCATATATTAAAAAGAAAATTACTTATTTAAGTTGAGGTAATAGAATGTCAAGGTTTAACTGATATGTCTATTAAATGTTCTTAATGATTTCATTTGACTCAGAAAATGTTTTTAACACCACTCTTTAACGGGAAAATAATTAAAGTAAAGTTGTAATTTCCAACTCGCTAAATCTTTAAATATTTACAATGTCTTTACATTAACACAGTGTTCAGTTAATCGTTTATTTCACAATGTTTATATGTTTACACACGCGTAATAAAGGTAATTCAAGGTAATTTCTACTCACACGATTTTTGTCTTATGCATCAGGTGTTTCTAATTATGCTGTTGTAACTGTTCGGATGTTTTGAAAATAAATCACAATATCTAAACTTCTGTTGTAAATGTTTACGTGAGTAAGAAATATAAATCACACTGTCTAAGTTACTGTTCTAACTGTTCGTGCAACTGTCTAAAATATCACGTTAATTTAAAATATCTTGACATGAAGATGGTTTATTTGGCTTCTGACTGTGGGATTCTAGTCAGTAGATCAGCCAAAATGTTGTCAACTCCTTTAATGTGTGTCATTGTGTAGGAGTAGTCTTGAAGCAACAAGGCCCATCATGCAATCCTGTTGTTCTTGGGCTTTCCTTGCTATATGATTAGAAGCGAGTTGTTGTCTGACTGGATGGTGAAATGGGTACTCAATAAGTATTTCCTCAGTTTAGTTACCACATGCAAAACTGCCAAACATTCCAGTTCAGCTGTACTGTATTTTTGTTCAGCTGTAGTGAGTTTTCTGCTAAGATATGTAATTGGATGGTCTGTGTCTCCGTGGCACTGGAGCAGGACTGCAGCGATAGAGGTACTACTGGCGTCGGATCTGAGAATATATGGAATGTGTATATCTAGTAACTGAAGGATGGGTGGGGTCGAAAAACACATCTTTATCTTATCGAGTGCATTTTCTAAACAGGCATTTTTGACTATTGAGTTTGGTTGTGATTTCAACAACAAATTTGAAGAAAAAAACCAGTCAATTCAGCAAGGTTAGGAATAAATTTAGCATAATAATTCACAAGTCCTAACAAACTTCTGACTTGCTTTTTTTGTAGTTGGTACAGTCAAATTGAGAATTTTGGAGACAAGTCTGTCGTCACTACTTAATTGGCTTTTAGAGATTTTATGACCAAGAAAATTTATTCCATCAAAGGCAATTTCAACTTTGCATGGTCTAATAGTTAGTCCAAAATGTCTGATTTTGTCGAATACTTGTCTGAGAGTTGTCAAATGGTTAGTTAAGTTATCAGTATGGATGCAGATATGGTCAATATAAGTTTGTATATTGGTATACCATGTAGTAAAAGTCTTGTTAGGCGAACAAAAGTGGCAGGAGAGTTGACTAATCCGAAATGGAGAAATTGCCTTTCATATAGTCTTAGAGGAGTTGAAAAGGCTGTCAGATGAGTTGAGTCTTCATGTACTGGAATTTGCCAATAGCCAAATCAAATGTCAAATCTAGTTTTGAAAAAATTGTGTAGTTTGCCATATTAATTATTAAATCGTCACAATTTGGTATTGGCTCTGCGTCCAATTTAGTTACAGCATTCAGTTTCCTGTAATCAATACATAAGCAAATCGTGGAATTGTTTTTTCTTAACTAATACAATCGGTGAAGCATACTCTGATTGAGATTTTCTGATGATGCCATGTCTTTCTAAGTCTATGATCTTTTTGTCAAATCCGTCTCTGTAGTTGCATGGAATAGAGTATGGTTTGCATTTGATAGGTGTCACTTATCAGTTGGGGTATCTTCATTGCACTCCGGACATGTCCATAGGTGCTCAGATCCTCCCCCCAGCATATGCATCAGCGTCCGGTGGCTAATAGTGCCAGTTCTGTGTTGGTTGACGAGGTGCTTTGTTTTCCCGATGTACCTCTCGCGTCTGGCGTGCCGATTCTTACTCCCTAGTCTTTCATCCTTGACAGCTATGTGGAATCACTGACGTAAAGTTCTCTGTTCTCGCCATATCTTTGAGGACGTTAATAACATCGGCACAATCCATGGGCTGGCCATCTACAGGGGGTACAGAGCCAGCCAGTTTATCAGCTCGTTCATTTCCCTCGACTCCCGCATGTCCCAGGACAAAGATGAAGGTGACTTTACGGACAACAGACTTCCGCAGCGACTCAGCCCACTGTCTACGTACAGATCCAGCTTCGACCTTCTGAATCATGCTCATTGAATCACTTAGTACACACACGTTGGTATAATGCTGTGATTCCAGCCATATGAAAGCCTGTGTAACTGCCATCAACTCCATCGCCATGCTGCTCGTGGTCATAGAGTGGGCACCACTGGATTCTTGAACGGTTCGACCCTCTGAACGGGCTGTAAATGCCCACGCACTTCTCTGCTGCTTTACAAAAGATCCATCTGTATAGATGAGCACTTCGGGGCTATCTGAGTGTTCATAGATGAGCGTGTTAACCTCAGCATTGACAGCAGCAGGGTTCTGCTCTCTGCACAATCTGTCGAGTGTGATAATGCAGGAGAAAGTGCACTTAAAAGCTGGAGGCACCGACACCCATTCCTTGCCGGGGTTGATACTGGTAAGACTGCAGACCTGTCTGACGACATCTGCCGTCCGATCCATCCATGATTTGCCCCTCTTTAGCCTGTCACCCTTTTCTTTGAATATAGCTTCATGCAGAGGGTGCTGCTCATCTGCACTTATTTTTAAGTATGCACGAGCTCTCCAGATCTTGATCCTGTGTTCCATTGTCGGGAAGTCAAGGAGGTATATCATTGCTACACAGCTGGTGTCTCTCGTACAGCCTAAAATGATGCGCATGGCTTCGTTTTGTACCTTTTCAAGTCTTCCCATCTGTGTAGGGCTGACAGTGAGGATGGCCAGGGCATACTCGATGCATGAAAGCACAAGTCCTTGGAACAGAAGTATTAGCAGTATTTGCTCGACATTGGCAGTCGCCATGACTCTCATTGCTGACAAACCTTTTCGAGCTTTCATTATGACATAATCAACATGATCTCTGAAGGACAGGCTACGATCAAGCCTCACGCCAAGATATGTCATTGACTGGGTTCTACTCAAACTGCTCCCATCCATTCTTACTGCCGGCATGTCTGTTTTCACAATATGGTTGTTTAGGGAGAACCATGTAACCGATGCCTTTGGAGGGTTGACAAGGGCGTCGGCATCAGCACACCATGAGGAGATTTGATCTAGTTCGCCCTGCATATCATTGGCAACCGCCTGTCTATCTCGACCCTGTCGATACACGAGGATGTCGTCAACGAATGACTGAGTTCTACCCCTCCCGTCCAACTGTTGTTCAGTGATCTGCACCGTATACACGTTGAATAGTACTGGTGACAGTGGTGAACCCTGCGGCAATCCTGGACATATCGTTATCGGCTCAGAAGACCAACTCCCGCATCTTAGCACCACCTTCCTTTGGAGCAGAACTGCAGCTATCCATCGTACAAGGTGAGGGTGCACTTTCAGTCTGAGGAGGGTTTGCATCAAGTGCTCGAAAGATACTCTGTTATATGCGTCCTCTAAGTCTATGGCGGCTGCACATGTCTCTTCTCTGACCTGAAATCCTTCGTAAACATCTTGAGCAAAGACCTCCGCATTCAGCCATGACTCTTTGTTGCGTCTGTATCCTCCGAGTGTGGGGGGGAAGCAGCTGAGTTGTTCCAAGTCACAAGCAAGTCTGTGTGCTACAATTTTCTCCAGTAACTTGCCAGCAGTGTTCTGCATCGTAATGATTCTGTAGCCGCTTATCTTGGAATGTCTTTGTTCGGTTTTGGCAGCGGCAGCAAGTAGCTGTGTAGTCATTCTTCTTTGATCTGACCCCTCTGGATACTGGTGATGAATTCTCTGGCCAGTTCTTCCATGTCATCCTCTGATATCACCAGTAGGTCACCATATCGGATGCCGTCTGGGCCTGGGGCGGTGTTAGGTGATTTCTTGAGCATCGAACGCACTATCTCAGCTGTGATTATCCATTCTTCATCTGTCCCGACCCCCTCGCACAACTGAGAGAGTGTCGTTGTGGTCCTCTGTCTGGCGGGCTCGTCTTTCTGGTCAGTCTGTTCTATGTAGCGTGCAAGAAGGGCCTTACCTTTATCCGCATCCGACTTTTTCCATGTGAGGTCTGTGCCTTGAAAGTCTGGAATACCCCTACGTTGTGCAGCACCGTTCCTGCTCTTATGGAGGCGCCAGAATGTCGTAAGAGATCACTCGGAGCACACCTTCCTGCAGAACTCGTTCCGTTTCTCGGCCTTGGCCTGTTTGGTGCAGGATTTTAATAAAGTCATCGTCCTATCGACCTCAGTCTTCAGGTTCGCCAACTCAACCTGTGGCATGTTAGCCTTTCTGGCTTTTTGCTAGTCTTTGACAGCCTGCCTCTTTTCCAGCCATGCCTCTCCATTCCACCATGGTGGCTGCAACCATCTTTCTTGTCTCCTGCGGGATGAAGAAATAGGTGTATAGTTTGTCAGTGTAATGTGGTGTTGAATTTTGTCTGTCTTTCCTGGCGAGTTGGAAAAAATAGTGCTGTATTCGTTAAGTAACTCTGTAATTTCATGTTTCTGTGCGTTGGTCAGTTTTGTGCATATCTTTATGTGTTTGTGGTTCTTGTCCTGTCGACTGTTGGTACTGAAACTTCAATATTGTCTGTGTCTGTCTGATTAATGACCGTTTTGGTTGCTGCTGTGTCGTCTTCGTCTCGGCAATGGTATGGTTTTAGCATGTTAATATGGACAATTTCATGTTTTCCATTTAAGAAAATTTCGTAATCGACACTGGATATCTGTCTTGTGATCTGAAATGGCCCTTGCCATGATATGGATAAAAGATCTTTCTTGTCGGGTAACAAAAGTAGGACATCGTGTCCTTGTTCTAATTGCAACACTTTAGTTTTCTTATTAGTATATTGTTTGTATGCGTGACCCTTTTCTTGCAATGCCAATTTAGCAATGGTACAAGACTTCATTATTTTGTCACGAATGTTTGTGACCATGTCATATGTTGATGTCGTCGTTTCATCGGTGACACTACCTGTTATTAACTCTTTGTAAATACTGAGTGGTCCCTGTGGATTTGCTCCATAAATTAACTCAAATGGAGAGAAACCTGTACTGGCTTGTGGCACTTCTCTATAAGCAAAAAGCACAGCTGAGAGTAATATATCACAATCTGCTGGGCATTCAGATGTTACTTTGACGAACATGTGTTTTAGGTCGCTGTTAATTTTTTCACAAATCCCATTTCACGGAGGTCTGTACGGGGTTGTGAAGCATTGTTTAATGCCTAGTAACTTGGTAACTGCTTGCATAGAGGATGCTATAAATTGTGTCCCTCAATCGGATAAGATGGTATCTGGAAAACCTATCCATGGAAAAATACATCTGTCACATCTTTCGATGTGATGGTTTTCATAGGTATTGCTTCAGGCCACCTGGTACAAAAATCTACCATGGTGAGAATGTATCTATTGCCTTTGTTTGACATGTGGCTTAGTGGTCTTACAATGTCAACTGCTACCTTTTGGAAAGGGCTTGAGGCTAATTCAGTGTGTTGCACTTCAGCTTTCGGGTGCTTTCCCTTTTTGACAAATTTTTGGCATGCAAGATTGGCAGTATCTTTTAATTGGGCCAGTAGAATTGTGTTAAAATTCTGGCTCTAATTTTTAAGTATCCCATGTGCCCTATGAATGGAGAGTCATGGGTGAGTTGTAACACTTTTTGGTGGTACTGCTTCGGTAATACAGTTTGTTGTACCACAATGTTGTTTCCCTCATAAAATCTAGTAAGGATTCCGTTTTTCAGTTTAAAATACCATGAAGTGTTTTTTGTTTGCTTCGGTTTTGTCAATTAATTTAAAATAGTTTACTAATGAGGGATCTGCGCATTGCGCCACAATGAAATCTTCTCTAGTATTGTTACTAGCAGTTACGGTTGGTGGTAATAGTTGTAGTGACTCTGTTTGATAGTCGTCTTCATCTTTTCTTGCAGTTGATCTGGTGACTGCGTTAGTTGGAAGGTGTTCTTCTTCCCAACTCTTCATTTGTTGGTCAGAGCAATCTGTGATTTCTGGCAAATTGCCTAGGATCAAGTCACAACATGGTTTGTTTAACACTGCACACAAGATGTTACCAGTAATGTATGGTGTTTGCACGTGAGCTATCGCTAGATGATATTTCTCAACATTGCCAGCAAAAGTGCGGCGTGTTGTTGTGCTTGCCTGTGTAATCTTTCTTATTTACCAATGATGTATGGATACCTGTGATCGTACTTCTGGAATCACGTAAACATTGGCATGGTTTATTATTTACAAAACCTGTATGGAATTTGAGTTTCCCTTTTGAGGAAATTACAGCGTTGCACTCTTCAACTTAAAATGGTACAGAATGGTCACAATCTAAAATGCCATCTGCATGAAACTTGTTTGCATACAACACATTTATCTAAATTAAATATATCAATCACTTGCAAAGCATTCAAATCCTGATGTCTGTCTCACTCTCTAGTTCGTGCTCTGAGCTTGAGGTTTCTACTAGAGCAGCATTCACTCTTTTAAGCATCTTTATGCCTTCACAATCAGATAAACAATGCTCAAAGCTCCTGCAAAAGAAGCATTTTGTTGCTCTTTTATGTTGGCTTCTTTTTGCCTGCTGCTTGTTATCTATAGATGTGTCTTCTTCTTCTTCTTCTGCGTTCATCCAGATTTTATTATCCGGATGTGACTGCGTTGTGCCTGTTTACAGCAGAGCTGCGTTCTTGCGCCATTAGACCGACACATCCGACTTCTGCGGGCATTTGTTGACCGGGTTAACCTTCCCGGGGAGATGTGTCTTATAGTTGGGATTTTTGTCACACATTTTGTATTTACCGTGTAATGCTTGAGAATACCTACACGGGTTAATTTTTCCTTTAGATTTATCTTTATAACCGAAAGGTTTAGTTTTGTTAAAGCTGGCAGCTGCTGTGATGTTAATTTCATTAGATGTTATGTTAAAGATATTTGCTGTAAAGTACACACTACCCCTTCTTTCCATTTCAGAAATATTTTGACACATTTTCTTGAAGGAATTTGGTGAATGAGGTCGATAGAAATGTTATGATCTTCTCTCTTAGTATAATGTCTTTTAATAAGTCAAAACTGTTGTTAACTTTCGCTGCCCTTACCATTAAAAAAAAAATCTAGTACTTCTGATACATAGGCCAGAAAGGGTTGGTTTGGTTTAGGACTTAGTTTAGCAAACTGTTGGTATCCCTGAGCATCAAGAGAAAAGTGTTGCATAACCCGTTCTCTAATGTAATCGTAGTCTTTTCTTAATTCCTGAGGAATAGTTTCAATTACTTTTAGTGGTTCTAGAGCAAGATTACGCATGTAAATTATGGCCCACTGATCTTTTGATATTGTGTGTTGCATCAGAGTTTCAAAGTTTTGAGTCCAAGCAGAAATACTATCCCCCGAGCAGAAAGGTTTAACAATGCCTTGGTACTTTTTTAAATTTCTGCTCCTGTTCTTTAATTTCTAATTTTCTAGTCACAAATAGTGTTTGAGATTCAACTTCTAATTGTTTCATTTTTATTTGGGTTTCAGACTCTAATTGTTTTGCTTGGAGTTCTAATTCTTTTTCTTTCTGTCTAGCTGCATTTCCTCGCACCAGGATAAGGCTTGTACCCTTCCAATTGCGCTCTTCCGCCCGAAGCCGTTGGCACAATGTGGGGTGTCGGGTTTGGTAAGCGCCGCCCAATGTTTGGCGCTAACAAAAAGCAGACAGTCATAACATAGTCTCATGGCAAATCACCATTATTATTGTCTTCCATTTTTGCCGTCAAGCAACATCATAGGGAGAAATAGTTGACATTCCGGCGCTACATGGATGGCATTGTATAGTGCTATTCCATGTGGGATTGTCCAATGGTTTTGATGTAATCAATCCATTTTCTTCTCGGGCGACCTCTTGCTATATCAAATCTTCTTCGATGCAGCACCAGTGCTGGTAATTGGTGTTGCATTCTAACGAGATGGCTGAACCATTTGATCTTCTTCCTTTTCAATATATGTGGAGCAAGGTGTTGATCCCACTATCTGTCTGATAACATCAATTCTTACTTTACCTCAGATAAAGTTGACAGCTCTACTCCGGTAAAAGACTTTTCCTGATCTACAAACACAATATTCTGCTGGTCACTGTATTCTATGGGTTTTTCCCACACGTGTTTGTCTCGTAGTGTGAATAGTGCATCATTGCAACTTTTACCTTTCCTGAAACCAAATTGGACTTTGCTTAACTATTTTTCTAAGGGACTAGCTCTTTGTTCCGGTAGCTTTGCGTACATTTTCCTTATTAGTTAGTTAGTTAGTCGACAGATCATCGTCATTGCACATCAAACCATTCAGTTCATAAGTGCTTGGATCCCTTCCTCAGTAAATCCCACAGTATGTAGCGGCTAACGGCACTAGTTCTGTGTTGGTTTATTAATCTTCTCTGGCTTCCTGCATAGTGTTCTTGTTTGGCCACACCTCTTTTAATTTGCTGTTCTCGCATCCTGACCATGGTTGTAGATTCACGGTCATGACTTGGTTCTTGCGAACTATTTACTTCTCGTCAACACATTTTCCCTGTGTGACTCAGGAGTGAATTACCTCTGTATGTTTCACACACTCATATTGCTTTTCTTTTTCCATATTGGTGCTGTTACTACCTGTTGACAATCATCAGGGACGTTTCTTTAGCACATACTGAGAAGTGCTAGATCACTATTTTTGTTTTACATATCCTTTGTAGAACGCGGCTTTTATTGTAAACCCCCTCATCATGTGCCATGCCGATAAGCATGGATGGTCATGTTTCACCATCTCACTCGATCACTAGAGTCATGGATCAGCTCAGTGTTCCTGTCTCGACCATGCCACGTGGTCAAGCCATCCAGGTATTTACTTCTCTGCCTTCCCCTTGTTCTCTTCCCCTTGATCTTGCCAGTTGTCACCAAATTCTCCAAATTATTTCTTCTCATAATGTGATCAAAAAATTTTGACTGTCTAATTTTTCTAATCAGTTTACGATTTTCATTTGTTTTTTGTAGGACTTCGTCATTGGTTTTTCTGTCTATCCATGGTATTCTTTGCATTTTCCTGAGAAACCACATTTCCACAGCCATCAAATGTTTTTCAGCTTGTTTGCTCATTGTCCATGCTTCACATCCATATAAAAGCACAGGTTTTATGTAGCACCACAACACTCTTTTTCTCGTTGCAATTTACATCTTTTTATTGGTTAGTATGTTTTACTTCGTGCTAAAGGCTACCTTTGCCGTGAGCATTTCTCGTTCTAATCTCTTGAAGGTGCTCTCGGATGCTATGACTCTTCCGACTCTAACCCCCTGAATAGACTCATTTCTTTGCTGGTCCCCTGTGTCATGCATTTTCATTTCTAGGTTGCCTCTAATTCGATTTGTCCACCATCATGTTGGCCTGTTATTTGATACCCACACTTTTAAGTTACATCAGCTTTTATTCACTTTTCTTGTTACACTAGTGAACTAGTGAATTGTTTATATTTCCTTTCAGATGTGTACTAGTGAACTTCAAGGCTGCAATGAGAACAAGCACCAGCCCAACTTACAAACACTGCCTGCGTTGCCTCCTTCCATTCCTCTCTCAGGTTTGACCATTGCACCCCAACAACCAATGCCACCACCCAAGAAGCGTGTCCGCCACTGGAGCCTGTCCGAGGCTGACAGTGTGTATGATGCCTCCAGTGACAGCAACAGAGAACATGTTTCTGGGAGCTTGTCTCCACAAAATGCTTCTGTGCAGAAGACGAGATGCACATCATTGGGATCAGCACTATTCTCGGCAGACCGGTATTCTTCTGTGAACACATACAAGGTATACCCATCAAGACGAAAGCTGTCATCATCTGCTACAGAATCAATTCCATCACCCACAGGTCCTCTTGAAGATGGGATGGATGATACAGATTCGCCAGTATTTTCACCTGATGCAAATAGACTAGAAAACTTGTCAAGTGAATCCAGATTAGACAGTCATGATCACTTCGATTACTTGCCACAAAATCTTTCTGGGTTCGCTAGCAGAAGTCCTACATTAGTTCCTAAGACACTTGTGCATATTCCATCATTTGACCAGAAGGATCAGCCTGTTTGTCAGAAAGTGCTAAACACCCCGACACCAAACCCAGTAACTGTTTCACTTCAGCAGCCGTTGAATATCTTAACTGGGGCGTCAGGGTCGGTGTTGTCGACAACTCCAGACTACCACTTGCCAAACACATCTCACCACAGAATGATTCTGTCCTTGTATTCGGATCCGACATCAAAGACTTATGGCAATCAAGAAGCCGATGCCAAATCTGAAAACAGCAGTAATAGTTTTTCTACATGGAGGGAACTAGACAAAAGAAGAACCAAATCGGAGGAGTTGTTACCGGAAGCCTTGAACCTTCACATGTCCTCTGGCTACACAGATGAAACCTACACACCCTCGGCAAGGCTAAGTCACCTTGATGAGAAGCACGTGAAATACAAGAGCCCACACCATGACGTGATCAGGTTTGAGCCCAAGTGTGATATTAAAACAAGTTCAGCAGCGGCCTCCTTGCCAGTTGATTTAAGCTTTGTGACCAGTGCTGGCTCAACAGTTAAGGCATCTTCGACATCGATGCTTAGCCAAGGAAGGATTGCTTCCATTCTCAACAACTCCAATGCCTCAAGAGAAATGTTTCATGTAGATGCTTCAAACTACCACAGCGCTTCAGAAACACTGTCCAAGATAAACAATGAAGTCAAGAAGGCTGTCAAAAGTAGTGCCGAGAAGAGCGAACCTGTAAGTTACCAGGCAAGTGAGCAGAGCTGCTCACTTCCTATATTTACCTCAGCTGGTATAAACAATAGCATTATCCATTTGCAGCCTGGTTTTAAGGTACTTGAATCGCAGGGTTCAAATCTATCCATAAACAATCCTCAAACGTTTAGGGAAGTCAAACTCAAGAAAAAGTGGACGGAACGCATGCTTATTGAAACAAAATTACAAGACCTTACGCAACAGTCAGAAAGCAGTGGTGGACATTCATCATCAAATGATGCACTTAATGTTGGGAGTCGCTCCGACATCAGGGCTGATGCCTATCAGCCTGGCTTGCCTGCAGAATCAAAGCCAGTCAGGTGTCACCTGAGGAACTTCAGCGATGGTGCTGCTTCAGGGTCAGGTAATAATGAGACTACGTTGTTGAAGATGCCCACAGCTTATGACATTCCTTCGCTGCAAGCTTTGCTCATACTGAACCAGCCTGCAGGTTTGTCTGAATCGGTGCAAAACCATGCACATGGACCTTCATCGTTCAGTGCTAGCGGCTCCAGCCACACCCAGCTGATGCTGCAGCTGGCACAGAACCAGCAGACAGACAGACAGGGGGAGGCCAAGTTCAGGAGTGTCTATGATGAGTCCAGCATCAAATCTGAACCCAGTGCGACGGATTTCACCAGACATTACCAGGACTATAAGTGTGTCGGTGCAAATCAGCATGGGCAGACTACTCACAAGAAAGAAGATATTGATGGCCGAGGTATCAAAAATAAACCAGAAGAGAGCATCTGCAATGAAAGCAACATCAAGAATATAAAGGGTGATAGCACTAGTAAAGACTGCTCGGTGAAATCGGAGGACTTCAGTAAGAAAGAAGTTCTGAATCAAATAGCTGCTTGTGGTAAGAAGTTCATGGACCGCATTGTTGAACAGCTGTGTAAGTCAGATTTCTCCCCGGGTGAGCACCCAGTTAATGCTTCTGACAGGTATTTGGAGGGTGGTGGTGGCCGGGGCAGTCATCCTCATTTGGGTGATGTTAAACTAGAACAAGGAGTTGAAGTTGAGTCGGTCAGCAGGGGTTTGAAAGAGGAACTTCCCATGGAGTGGCTGAAGAAAGAGGCACACAGAAACTCCAGTGTGCTGGAAAAACCTGTTTTAGTAGGCAAAGTTGAGAATGCGGTAAGTGCATTTATTTTGGGAAACAATATATTTATGTATCTTAGCTTTGTCTACATTTTCTTTTGCATTGCCTTGCATATTTGTTGTTCCAGTATAATAATTTTTCCATTGTTTTATACCAATGGTGCGGAGCTGCGATAGTGATGTGGTCAAATCCTCATATAGGCAGGGCATTTTTTTAATGACCTGGACTCCCAATCTGACTTATGCTAAAATGGAAACCAGGAAATGGTCTGAGAAATAAACGTGGCTTGCGTGATATCGACCTGATCAATCATTAAGTGCTGATTGGTTTCTAAAAATATGGGACTGGTACCTCAGACACAAAATGTCTCAAGACACGGACTAATGTCTTTTACTTAGTGGTTGTCCAGTATCTACTCCCTCCCTTTGTTTGCTCTCAAGTAATTATCTTTCGCTTCCTACCTTTTCCCCCTCCTTTTTCCCCTCGTCTCTCTCTCTCTCTCTCTCTCTCTCTCTCTCTCTCTCTCTCTCTCTCTCTCTTCTCTCTCTCTCTCTCTCTCTCTCTCTCTCTCTCTCTCTCTCTCTCTCACACACACATACACACACACACACACACACACACACACACACTCTCTCTCTCACTCACTCACACACGCACACAGAGGGAGGGGGAGGGGGGGGGGGAAGATTTTTTTGGTAGTCTCTGGTTTCTTTGATTAACATAAGTGTTCTCAGGATGTATAAAGCCATGTTGCCAATTTGCTCCTCTTTACAGCTGGCAGTTGTGAATGCCATGTTTGAGTGTGTTCAATCTTTACATGAGCATACAATTGTATGTTCAGTTTGTCATACGCTACTACTTCTGGTGCATTGGACTGGTGTTTGCGTGCTTTCCCTATTACCAGAGTGCCTCGCTATCAGGCTGAGGTTCTTGTAAGTTGTCCCCAAATCAAGGACGAGAAGTCAACATTTTAGTCCAACTGACCGGTGTCGGGGTTGAACCTGCTACCTCAGCATCATACACTGAAAGTTTAAGAGCCCTTATCCATTCAGACATATTGACCTCTCATCATCATCATGTGCCATGCCGATAAGCATGGGCGGTCATGGTTTGCCATCTCACACGATCACCAGTCGTGGATCAGCTCCGTTTACTTGTCTCGACCATACCATGTGGCCAAGCCATCCAGGTATTCACTTCTCTGCCTTCCCCTTGTTCCTACCCCTCGATCTTGCCAGTTGTCACCAAGTTCCTGCAATTTATTTCTTCTCATAACATGTCTAAAAAATTGTGACCATCTACGTCTAATTTCTCTAATCACATTATGGTTTTTATTTGTTTCTTGTATAATATGGTCATTGGTTTGGCTGTCTGTCTATTATTAACCTCTGAAAACCTGAATAAAACTGCCTGATTGAAACAAGTAGTGATGTGCTGAAAGGTGCAAAGTTTGCAAGCATGATGCACATTTGAGCACTTTTTCCTGGTTGGTTTCATAGCCACATGCAGTCTGAAAATATCCATCCGCATGTAGGTGCTGATCTCAGGCCATCATGTAGCCTGACGAGTGTGCTTGAAAAGCACTAAACAGGAGATATAAATAGGCTGATAGCAAGCACTGTAGTAAGTGTTAGGCCTTCACATAATGTAGGCTACAAGATCGTATGTTCGTTTTGCTTTCCATGTAAATGACCATAACACATATAAAAAAAGATAGAGCCATTCAGGTACTAGTTTGAATAAATAATTGCACATATTATTTTATGGATGTCACATTGTGAATTGTGAAGGTCATTATACAGGAAGACTAATAGTTTCATCCTGAATTATTAATTTCCGGACTCTTCGTTGGCTGCCCTAGAATGGGACTGAGCACATGTGGGATTGTCTGGAGTGCAATCATGTTGATTCTTGATTTCATATTAATGTGTGGCATTCTGTCTTATCCTTGTGTGGTCTTCTAGTACTGTGACATTGTGAATTGCTAAGATGAGATGAATGTGACATATCTTGTATTGTGTTCTAGTACTGTGACATCGTGAATTGCTAGGATCAGATGAAAGCGTCATACTGTGATTGTATTTCTAATAGTATTGAGAACAGGATGGCCATATGTAGATCTCCCATATCAGAACAACTGTGCGTACGCTGAAATTGAACAGCTGTTATCTCCCAGGAGTCATTTGCTAAGGTCAAACAACAGAGTCTGCGGCATACTTTCTGATACCATGAAATTGTTAATTGCTAGGATCAGACTGGTTGTAACTGCGTTTTTTGGGGTCTGGTCAGTATTTTCATCCAGCTTGTGATAAAACATAACCAGATACAGAACAAGGGTTTGTAGAAGGGGTACAACAAAAATTGTTTTGCTAACATTTATTGAACATTCGATAGAAGTAAACATAGATCTAGATCTTTGTTTTACTGATTACACAAAGTCTTTCAATGGAGTAAGAATTCTGTTCTTGAAAGTCTATATCCTGTAAGTAAAGTGTTTTATCTTATTCATGAAAATGTATGTCCTGTAAGTAAAGTGCTTTAACTTCTTTTCTTTAAATTAAAAGCTTTTAACTTTAATTCTTTAAAGTGTACATTTCTGACATTCTCCCATTGAATGTCAACATAGATCTCCAGTCCCCTGGCACAGTTGGATCCAGCCGTAGAGGATGACAATTTACACAATACATCCATCAACAGTAGCTTGCCAAGTAAGCATGAAGTGGGTGGTGACCCTGAAGACAGCTTTAGGAAGAGGGAGACTTGTGCGCAAGCACCTGGCAACCTTTCAGCAGGTATGATTGTTTTCTTGTTTATGATTTATTTGTCTCTTATTCATAGTGTAGTTTGAAAATATGGTTTAAAAAGCTAGAGGATTGATGTCATTAACCGGGATTTATCCCATATGGCTGGGTCTCTTTCCACAGGGCGGCCTGCTGAAAGTGTGACACAAAGTATGAACTCCTTAGCTCCAGCGACAACCCCCTGGAGCCTCAGAGAAAATTGCACTCATAAACCGAACAATTGAATCGACAACCTTCGTAGTGCCAGTCAGGTGACATAGCCAATTCACCATAGAGACTCCCAGAATGTAGTTTATGGTTGGTTTATAGTTGGCTATTATTTTAGTATTGAAGGTTTGGTCATATATAGTATTATTTCTTTCTTCATAATGTATTTTGTAGGCACCAATTTATATTGTTCTTTTGTCTTAAAATATTTTAATCCCACATCTGTGAACCTTTTCATATATTTTACTAAGTCATACATCTGTGTGTTCTCTGAACCTCTTCATATATTTTACTAAGTCATACATATTTGTGTCCTCTGAACCTCTTCATATATTTTACTAAGTCATACATCTTTGTGTCCTCTGAATCTCTTCATATATTTTACTAAGTCATACATATTTGTGTTCTCTGAACCTCTTCATATATTTTACTAAGTCATACATCTTTGTGTCCTCTGAATCTCTTCATATATTTTACTAAGTCATACATATTTGTGTTCTCTGAATCTCTTCATATATTTTACTAAGTCATACATATTTGTGTCCTCTGAACCTCTTCATATATTTTACTAAGTCATACATCTTTGTGTTCTCTGAACCTCTTCATATATTTTACTAAGCCATACATCTGTGTGTTCTCTGAACCTCTTCATATATTTTACTAAGTCATATATCTTTGTGTCCTCTGAACCTCTTGATCTATGTGCTTACCTGCTAGCCTGATGGTCAACTGAATGAAATAATGTATGAGAGGAAATAGAGAAGAAGGGCAGAATGTCAGACGGGCATGCGTGCCCAATTCTTAACCCTTTGAAAATAGTTTGTTTGTTTGTTCGTTCATCATGGGTTCGAGTCTAGAATGGACTGATGTTTAAAATCGACCTGAGCTCCCAGGTTGACCCAGCCTGAGACGGGGACTTGGTGGGAAGTAAAGGCGGCCGGCCTGGCACTGACCACATGACCCACAGAGCACCGATTGGTCTAAAACAAATATTTGTCTTCCACCAAATGCGCTTTCATTCAGTAGCATGTCCTTTGCAGAACCTGGCTCCCATAACCTTCCGGAAAACCACTAGATCATAAACAAGATGTCCTGCGTCTGATACACCCATCTGGAGATCATCCGCTACATCCTGCACCCATCTTCTCTTTGGCCTTCCTCTTCCTCTCTTCCCAGGCATATACCCCTCCATTATGGTTCTCTCTAAACTTTTGTGATGTTTCAAGTGACCAAAATAATACAATGTTCCCCCTCTGCCGTGCGTCCACCTTGACGAGGTAGAGGGGCTTGAGCGTTCCAATGACCCCAAGAGCTATGCCGACGGTAGCACAGCTACTGGTAGGGTCACCCATGTCGGACAGGTCAAGGGAGAGGGACCAGACGAAGTGACGCACAAACCTGCTGCCTTGTAGGTAGACTGGGGACAGTCAAAGGCTAGGGAAAGCATCCCGAAAAATGCTTGTCGAAATCGGATGTACTGAGCCACAGGCTTGACAAAGAAGTGCAACGTAACTTTATCATTTCATGATGCCACAGATGAAAATTAATCGTTATGGTGCTAATCCCGTGAAGTCCCATCAGGCGGTGATAGTGCCGGGCCCCCTGCCTCGAGGGGGTCCACCCATGACTACTGGTGGTCACCTTCCCCTGTGCTGTGGAGTCAAGGCACAGAGGAGTAGGTTAAGAGCTATTGACCAAACACCCCGGACTCTCAACATACTACAATGGAATGCCGAAGGAGTTTATAACAAGAAAGCCTCCCTAACACAGCGTCTTCATAAAGATAGAATAGATGTGGCATGCATTCAAGAGACACACCTCAACGCCAATCGCACATTTTCAGTCGAGGGATATCAGGCCACACGTTTTGACCGCGAAGGACACAAAGGAGGAGTTGTAATACTTACACGAAATACAATACCTTGCAGCGAAGTATCCGTGATCTCTGACAACCAAACGGAAATTATAGGTGTTGATATAATGATAAAGGACATGAAAATAAGAATTTACAATCTGTATAGCCCGGCAGATAAGGATCTTACACTCTCAAACATGGAAATAACTGACACAAATTGCATTGTTGTCGGAGACTTTAATAGCCGCTCAGAAAGATGGGGATACCCAGATACTGACAAAAGAGGAGATGAAGTGGAGGACTGGGAAATAGACTCAAATCTCCATCTACTCAACAAAGCGGATGACACACCGAGCTTCTACTCCAGAAGATGGATTACCACTTCTACTCCAGACTTAGCTTTCTGCACAGGAGACATCCTCCACAAAATCGATCGCCATGTGCTTGACCAATTAGCAGGTAGTGACCACAGACCAATCAAGCTTGTAATAAATATGGAGTATGTTCCACAGGAGCAAAGGCCTTTGCCTCGCTGGAATTACAAACGAGCAGATTGGGACAGATTTTCCAAACTAACAGACAAATATTGTGAAAACATAAATACACGATATGGCAACATGAAGCAAATGGTGGAAAGTCCAAACAGAGCAATAATACAGGCGGCCACTGAGTCTATTCCAAGAGGAGCGAGGAAAAATTACAAACCATACTGGACTGAGGAACTACAAATTTTGGAGGACAAAGTTGAAGATGCTAGGAAGACCGCAGAGAGAGAACAAACAACTGAAGCGAACATCTCTCTCAAAGCCATCTCAGCAAAATATAAAAGAACAGTAAATCAAACAACAAGAGATTGTTGGAGGAAAAAAACAGAAAACCTGAATTTTGACAGGGATGGAAACAAACTATGGAAACTAGTGAAAGCCATGAACAATGAAGGACCTAGAAACAAACAAATAACAATTAAACAAGGAAATGCCTTGCTTACAGGAAAAAAGGCTGCAAATGCACTAATGGAACACTATGCCAGTGCAAACCACATTGATATTACAGCCGAACAGAAGAAAGCAATCAAAGATAAACAGATACATCATAGATATACAGAGACAGCAGCAGAATATATGATGGCAAATCTAACAATGGAAGAAATGGAACAGGCAATGAATACCCTAAAAAAGAAGACATCACCAGGAAAGGATGGAATCACAAATGAAATGCTAATAGGACTAGGCACTAAGGCAAAAAAGAAACTACTAGCAGTCCTAAATTACAGCTGGAAGAGGGGAATAGTCCCACAGGCATGGAAGGAAGCTATACTAATACCAGTCCCAAAGAAAGGAAAAGACCTGGAAGAACCAAATGGCTATCGACCTATCAGTCTTCTTAGCTGTGTAGGAAAATTAATGGAACGCATTATCAATGGCAGGCTAACATGGCATCTGGAAGAAAACCAACTCTTAACACCTCACCAAGCAGGATTCAGAAAGTACAGATCCACTGAAGATCAAATAACCTATATAGCTCAGGAAATAGAGGATGCCTTCCAAGAGAAAAAGCACACACTAGCGGTCTGGATAGATTTAGAAAAAGCATTTGATAAAGTATGGAAGGAAGGACTGAAAGTAAAACTGCAAAAAATGCATGTTTGTGGGAAAATGTACAAATGGATCAGCCACTACCTTGAGAACAGAACTGCCAGGACAAAAGTACAAGGACAAACCAGCAAAATGATGCTGTTGGAGCAAGGTGTCCCCCAAGGAGGAGTTCTTTCACCAACATTATTCCTAGCATATATAAACGACATCACGGAAAATTTTCCAGCCAGAGTACACACATCGTCCTTTGCAGATGACCTAGCCATATGGACATCTGAAGAATATATTAGTACAGCTAACAGCAGAATACAGCAAGCCCTATTAGCGCTAGAGGACTGGTCAAAATCATGGCTAGTGAAGATAAGTGAGGAGAAAACAACATGCACAGTATTCTCCCTCTCAACTAAAACACAGCAACCTAAGCTGGTATTGAATGGAAAAATATTGCGCCATGAAGAAAATCCAAACTATCTAGGAGTCACCTTTGATCGTCGCCTGACATGGAAGACACAGGTTGAGAAAAATCGAACAAGAGCAAGGCAAAGAATGGCAATCATGAAAAAGCTTGCTGGTACAACGTGGGGAGCAGATGAGAAAGTTCTCAAGAAGTTATATACTGGACGGGTGAGGCCAGTACTGGAATATGGCATTGCAGCTTGGGCAACAGCAGCTAAGTCAAACTTTAACAAAATAAGCAGAGTCCAAAATCAAGGAATGCGAATCATAACTGGAAGCCTGAAGACAACGCCTATTAATGAACTAGAAAAGATCACTTGTTTACAACCAATGCAGGATAGAAGAGATAGCAGAGCCCAGCAACAAGCTGAAAAATTTAGAAGATTGACAGACCACCCTATGTATAAAAGGTTTAGTGGTTTTGGAAAGGGAAGACTGAAGCGTAGCAACTTTGTAGAAACTGCAAAACGAAAGATTAGGGCAGATCCCATACTTAACATATCAACAGTCAAACCCATTTACAATGCAGACAAGTTCCCAGCTTGGAGACAGCAGCTACTGCCTGAGATGATAGAAAACATTCCTGGTATTGAGAAAAAGAACACTCAGCATGAAACCGAAAGAAGAGAAATAACCCTCAACTACATAAAAGAACATTACCCAAGCAGCAATTGGTCCCATGCATATACAGATGGATCAGCCAAAAATTCAGTAGAGAATGGAGGAGAAGGAATTCTCCTAAATTTAAAAAATGGAGTGAAAAAAACACATTCAGTGGCAACTGGAAAGTTTTCAAGTAACTTCAAAGCGGAGGTAGAGGCTCTGTAAACTGCAGCAGAAATGCTCTTGATGGAGGAAAATAAAGAGACGCAAATAGCTATCTTTACAGATGCAAAGTCAGCTGTCTCAATACTGAAGAGCAATTACAGCATAGAAATAGCTGACCTAAGAGCAGCACTCCATGGTCTATGCCAGAAATCCAAAAAAGTTGTAATACAGTGGATACCATCACATTGCAGTATACCTGGAAATGAAGAGGCTGACAGACTGGCAAAAGAGGGCGGACGACTACCACAGCCTGACATAGACATAACCTATAATGAGGCAAAGAGGTTGATAAAAAGCACTTATAGAACCAAATGGGAATCAGAGCATCCAGGTCACCAGAAGGATGATGCATATTACAAACTCGACCGAAGAGAACAAGTAGCAATCTTCAGACTCCGCACAGGACATAACAGGCTGAAATACCACTTGTTCAATAAACTAAAGATAGGAGATACCGATGAATGCAATTGTGGAACTGGTAAAATGACAGCTATACATTTGCTGCCCCAGAGGCATGAAATGGAATATTGCTTGGATAGCAAATCCATTACGTGGAAAGTCCGAACCAAAAGCTCACTGTATGGGCTTCATAAAAGGTGGAAAAAGTGTCCCAGTGGCACGAAATGGAATATTGCTTGGATAGCAAATCCATTATGCGGAAAGTCTGAATCGAAAGCACACTGTGTGGGCTTCATAAAAGGTGGAAAAAGTGTCCTAGTGGCATGAAATGGAATATTGCTTGGATAGCAAATCCATTATGTGGAAAGTCCGAATCGAAAGCTCACTGTGTGGATGTCATCTGCAGACTGCATACTTCTGGTTTCCGGAAGAACAGCCTATGGTGAATGGAAGGCCCAATATACGGAAGTGAAGCTAAGCAGCCATGTGCAGGACGTGACGATTCCTTGGGTGAGCCCAGTACCAGAGCGCTGTGTGTTGGCTCTGCAAGTATGGAAGCCTCCTTGGATGGCGGGGAATGCCCATGGTCTGCCCCTGCCTTCCCTTGAGGGCTGACCAGGATGTCTTTGGCTGTTCTATATGGGCCAGCTGGGATGGGGGATAACACCACAACAGTGAGAGCCAAACGTCCTAAGAAACCCCCGGGAAGGTTAACCCGGTCAACAAATGCCCGCAGAAGTCAGATGTGTCGGCCTAACGGCGCAAGAACGCAGCTCTGCTGTGGACAGGCACAACGCAATCACGTCCGGAAAAAAAACTCCGGATGAACGAAGAAGAAGAAGAAGAAACCCATTTACAATGCAGACAAGTTCCCAGCTTGGAGACAGCAGCAACTGCCTGAGATGATAGAAAACATTCCTGGTATTGAGAAAAAGAACACTCAGCATGAAACCGAAAGAAGAGAAATAACCCTAAACTACATAAAAGAACATTACCCAAGCAGCAATTGGACCCATGCATATACAGATGGATCAGCCAAAAATTCAGTAGAGAATGGAGGAGGAGGAATTCTCCAAAATATAAAAAATGGAGTGAAAAAAACACATTCGGTGGCAACTGGAAAGTTCTCAAGTAACTTCAAAGCGGAGGTAGAGGCTCTGAAAACTGCAGCAGAAATGCTCTTGATGGAGGAAAATAAAGAGACGCAAATAGCTATCTTTACAGATGCAAAGTCAGCTGTCTCAATACTGAAGAGCAAAAACAGCACAGAACTAGCTGACCTAAGAGCAGCAATCCATGGTCTCTGCCAGAAATCCAAAAAAGTTGTAATACAGTGGATCCCATCACATTGCAGTATACCTGGAAATGAAGAGGCTGACAGACTGGCAAAAGAGGGCGGACGACTACCACAGCACGACATAGACATAACCTATAATGAGGCAAAGAGGTTGATAAAAAGCACTTATAGAACCAAATGGGAATCAGAGCATCCAGGCCACCAAAAGGATGATGCATATTACAAACTCGACCGAAGAGAACAAGTAGCAATCTTCAGACTCCGCACAGGACATAACAGGCTGAAATACCACTTGTTCAACAAACTAAAGATAGGAGACACAGATGAATGTAATTGTGGAACTGGTAAAATGACAGCTAAACATTTGCTGCAAGAGTGCCCAATATATGCAGAACAGAGAAAGATATTTTGGCCCACACCTGCTTCATTCGAGGACAAGCTCTATGGAGATATCAACAAGCTCAAGTCGACTGCAGCTTACTTTAACTGTATTCAGGTTGACATTTAAATGTACATGAAGAAGTATTTAGACTGCCACACTTCATACCACAGGCATGTCGGTTACACAAGCCTCCCAGAGGCATGAAATGGAATATTGCTTGGATAGCAAATCCATTACGTGGAAAGTCCGAATCGAAAGCTCACTGTGTGGGCTTCATAAAAGGTGGAAAAAGTGTCCTAGTGGCACAAAATGGAATATTGCTTGGATAGCAAATCCATAACGTGGAAAGTCCGAATCGAAAGCTCACTGTGTGGATGTCATCTGCAAACTGCATTCTTCTGGCTTCTGGAAGAACAGCCTATGGTGAACGGAAGGCCCAATATACGGAAGTGAGGCTAAGCAGCCATGTGCAGGACGTGACGATTCCTTGGGTGAGCCCAGTACCAGAGCGCTGTGTGATGGCTCTGCAATTATGGAAGCCTCCTTGGATGGCGGGGAATGCCCATGGTCTGCCCCTGCCTTCCCTTGAGGGCCGACCAGGATGCCTTTGGCTGTTCTATATGGGCCAGCTGGGATGGGAGATAACACCACAACAGTGAGAGTCTAACGTCCTAAGAAACCCCCCGGGAAGGTTAACCCGGTCAACAAATGCCCGCAGAAGTCGGATGTGTCGGCCTAACGGCGCAAGAACACAGCTCTGCTGTAAACAGGCACAACGCAATCACGTCCGAAAAAAAACTCCGGATGAACGAAGAAGAAGAAGAATACAATGTTCTTTGTTTTATCATCTTTAACAACCAACCTTCTTCAATAATCAGCTCTTGGAGTATAGATGCATTTGTTCTTTTCTGTATCCAAGATATTCTTAGAACTCGTCTAAAACATTTATATTAAAAAGCATTTATGCACTTTAGGAGGTGTCAAAGGAGGGACCTTTCAAACATCTGCTGTTACCTAGAGCTCTTCATTATCATCCAGTGCCTTGCCGGCTGGCGTGGGTTATCATGCTTCTCCACAAACTGCGATCTCCGACAGCATTTATCAATTCGAGCATTGACTCCCTTCCGTGCCCGGGTGTTGACTCCCTTCCATGCCATGACACAAGACTGTCAAGAATTTTCTCATTGTGTGAAATGACTGCCCATGGTGATTGTGTGAAATGACTGCCCATGGTGATTGTGTGAAATGACTGCCCGTGGTGATTGTGTGAAATGACTGCCCGTGGTGATTGTGTGAAATGACTGCCCGTGGTGATTGTGTGAAATGACTGCCCGTGGTGATTGTGTGAAATGACTGCCCGTGGTGATTGTGTGAAATGACTGCCCGTGGTGATTGTGTGAAATGACTGCCGTGGTGATTGTGTGAAATGACTGCCCGTGGTGATTGTGTGAAATGACTGCCCGTGGTGATTGTGTGAAATGACTGCCTATGGTGATTACGTAAAATGCCTTCCATGATTATCAGTATGACGCATTATAAATGCATTTCTAGGGGTAACTTGGCTTTGTAGAATGGACGTTTTCCTGGGAAGTAAAGAAAAGGAACTGGTCACTTGACATCATAATGTTGTGGCCTAGTATATGTGAAGCTTTGTCACTTCCCAACACGCTTGGTATAATCTTCCTGTCACTTAACTTTATTTACAATTCTTTTTTGTTGTTGTTGTCACCGTCACACAGAATCCCGCTGTCAGAACCAATGGTCAACAGTGACACCAGAGTCGTGTGAGCAGTCAGATGTCAGTGAAGATCCCAGCATGCAGCCTGTCAGGAAGTCTAGACGGGCTAACAGGGGCCAGAAATATCAGGAGCTTATCAAAGAGGGCTTTATACAGCCATCTAGGGAGAGGATGGCGGCTAGGAATGCTGAACGGGGCGGCAGAAGCTTTGGGTACAGTATTCTTTTTATTATTGGACTCCTTTCTATTTAGTTGGTTCATTATTTAACTGCACTGATTTTGTACACTGGGGAAAGAAGAACTCACAATGTGAAAGCTATGGCAGCAAAGCACAAAAATCAAACTACCAAACTGACAGAAAGTGACACAGAAGGGAAAGTTTTTGCTAAGGCGAAATAAGATTGGGGAAGAGAGGTGATAAATCTTGTTGAAGAGAGGTGATAAATCTTGTTTTGAGACAACATTATTGGTACGCAAGTGAAGAAGTGGAATTGACAGGCGAGTGAGTCATGGTTTCACTCCTTGAGTATTTAAATATTGTTAATAATTCACTGTTAAATAATGATGGTTTCTCTCAATGAGTTTTCATATACTAAAAGTTCACTGTTAAAGAATGTGATGGTTTCTCTCAGTGAGTTGTCAATTACTGTTTACAATTCACTGTTAAATAATTTGATGGTTTCTGTTAGTTGAACCTATTAGGTGCCAGAATCCACTGACAAACATCACTTAATTCACTTGGATAAAGCATTAAAAAGAAGCACTACCTCATCCACCTGTCTTCACATACACCAGGAATTTTATCACAACCCTGGCCTCTAACTTCTCCATTGTTCTGAGAAACCATTGGAGCAGCAATTCCAGTTAATAAGGAATGTTGTGCTGTGGGCCTTGGTGGGTGAACCTGTTGAAGAAATAAATGCATACTTTACACGTCCATTGCAAATATAAGGAGCTTTGAATGTACATAGGTTCAACTCCCTCCTGTTCATAGCCAGAGACTTATGACCAGTGTCTTGTGTCTTTGTATGTAACTTGAGCATGTTAAAACTCAAATGTATGCTGATTGTGTAATTATTTTATTTCTGAGATATGCTTTTTGTTTCTTTGATGTGTTGGAATGTCTTTTGTTTAAAAACAGAACCAGAGAGGAGTTTGAGAAGATGGAAATCAAGAGAACACTGAAGCGTTCAGCTAGTGAGAAGGACATGCCTTCTGATAGTGCTGTTGTTTTCAGCAGTAGTGCCGCTGGTAGTGCCACTTCAGACAGCACTCCGGACAAGAGGTTTACATCTGGGTATGTGTGTTTAATATTATGTTGCATACAAGGTAAACAAGTTTGCATCTAGGTATGTTTTAGGTATACAACAAAAAGATTTACATCTGGATATGTGAGTTAGATATGTTTTTTTTCTTTTAAACATATCCCTTACAGGACGTTGCAGTCAACATCAGTATTTTTAGCTGCTGTTGATGTACTAGGCAAGATTACGCTCAGTAGTTTGCCATTGCTTTCTGAGTGACCGGCTCACATACCCCGTAAGTTACTGACGCGGATATGTTACATACACGATAAAAAGGTTTGTCACTGAGTAGGTCTGTTAGGTATACAACAAAAAAGATTTATATGTGGATATATGTGTTAGATAGTTATATACATGATGACAGGGTTTGCATCTGGGCATGCATTAGATACTGTGTTTTTCTGTTTTGTTTATTAATGTTACATCTTACATACCTTCCTTAACACAACGCTAAGTCAGAGACTAGGATCTCAGTCTGTGGATGGGCCTTACCATGAAGAGGTACCCCAATGTGTATCAGTGTGCCTCTTGAGATAAAGTACTTTGTACATTTTTAACTCCTGTTTCTGACAAAGTGTTAATTTAACTCACTCTGACCTTAGTATCACTTTAAATGTGCCAGCTTTTTGCGTAATGTAAACACACCCCATAGTAGTCATGACTTTAAACTCCTCCAAACCTGGGATGGCTGATCTGGTCAAGTGCTGTGAAGAGGTAGCATATGTCAGCCAAAAGTAAATATAGCAGCTCTGATGTAACAGGCAGTGCAAAAATCTTAGCTGTTGTTACTGCCTATAGTACCTTATGGTGTAGGACAGGAGGGTCTTGAGCCTGAGGAATTAAGGCCGCCTGGCTAGTGCAGTTGTGAACTATGGGTTAGGGCAGTGTTTCCCAACGTGGGGCCCACGCCCCACAGGGGGGCAATTTGACTGTTAAGGGGGGCAATTCGAAAATGGAAGAAATCGGCTGAATATAACAAAACGGGGAGACTTGAGACTGAAGTTAACTAAATTGGAACCTGACATAAGATCTCTTTGCAGCAAGCATCAAGCGCAAGGATCTCAACTAAATTTAAATAATAAATAATTACTAATAATTAAAATAATATAGAAAAATCTTTCATTAAAATTATTTTGTACTTGAATTTCAGTTCTCCATTATATGTTTTGAAAATTTACTTACTGTGTTTGCTCAATAATTACCTAGTGATTTCTTCCTAAAACCTATCATTCAAGTTTCTTTAGTGAACATTTCAATTTTTGAATATTAAAAATAATGTATATGTTTGGGGGGGGGGGGGCATGGGGAGGGGGGCAATATGAATTTTAGAAAGGCTTAAGTGGGGCATGGTACAAAAAAGGTTGGGAAACACTGGGTTAGGGTGTTCTTTTTTCCCCGACAGAAAAAAAATCTATCACCCTACCATGGATTCGAATCGAGGTCTCCTGAACGGGAGCCTGGCAGTCTTAGCCACATAGCCAGATACTCCTGAGTCAGAGTGCATTTAAGTCCAAAACAAAATATTGTATGAATGAAGAAGAGCTCACTCTGTTCCAAACAATTGTTACTGTAACTCACTCTTTCCCAGTTATGTCTACTCCTTTTCAGTTCCTTACATTAGTTTAAAAAGCAAGTTGTGTAGGTGTGTGAATGGCTAGGATTATCTCATTTTAGGCCTGAGTGCAGAGAGTATTAGGTGCTCAGTTTAGTTTAGTCGAAGGATCAACATCACGGCACATGGGTGCAACCCATAAGTGCTCCGTTCTCCTCCTAACTCAAACCTGAGTCTGGAGAAACTCAGCTCAGTGGACGAACTCCGTAGCACCAGCGAGGATCCTGAAATACTTTGGGTAGATTTTTAACTCGAAATTTTGCCTGGGCAGCACCGTTAGGCTACTCTTTTTCGATTTCCAACTGCCAAGGGATTTGTTACGGGCGTCGGATCTCACAACCCAGAGACCAGGGGAAATTTTATTACTAGAAGTCCACAAGAAAAAATCCCGGTCATCACCAGGGCTTGAACCAGGGACCTCCAGCACTCGAGGCGGACAACATACCTCGAGACCACGCAGTCCCCAGGTGCTCAAGAGTCTTTTCCTCAAATAGCCAACAAACCCCCGTCATCATTAGAGGTTACAGGCCATTTAATTATGAGAGGTCAGCATGGCCGAATGGATAAAAACGCTCGTTCTGGTGTGCCAATGCTGAGGTATTACCTCAACCCTTACACCAGTCAGTTGCACAAAATGTTGACTTCTCATCCTTGACCTGGCGACATAAATTACGAGTACCTCTAAGTCAGAGTGGGTTCGCCTGAAGGTAAGGGACTCTGGTAATAGGGAAAGCTAATCCACACACAAAAATCAGTCCAGCGCACTTGTAGTAGTATGTATATGTACCACTCTTGAGTTCAAAGCGAGCGAATATTTAAAAAAAATTATCTAGCTTTGTTATTTGAAATGGTTGTATCATAGAAAGATCACGAATGGCACTTGTGTGTATTCCTTACAGGGATTTTGACTTGGAGAAAGAGATAGAATCACTGCCTGTCTGCTCACTAGATCAGCTGGACAAGAAGAAAACGGTGAAACGTCGATGTGAAGGTGACATCTCGGGGTTACCACCACCTCACAGAAATAACGGGGATGCTGTGTCTACGTTGTTGAGAGCACCGGCTTGTACAACCCATTCAAAACTTGGTGCATCTGTGCCAAAATTTGATGGTAAAAATCTATTGGAAATGCCATTTTAAATTTTGTTATGTTGTTGGTTTTATTACTTTAAGCATGGTATTGTAACTAGCCGGCTCCGTGGCCGAGGGGTTAGCAGCTTTCTCCGCTAACCCCGAATACTCTCGTCACGTGACGCGACGAGAATTAGCAGTGGTTCGAATCGCAAAAGTGACATATGAGAGTATGGAGCCGGTCGCTCAGAAAGTCGTGGCGTGCTGATGAGCGTAATCTAGCCTAGGAATCAACATACAGCTGAAAGATGCTGGTGTTGACCGCAATATCCTGTAACAGGATGGAAACGCGGGAAAAAAAAAAAAAAAAATGGTATTGTAACTAGTAAAACAAATGATTGAGATAATCCTAAAATAACAAAGGGAAGCTTTAAAAAATAAGCAACATAAAATGGTAACGATTAAACGGAGGCATTTGTTGCAAAATTTATTTCAGGTTTTGTGTATGGTTTTGTTTAGTTAGACAGATTACTCTCACTGCAAATTGAACCATTCAGTCTATAAGTGCTCCGATCCCCTCCCAGTTTTGTTATGACTATTTTTCTGTGACTATATTATACTTAGTACTCTGGTTTGGCTTCACCCCTTTTGACATGACGTTCTTGCAGTCTGGTCAAGACATAGTCATGGTCATCACTTGATTCGTTTAATTGCCTGGCCTCTCTGTGGGCACTCAGTACATCAGTCTGGTCTGTTCGTCCATTTTCCACAGTGCCCTTTCCACAAGCCTATCAGCTTGCTCATTTCCTTTTACACTCGCATGGCCTGGCATAAAGAAGAAGCTGATTTAGAGACTCCACCCGTTGTTGTTTAGCCCAACCCATGAATGATCTTTAAGCTTGGTTTGTAAATGATCCCTTCCATTGCACACATGTATCCCCATAAGTGCTTCAGTCTTCTTCCATTGATCACTCAAGAAGAATAAACACATAGTGTATGAACTTAGCAGCACTGCTTAAAATCCAAATATATGTTTAGCAGAATCACAAATGCTATACACTTTGCTTTTATTGTAGCTTTCCTAATTGGACCTTTATGTTGGACAGTTTCCTACTCAGCCTACTATTTTCAGTTTCCAGTGGTCAAGGTGTGTTTATCATACCACACATCCTTCCAGTTTTATAACCTTGTTCAAAAAGGCCAGGCAAACTATTTTCTACCCCAAGATCAGGGAGAGAATAACATAAAAGTTAAGTGCATGTCCTTTTACAGGATGGTGCAGTCAGCCCCAGCATTTTGTAGCTGTTTGCTATTTTCTGGGACATTTTTCGTTCAGTAGTTTGCCTGTGAGAGCTGGACACTTACTAAACAAGCTGAACGGTGCAAAAATGCCTTGGAATGTAAATGTTATAGACAAGTTCTAAGAATATCTTGAATAAAGAATAGAACACATGCATCCATACTTCAAGAGCTGAATATTGAAGAAGATTGGCTATTAAAGACGATAAATCAAAGAACATTGAACTATTTTGGTCACTTGAAACGTCACACAAGTTTGGAGATAACATTAACCCTTTACAGGGCACAGGTTTTTCCAATTTCTAACTCTAAACGGGCAAGATTTTTGAGGGTTTTAGTCAGATTTTAGGTGATGTTAGTAAAAAGATCATAACTAAGTTGTTAGTGAATGGATTTTAGTGAAATAAAGAGCAAAATGAAAAGAAATGCATGCAGATTAATAATTGTACTCACATGTCATATGAATAATCCAGTCTTGTTGGTATAATCCACATATGAACACAAATATTTACAAAATATTACACATTATTTGTGAGTGTCAGTCATATATACACTATGTACAAACACTGCCAACTGCTCACTGGGCTCCAAGATGCTGGGGAAAACAAGTGTCCCTACAGTAGTTCACTTGGCACACATCACAGCCATATGAACTTTCAATGGTTCGTCCTGCAGGGGTACGACGTTTGGCGTGTCTGCACGCTGAGCAGGCTTTCTTCCTGCCCTCAAACCTCACGAGCTTGTGGTTGTGGACACTTTCTGGGGCTACTACTGCTTGGCCTTTCCTCTTTGATGCAGCCTTCTTCCTGCTGGAGAATCCTGCGATTAGTTGCTTAGATAAATCCACACGGAAGTCCAGAAGGGCGTAGCGTTTGCTGGGCTTTGCTGCGGACTGCTCGAACAGGATGAATGCATTGTTTATGCATGAATCGAAGACAAAACTGAGGAGGTAGCGCCAGTATTTTCTGCACTTCTTCAGTGTAGAGTAATACCCCCTCATTTGATCTGCCTTGTCCACCCCTCCCATGCATTGGTTGTAGAGTTTGATGACAGCAGGGCAGGACACAGGCTTTCTGGTGCGAGTGTGCCGGTCCCATCGCTCAACAGTGTCCAATGTGTGTGAGGTATTGTTGGAAAGCATGAAGACATCTCTTTTATCATGCCACACAGTTGCAAGCAGATCCTCTTTCTGGGAGACTTGATGGTCCCCTTGCTTCATTTTTCTCTTTACTCTGAATGCCAGAGGCAGATCTTTCCGGTTCTTTCTTACAGTTGCTGCCGCATAAGTTTTCTCTTGGAGAAGGTTAGTAAAAAGCCCAACTGACGAAAAAAAATTATCAAAATATAGATGATGATACTTTCCCAAAAAGGGGGCGGCAAGCTGCATCACTACATCATGGCCCAGTCCATGCTGAATGGCACCATCTGTCTTGCCACGGTAAACAGAAAACTGGAGGAGGTAACCAGATGCTGACTCGCAAGCACACCACACTTTCATTCCCCATTTTGTTGGCTTGGATGGCAGATATTGTTTTAGTGCATTCCTGCCTTTGAATGGCACCATTGCCTCATCAATGGAAATTTCCTTCTTAGGGCTGTAACGTTGTAAGAACGTCCTATTAGCCATGTCAATGAGAGGCCGAATTTTGTGGAGGCGGTCACTGCCGTCAGCTGTGTTGTTGTCAGCCACATGTAAATATTGCTCCAGCTTCTTGAATCTCTTCAGCGGCATCACATTCTTCACACCTGGCACTCCCAACATATCATCTGTAGACCAATACAATTCCAAACGAGGAAGATTGTGGATCCCCAATAATATGAGCAGACCAAAATAGGCCTGCATTTCGGTTGCGTTTGTTGGAACCCAGCCTCGATCATCTATTTGTTCGATCTTTTGCCTAGCATACACATTTGTTTGATCGGCAATCATTTGAAACGTTTGCTCCTCAAAGAGTTGAAGAAAGAATGCACGCTGAGAACGATCGTCAGTTGTTAAGTTGACGCCAGTTTCTTCACGAAATTCTCCGATATTCAATGTTGTTGTTGTGTTGCTCCAACCGTTTGCGTCGCGAGACGGCCCCGCCCGACTTATTTCAGCGACATTTTCTGATTCAGATTCACTTTCTTCAAAGTCCGAAAGATCTGAAGTGTGCACGCTGCACACGCTAATATCACTGAGATCCAGTTCCGATTCGTCGTCATTTTCGTGCGTTTCAATGTCACTTAAATTGAACCCATCAAAATCGCCGCTATCGCTTGAAGAATTGAGGAATTCCATTTTGAATAACAACGCACAAAATTCCCGAAAACTAATGAACTATCTGATCAAATTTAACGAAAACACTTGCAAACGTTACCCACGCTTTCACTCTATCAGCAAGACTGGTAGAAAGGAACAGGAAGTCTCGGAAATTCGCGAGATCGCATTTTTAAAATGACTAGTCGTCTAAGACGCGATTAGGCGTTATGCCCGTTTAACGCATCGAACGCTATCAGGCGATATGCCCGTTAAAGGGTTAATAGAGGGGTATATGCCTGGGAAGAGAGGAAGGCTAAAGAAAAGATGGGTGCATGATGTGGTGGATGATCTCCAGATGGGTTTATCAGACGCAGAACATCTTGCTTATGATCGAGAGGTTTTCTGGAAGGTTGTTAATGAAAGCGAGGTTCTGCAGAGGACATGCTACTGAATGAATGAATTAGTTCGCCTGAACGGCAGAAGCTTGTACCATTGTGAAATTCAGCACAAATCAATCTGCTCCCAAACTTCCTGTGTCTGATTTTGAACCAAGTTTGTTGGAATTGTGAAACTATGTTCATTACCCCAAAGCTACAGACCATGTTTCTAATGAATAAATCTGATCAAAAATCATTTTAAAATCTTGATTTTTCCAGCACCTGATTTCTAATGAATACATCTGATAAAAAATATTGAGAATCTTGATTTTTCCAGCACCTGATTTCTAATGAATACATCTGATAAAAAAACATTGAGAATCTTGATTTTTCCAGCACCTGATTTCTAATGAATACTTCTTATAAAAAACATTGAGAATCTGGATTTTTCCAGTATCTGCAAAATTTCTCATGGAATTAGATCCGCTAATTGTACTGAGGCTAGTGCATGGAGGATGTTTGTTTCATTCAACCATTGCTAAAATTATAAACGAACCTATCGCAAATGAAATTTTACAACCAATGCAGATATCTTTCTTTAATGCTGTCCCAGCATTCTTTTAACAAGCCACAGCATAATTTAAAAAGAAACAAACAATTATTTGATGTTTTCTATTGTTAGTTTAAATAAAGTTTAAAGGGTTAGATGATTGACTTCATTGCACTGGATTTTGTCCCACATGGCTCGGTCTCTTTCCGCCTGGTGGCCTGCCAAATATTGTTGCACTAAGTATGAACTCCGTAGCTTCAGCGACGACCATCTGGAGTCTCCAAGAAAATTGCACTCGCGAACTGAACAATGTAGCCCACAACATTCTGAGCGTGAGGCACGCTGCACAACTATTTTTCCGCTGTGACTATTCTTCTATTGTTTAAGATAATATTGCCCACAGTTTGCAAAAGTGGATACATGTGGTGGGGAGAAACATCACCTAGCCTGCAACTCCCTGTTCCACTTCTTGTTGACATACACCATACATTCCATGTCTTTTCCTTGTGGTTTAGATGAGTGTTATACATTTGAAAGTTTAAGAGATTAGGGAACCATGCTGTATTAAATTGTCTTTCATTACATTTGCTTGAGCCATACTTTATTAAGAAGATATTATTATTCTTTTCCCTTGGATTTGAGGGAACCATGCTGTATTAAATTGTCTTTCATTACATTTGTTTGAGCTATACCATATTAAGAAGATAACATATTTCTGTTCCCTCAGATTTGAGGGAACCATGCTGTATTAAATTGTCTTTCATTACATTTGTTTGAGCTATACCATATTAAGAAGATAACATATTTCTGTTCCCTCAGATTTGAGTGAACCTTGCTGTCTGGCTTCACACATTCCTCTTCCAAAAGAAGAAAGACCCACAGAACCAGTGACAGGGAGCCGGAAACGCAAGGCCAGAAAGCACTGTATCATGCGGATCTCACTTCTTGAAAGTAAGCTGGCTTGTCTGGATAGATATTTCACTTGATTGGTGGTTGGTTCAGGGTTCTCTAGAAGCTGATTGGTTAGCATGTGTCTGGTGTTGATTGGCTGTGTACCTGGTTAGCAGCAAACTACTTCTTATTATTTCTTCCTATTGTGAGGAGGGTGCATTGCACCTAGTTATGCAACTGAAAGGTCAGTGTGTCTGGTTTGCATTTGTGTATTGTTTTCCTCCTGTTAACATATTTCATCCATGAGAATGGGCTTCATTTATCCATGGGTAGGTTTTCTTTCCTAACAGTCTTGCCATGGTGGTGGTCTTGCTACTGCTCTTTGCAATGTTAACGGCTGTGGAAATTTTAACAAAGGCAATTTGTGCAAAGACCTCCTGTATATTGCCCTTATCCGAGCGGGTAGGTATCTGATCTCACTACCAAAGAGATCAGAGGAATGTGTGATGTCATTGGGTACTAGTGGTTCATGGGAACATTCCCAGCCCTGTCTTGAGATTAAATCTGGTACCTTCTGTAACCTCTCAGTTACAGCTCCCTCAGCAGCAGACTTATATATGGTGAGCTTGCTGATTGATGTCACTATCGTGAGGGGATGTCTCCCTGTCTACATAACAAGTGTCAAGTACTCAGCCACGGCTCCCCCAGCAGCAGGCTTATATGTGGTGAGCTTGCTGATTGATGTCACTATCATGAGGGGATGTCTCCCTGTCTACGTAACAAGTGTCAAGTACTCAGCCACGGCTCCCCCAGCAGCAGGCTTATATGTGGTGAGCTTGCTGATTGATGTCACTATCATGAGGGGATGTCTCCCTGTCTACATAACAAGTGTCAAGTACTCAGCCACGGCTCCCCCAGCAGCAGGCTTATATGTGGTGAGCTTGCTGATTGATGTCACTATCGTGAGGGGATGTCTCCCTGTCTACATAACAAGTGTCAAGTACTCAGCCACGGCTCCCCCAGCAGCAGGCTTATATGTGGTGAGCTTGCTGATTGATGTCACTATCATGAGGGGATGTCTCCCTGTCTACGTAACAAGTGTCAAGTACTCAGCCACGGCTCCCCCAGCAGCAGGCTTATATGTGGTGAGCTTGCTGATTGATGTCACTATCATGAGGGGATGTCTCCCTGTCTACATAACAAGTGTCAAGTACTCAGCCACGGCTCCCCCAGCAGCAGGCTTATATGTGGTGAGCTTGCTGATTGATGTCACTATCATGAGGGGATGTCTCCCTGTCTACGTAACAAGTGTCAAGTACTCAGCCACGGCTCCCCCAGCAGCAGGCTTATATGTGGTGAGCTTGCTGATTGATGTCACTATCATGAGGGGATGTCTCCCTGTCTACATAACAAGTGTCAAGTACTCAGCCACGGCTCCCCCAGCAGCAGACTTATATGTGGTGGGCTTGTTGATTGATGTCAATGTCGTGAGGGTGTCTCCCTGTTAGTTCTTTGGTTTTTTGTTTTTTTTCGCTCACTCTTCTGAATTCCTGCCCAAATAGTTCTGCAGTGAAAGGCACTCTTCTGAATTGTTGATTGATGTCAATGTCGTGAGAGTGTCTCTCTGTTAGTTCTTTGTTTTTTTCGCTCACTCGCTTTGAGCTATATATATATATATATATATATATATATATATATATATATATATATATATATATAGGCACTCTTCTGAATTCCTGCCCAAATAGTTCTGCAGTGAATAATTTTATATAACTAACCCTAACCCTAATCACTTATTCACTGAAGAACTATTTGGGACCGGAATTCGGAAGAGTGCCTCTATATATATATATATATTAGCAGACCCGGCCCGGCTTCGCCCAGTCCCTGGTGGGGAGCATCTCATTTAATTCATATAAGTAGTCATATAAGCTCCCGTTCCCGTTCCCGACTGTCTGTTTGTCTGTCTGTCTGTCTGTCTGTCTGTCTGACCCTGCCCGGCATCGCCTAGCTCCTGGTGTGGAGCATCTCATTTAATTCATATAAGTAGTCATATAAGCTCCCGTTCCCGATTATCTATCTGTCTGTCTGTCTGGCCCGGCTTCGCCCAGCCCCTGATGGGGAGCATCTCATTTAATTCATATAAGTTCCCGTTCCCGACTATCTGTCTGTCTGTCTGTCCCTCCCTCTCTGTCTGTCTGCCTGTCTGTCTAATCATTTATTGGTTGCAGTTAGAACAACCTTAGATAAACGAAGACCAACTTACAAAAAGCATTAGAAAGAGCACTTGAAAGATCTTTACATATTCCCCCAAAAATTAACTTGGGTAAATGGAGCGGCGGCAGCAGCAGCAGCAGAAGAAGAAGAACGAGGAGGAGGAGGAGGAGGGAGGAAGAGATAGGCGGAGAGAGGAGGAGGAAAGGGGAGGGGGAGGAGGAGGAATGATGAGGAGGGATGTGGAGGAAGGAAGAGTAGGGAGGAGGAGGAGGAATGGGAAAGAGGTAGGAGGAGGGGGGAGGAGAGAGGAGGAGGGAGGGATTAGGAGGAGGAGGGGGGAAAGAGAAGATGGAGGAAGAGGGAGGAGGTGGAGGTAGGGGGAGGAGGAGGAATGATGAGGAGGGAGGAGGAGGAGGGGTGTGGAGGGAGGAGAGAGAGAGGGGGAGGAGGTAGGAGGAAGATGGAGGAGGGGGAGGGTAGGAGGAGGAGGTAGAATGAGGAGGGGAGGAAGGAAAGGGAGGTGGAAGAGGAGGAGGTAGAGAGAGGGGGAGGAGGAAGTGGGAGTAGGATGGAGGAGGAAGAGGGGGAAGGAGTAGGAGGGAGGAGGTAGAGGGAGGAGGAGGGAGTTCGCCATTCCGAATTCATACTCATCTAGGTTCTTTGATTTCGGTCCTTCCATTGATTGTTCTTCCCTTCTACATGACTGTAGATAACTTCCTTACACATAAAAAGATGAATTGTTATTGATATTGCCGTGGCATGGAGGAATATCAGCAGCAGAGTTGATCCAGAAAACCAAAGACCGAGATCTATGGAGAGCCATGAATGCCTACGCCAGCCGGCACGGCACTTGATGATGATGATGATGATTGCCGTGTGACGATTCTGTGTAGTCACGGCATTTTCTTCGCTTTTCCTAGCTTTGTGGTTCGGGGATTCTTTCATCATCATCATCATATATTTACTTACGTACTTAGGGAGGGAGAGGAGGGAGGAGGGGGAAGAAGAAAAAAAAACTATGACAGTTGGCAGCGCTGGAATAAGGGGAAGACGTGTAGAAAATTTCATCTCAATCGGATGGACCCTTCGCGAACGCATAAAGGACATACATACATACATACAGACGGAGATTGCCTTTTATATATAAGATACTAGCAGACTCGGCCTGGCTTCGCCCAGTCCCTGGTGGGGAGCATCTCATTTAATTAATATAAGTAGTCATATAAGCTCCCGTTCTTGACTGTCTGTCTGTCTGTCTGTCTGTCTGACCCTGCCCGGCATCGCCTGGCTCCTGGTGTGGAGCATCTCATTTAATTCATATAAGTAGTCATATAAGTTCCCGTTCCCGACTATCTATCTGTCTGTCTATCTGTCTGTCTGTTTAATCATTTATTGGTTGTGGTTAGAACAACCTTAGATAAACGAAGACCAACTTACAAAAAGCATTAGAAAGAGCACTTGAAAGATCTTTACATATTCCCCCAACAATTAACTTGGGTAAATGGAGCGGCGGCAGCAGCAGAAGAAGAAGAAAAAGGAGTAGGAGGAAGAGGGTGGAGGAGGAGGGAGGAAGAGATAGGCAGAGAGAGAGTAGGAGGAGGAGGAGGAGGGGGGAAGGAGGAGGAGGAGAACGCAGGAAGAGGAGGGGAAGGAAGAGGTAGAAGGAGGAGGGAGAGGGAGGAGGAGGAGGAAGAATAATGAGGAGGGAGGAGGAAGAGAGGAGAAGGGATTAGGAGGAGGAGGGGGGAAAGAGAAGGAGGTGGGAGAGGGAGGAGGAGAACGCAGGAGGAGGAGGGGGAGGAATTATGAGGAGTGAGGAGGAGGAATTATGAGGAGTGAGGAGGAGGAGAAAGAGGAGGGATGTGGAGGAGGGATTAGGTAGAGGGAGGGAGAGGGAGGAGGGGAAGAGGAAGATGGTAGGAATTGGAGGAGGGGAAGGAGGGATGAGGAGGAGGAAGATGAGAAGGGAGGCGGAGGGAGAAAGAGGAAGGAGGAGGAAGGAGTAGGATGGAGGAGGAGGGGGGAGGAGGTAGAGGGAGGAGGGAGTTCGCCATTCCGAATTCATACTCGTCTAGGTTCTGTGATTTCGGTCCTTCCATTGATTGTTCTTCCCTTCTACACGACTGTAGATAACTTCCTTACACATAAAAAGATGAATTGTTATTGATATTGCTGTGGCATGGAGGAATATATATCAGCAGCAGAGTTGATCCAGAAAACCAAAGACTGAGATCTATGGAGAACCATGAATGCCTACGCCAGCCGGCACGGCACTTGATGATGATGATGATTGCCGTGTGACGATTCTGTGTAGTCACATCATTTTCTTTGCTTGTCCTAGCG